>JAWZYV010015170.1:600000-1159790 GCA_038373885.1 Cheiracanthium punctorium
TTGTTTATTCGGATTTTGCACAGCTTGAAACATACCATATTTTCCCCCCTGTACATGGTATCTCTCTATTCTAAAAAAAAGTAAAGGCCGCTGCCGCTGGCGCTGTCAGAGCTTGTTCATCTATCTCCTCCTAAACCGTGGGGATTTGAGTTTCGACTAAGGTGCCCACAGATTCGAAAAATTCCGAGGAACCTGCTAACCTGACTTGAATTTCGAAAATCGAATTATTTTAGAAGATATTAATAAAAAACTGAAAAAATAAACAGAATGATTGCCAGATTTGGCATAAAATCATTCATTCCTTTGCAACAAAGCGTTTCCAAGTACCTAGAATCGCGTGAAATTTACAAATATGAGTTAGAATTACGCCCATTTTACACCAAAATAAAATCTATATGAAATAAGTAACTCAAAATGTGTTACACAAAGTTGACAATTTTCAAATAGTAAGTTCGCTTAGACAACGGGAGTTTAGAATGAGCGATTATTCGTTTTTCCAAAACAGAATAACTAATATCTTGAAAATGAAAAATAATTAAAATGCAGATTATTTTAAAGCCGGTTCGGTCCAGCTGGATTATTTGCTACCAGTAGAAATATTTGGCGGCGTTAACTGTGCCATTATAGCAGTTATAGTACCCTTTGGATATTTACTAGCGCGACGAGATGGTATAATTCGTGGTGCTAAGTACGCCAATCTGCAAACGATTATGTAAATGAAAATAGGATAACGGTTTTCCGGTAACCTTAAATGAACAGTAATTATAGGTTGTGAGTATATGTAAGTCGCCAAATAATGAAAAGTCGCCGTTGGTGGCAAGCTATCCTATCTGTTCCGTAGCTTTTATTAACTTTACATGTACGCAAATCGCCAAATAATGAAAAATCGCCAAGGGTGGCAAATTTGCAAGGTGTCCAATAGGTTTTACATTATTAAAAATACAGCTGAAACAGATGTTCTGATTTTATTTCGCTTTCGCTCCTAATTAATATAACTTTTCAATGGCAACATTAAATATCATTGTGTTTCTGAGTGCAAATAATTTTTCCAGCGATTATAAGCGAAGTCCGCACTCCAGTCGGAGTATAGCTCAGGACCCGTACAACACGGATTCCCATAACAAAATATCTTCCGTGTTATGAGGGGGGGGGTCTACTGTGGTGTGAAGTTTAAATTTTTATGTACCAATGAACATGCAAGAACTAAGCAATGTGTAGCTTAGCTCAGTAACATTCTATCTGATCCTATCTTCGGGTTTTGTCTGTTGAAATTATGTCTTTTTTAAGAATAAGCCTTATTAGGGGACGAATGCCTCATACGAAAAGCGAGCGTAGCTAGTCTGGGGGCCTTGGCCCCTAGTATTAGTAAAAAATATTTGAGCTCACTCATTATTGTTCAAAAGTTAGCTCAAGCTAATGTTCTCAAAGATAGCAAAAGTCTTTATTTTCCAAAAGTCCCCCTCTCCATTGAAAACAATAGTCATAGATAAAGGTCACAAAATAAATAAAAATTATTATTTGGATAGAATAACTATCAATGCATTGAGGCCAGTGATTAGAAGATATGCATGATAGCTGTTTTAACCATTTATCTATTTTCAGTGAATTTTCGCAACTGAAAGCTTTGAAAGAAACAAAATCCAATATCTTACTTGCAATTTTGTTTTAACAATATGTATCAAGTACTGTCTTTGAAAATCCTTACATTACACCTGTTCCCTAATTTTTTGTTATTTTTCTTTTTCTTTTTAATGCAATATATAGCATCTGATGTGCTGTTATATCCATTATTCTAAAATATTTGTATATTTTTTGTACAAAAATGTGCAGCAAAAACCTTTTTAAAAAACTAGAATATTACACACATTTCTATTTTTTACTGTTTTTAACGATGAAATTGGGTGCTACAACGTCAAACTAATCAGCTTGGAAATCACCAGAAGTATTATTTGAGGAAAAACATGGAATCAAATTACACATAAAACATATCTTTTACATCAAGCTTATTCCCATGCAAAGAATGGGTAATTCAGCTAGTTACGTACATATAGAAACCGCCGTGGTGAAATTTTTAAAAAAATGAATTGACTTCCACATCTGCAGAATATTAAAGCCATTTATTCACGTATTTACCGACATCCTCTGTAATTTTTATACTCTAGCATCAAAAGAACACGGAACAGGATGATAGAAGAGGAAAAACCGCCTAATTTAATCAAACAATCCAGCGTACTAGTTTCTTTTTAAAAAAAAAGAAGTTACAATTTCAGAGCCGCCTATCTGAAATCGATAATACTTATTAAATATTCGGAACATACACAGACCTTATTTTCCATTTCAGAAAACAGAAAAAAAAATCAAAATGGGAGATACTTTCGTATCATCAATCAATTCAACTTCTTTTATTAAAAAAATGAATTTCAGAGACATCGTCGCATATTACAGAAGCATTGAGCTAAAAAGTTTCCTTTTTTTTTAAAAAAAAGGGTTTTTTATTCTTTTTTTAGCTCACAATTAATCTGCTGAGACAAAAAAGGGAAGTGATTTGAAATTTTGCGGCGAAGTAGAAAACAGGAAGCGCCAAGTCAAAAAGTTCTTTTCTCAATTCATTATCTTTTTAGATGTAACGTGCCTTCGAAATTTAAAAAAAAGTTTAAAAATAAAGGAAATGCTGGGAGAAAGTGCATTACGACAAACACAACTTACTGTAAAAGATATAAGATATTGCGATAGATGCTACAAAAACACGGAAGAAAAGTAAAAAGTTAAAATGAAAGTTTTTCTTAGAGGAATGTTTCTCGCTGGCTTAAAATTTAGAACTTCTTAAAAGTTTCAGAGGGAGTTTTATTGATTGTGCGACATTGCATAAGTTGACGATTGCACGGCTGAATATTGCTTTATAGTCATCCGCTTCATTTCTAAATCGAATGCATTCGGTTACTTGATTAAAATATATCTGTTAAATGCCTTCACAATTTGGACAGCAAAAAATGAGAGATGAACATTCTAGAATAAAAATTATAATGCATATAATATCTCAATTTTTTATTCAAAATGTTTGCCGAATGCATGTTTGATGTGCTCTTACACTTTAATCCAATATTTCCCAACTGCTGGTCTGCGGACCGGTACTGGTTCACGAGATTTACTGCCGGACCGCGTTTATCAAGTTTATTTTTTAAAAAATAATCAGCAGTAAATGTCAATCGAACTAAAAATTGTATTCGTACAACACTTGATTTAATAAATAAAATATATGTTTATAGAGGGTCTTCCAAAAAGATGGTAATAGGCTTTATTTTTTTTTTTTTTTTTTTTTTTTTTGCCTATTAGAGATAAGTGGGCATTATAAGTTGAAAAAAAGTTCAAAATAAAGTAAGAGAAAAGACTACTTTAACAATAAATAAATACATAAAAAATTGAACCCGTTAATTCTTTAAAATAGTTATACTTTTTAAATTAGCCCCCAACCCCACAAAAAATTCCCAGTTAGTAAAACGATCCCCATACTCTAATGTGGTGATAAACAAAATTTCAACCTTTCACCATAAAACGTTTCAGAGATATTTTTAAACAAAGATGATCAGTGGGCCATATATAAATTTGAATGTGAACTCTAATGCTAGAGTGTAAAGAATTATTATTTTCTTTCCTAATTTCTGCACGACTACCGAAACGAAATCGTTGGATGATTTTTTTTTCTTCGAGAGCAATTGAAAAATGGTTTAAATTAGCATATACCATGAAACTTTTCGAGAGCGATCACCCTTCGGTCCACGAAAAATCAGTCGATGAGAGAGGTGGTCGCCCAAAGAAATATAAACACTTGGTAGCCAAGAAAAAATAATGCCAAAAACATTGTTTGTTTTGTTGTTTATGATCATGCATTCTGATACATAAATAATCATACAAACATATTTTTAAAATCAAATTTCAATGAAATATTTAGAAATTTCTGTTTTCATTCTTTTCTCTCAATGCGAGAATACTTCTCCCTCTACTTTATTTTTTTACATCAGCATTGTTCCTGCCATTCTTCGTGCCTTCTGAATTTACCATAATAAAATCTGTTTGCTTTAAAATTTGATTTCTGGGTTTACCCACAACCGAAAATAACAGAAACTTCCTCGCCAAATTTCCTTTTCGTGTGACTGGATCTGACCAATGCGCTGCTCCAACAGTAAAATCATTCATTTATTAGACATGCCTCTTCTCTAACCTACGAAATTTGTGCTTGATGTCTTTCTTTGTGCTTAATATCTTTTATATTACTTGCAACAGCAATTGATTTGGAGTAGACCAATGGTTTGAAATGTGGTTTTTGCTTACTTTATTTCAGGAGAAATGGTAGAACATTTTTGGACGGGGAACCGATTTCTTACCCCGAACAGAGTAAGAAATCGGTGCCTTTTAAAAATACCGGTCGTGGAGAAAGGGGTCGTTGAACACAGAGGTGGTCGCTCATAGAAGTGTCACTGTATTTATCTGTTGTGTTATCTGTACTTTTTAGGATATAAATGTTGTCTTGTCACCCTTGAAACATCGTAATGTTCTTTTGATACTTATATCCTCATTTGTGAACACCTTGTCTGAAATAATTCAATGTGACTTATTCGCCGGAGTTATGAATGAACCATCAACACTTCATCATACGAATAATATTAATAATAAAATAAAAATAAATAATAACATTATAGATAATAATAATAAGCCACTCTGTCTAATTACAAGTAGGCTATAGAGAAAATATGTCAGCTACCTAAACTATATTTCCGTTATTTTAGCATTTTTAATACTCAGTCCCCTGGGAATGGAACACACAAAATACTATCACAGGGGAACGGAATATCACGTGCTTTTGCAGCCACAGAAAAATCCGTATACTTTACGAACCACTGAAAGCAATGTGCATTTAACTATCTCCTAATCTAAATGAACTTGTGGGGAAGAAAAATAATATTATTTATTATCAGTTGCAAAAGTGGAATAAGGAATTACAACGCCCTAATTACAAGGCAGGATACATACAAAAGCTGTATATTTATCTATAGATATATTCTAGATGTTGTACCATTTGGAAAATTAATATGGTTATATAGCGTCTAGCCACTCTTTATTTTATAAGCTGAGTGAGAATTAACAATATACGTATGTGTGTATCTGTCTCTAATTATGCACCTTCATATCGGAGTGTGCGAGCAAAAAATTATTTTCATCTCCAATGAATACATTAGAGACTTTTCTAAATGTTTGTGAATTTTTAACTTTATTGTCTGGAAGTACCATATTCATTTCGACAAAAGTAATTTTCCTTATTTTAACTATTGTCTGAGGAATACAATGATACAGCAGTCTTCTGTTATCAGAAACAATCTGTTTTAAAGAGAGAAACGTCTTTTGAGAATAAAAATGCAATCATTCATGGTAAAAATATTCAAAATAATACTTATATTTTCAAAGATAACTGAAATTTAAAAAAGGAATACAAAATATATTTTATTGTAAAATGATTGCCACTCTCCGAAAGTTTTAAACATGCGCTTTATGAAATTAGGTATTTATAGAAAATGGAATTATAATTTAAATACTTGCAAAATTCCATGCTTGTGAAAGGCATGTAGATGATGAAATCAATTGGTAATCACAGAATCTTGAAGAAATTTAGCTGATTACTCTAATCAAAATACCAAATAGAGGATGTAAGATAAGAAAACTTTAAAATAACACTAGCATAGTTTTTATAAGTCTATACAACGAAAACATTGTGCATGAGTTACTCTGGGAAAAAAAAAATAATGTTACTTTTAATTTTTAAAATATGACTGCATACAATGATTCAAATGTTAAATGTTCATTCCTTATAGCACTTTAAAGATCATTGATTCTTCGCTCAGTCAAAGTAAAAATACCGAGATTCGAGTTGACTTTATGAATTTTATCATAGATAATACTCGAAGTTTTGCTGTTCAGTTTTATTGTTGGCTAGAATTTTATTATTTCGTTTTACTAAAAATATCCTTCTCTGGAGAATGCTAAGCGTATTTTGTTTTCCAAGAAAACTGCAGGTATTGTAGACCGTGAAAAAAAAAAATTCTTTGTTCCCAAACCCACGATTTCGAAATACTAAAAAAAATTAATACAACCTCTCTTCACAAACTGTACTTTTGTTAATAGGGAATCTATATATATTGTGCAACTTTAAGATAAATTTCTGAAAAACAAAAATTATCTTAAACAGTTGAATGAGTGACATACGTGTAGGAAAATATTGCAGAACACCTTAAGGTTTTGTACAGGGTGTCCCAAAAGGTAATCACACTCTTTAATTCTTTATCTATTATTAAAGATAACGGGCAATTTAAATTGTAAAAATTGTTTAAAATAAGGTAGGAAGAAGGATTGTGTTAAGAAAAATTTCCTCTCGTAAATTTTTAAAAGGACTATACTAATGAAGTGATATACTTTTTAAATTTGTATACGACTTCTTTTCCAAAAAATTCCCAAGTAGTAAAGTTTGCTCTCTATACTAATGAAGTGACATACAAAATTTGAGAATTATATCCTTAAACTTATCAGAGATGTGAAGATATATGTATACTGACTTAACCCACTTTTCAATAGCTGTCGAAGGGAAAAAAAACACGTCAGATGATTGCATTTAAAGGGTGATGTAGAAATTACGAAAGAAATGAACGTCTTACACTCTAGCAAAAGACTTTCAGATTCAAAATTCATGAATAGCCGCTGATCATCTAAGATATCTCCGTTTCATCATTAAAGTCTAAAATTTTGTAAATCATCACATTAGTATTAGGAACACATTTTACTGATCGGATATTTTTTCTACGGAGTTTGTAGAGAAATTGAAACTCTTTTTTAATATAGTGTTTTTTCCTACCTTATTTTGAACATCTCGATTACTGAAGGAAATTCCAAGCTTACTTTTCTGTCCCTCCCAGAGCTTCCTTTCTCCCCTTTGGTTTATTCCATGTTTTTGACAGCGCGCCAGGCCCAATCTCTTTCGTTTGGGCAAGCAATATCTTTGAATTTCATATTCAAGGGCTTCAAGGTGGTTATTAATTTCCTTCCTTAGATTAATTGCAATTTCTATTTCCGACTCTTCTATCTTAGTGCATAGATTTTCAAACATGGTTAACACTCCTAGATTCATTTTACGACATCAGTTTTTGTAGCGTTGATGCAAAAGCCCTAATGAGAACAAGGAATTTTACTTTTCCAAAGAAAAAAAAAGGGTGTCCCATTATAGAGAAACGTGAAAATATTTTGCTGTTAATTGCAAAAAGGGTTCTGTGGCGAACCACTAGAGAAAGCATGGCGAGTCCCTTTGGGGTCGTGACCCCCCGGTTGGGAACCACTGCTCTGAACGATTTGTAAAAGTGTATAGTACAACTTGTGAAGCAACCAGTGGCGTAACTTGGGTTTACGAGGCCCAGGGGCGAGAGTGAATATGGGGCCCTTTTAATCTTATATTTGATAAAAACGAAAATAGGCTAGCACAGAGGTTCCCAAACTGGGTGCCGCGGCACCCTAGGGTGCCACGAGCGTATGTCAGGGGTGCCGTGGAGATAATCAAGAAAAGTGTTTTGGTGGAGTATAATCAAATAATTTCCTCTGAACCGGTATCCCCAAGAAAGTGAGCCAAGCCGATCACTAAGTGGGCTCAAACAAAAATATTTCAGTCAAGTTCAAGACTGTCCTGTAGCCTCTCTTTTATAGGAACTCCCTGAAATGGGGGTATTGTCAAAATTCTATACCCCTTTTCCCAAGAGAGTACTTTCTTGATAGTTAGCCCTATAAACAAACAAACAAAAAATAACGTAAAATGCATCCAAACTATTTTATTCTAACCTTCATATTAATATTGCTTTAAAGGAAATCTTCCGCGAAAGTTTTTAGCCTGAAAAGGGTGCCGCGAAATGCTTTTAGCATGACAAGGGTGCCGCGGGTAAAAAAAGTTTGGGAACCCCTGGGCTAGCACATACATATATTTGTATGTACGCAAAGACAGAATTAAACACTTTCAGATAATAATTGATAGGACATAATATAAGTATTTATACCAAAAAAATAAATAAATAAATAAATAAATAAAAATAAATCGGACCTCTATTTTAAATAAATAAATTTTTGAAAAATTCACTTCAAAAACACAATTTACAACAGGCAGCATACAACACTAAATAGAAGCCAGTGGCGTATCTCTAAGATATAGCAAGATAGGCATGTGTCATGTGTGACACTTGAAAAGGGGTGCGGATTTCTATTGCTAGATTGAGACAATAACCCTTTTGTACCCATCATTGCTTCCCCTATGGGTATTTGAATGCCTATAATGTAGCGCAACGCAAACGCTTTGCTCGAAACAAGCGCATTGTAGCAACGTGGTCTGGAAGCAACAAATAGAAAAGAAGAGAGAATCGCTACCATCGCCTCCTTGTAACGATGGGAGCGAACAGTTTAAAGTCAAGAAGACACTACTTATTGTGACCTAACTTTGTGATGGCTTTTTCATTTGCTTAATCAACTACCGCAACACAAACCATGGAACAAAGAATGGTCATATACAAACGAAGAGATCGGTGTCGTTCTTACTAAGGAAAGAAAGTGCAATTTTGGTGCCTGCCATGGGTGCTACTTTACCTGGGTATGACATTGGGAGAAATAAGAATTATAATGGTTCGGTACTAAAATCTACCGAAAAAACAAACAGAAAACACTAGTAATATTCTATTAGTCTGAAAATTATTCTTTTAATATAATCTAAACTACTAAAAATTACAGCAGCAACACCAAACGCTTATCTATTCGTCCTAAATTTCCATAAAACTACCTTTAAGAATATTGATTATATTTACAAATTTTACAATTTTTTAATAACTAAGCTTTGTGTTCAAATATGAAAATTTTAATACTATTTATATTTGTTTATTCGAAACTAATAATTCGAAAAATAAAGTACGAGATAGAAAAATGTAGAAATATTGAAAAATTAAGACATGATTTATTGATACAATTAATTATATATTTTCTTTTGTACATACAATGCCATGCTATATGAAATGATATGATTGAAAATAATGAAATATGAAATAACCTTTAAGAATTCCATAGTTTGTTGCAAAGTGTTTTCATCTTCTGATGTATTTCCAGACGCTGAATTTTCTGTATTATGCACCGAGTCAAGCATTCAGCTAAATTAAGATTGTCGCGGGATTTTACTTCCGAATCATTTACAACATTTAATCTGAAGTCACAAGACAGTTTATTTACATTGTCGAAAAGCATCCATTTTAAAAAGCCACAAAAGCCTTGGGTGGGGAACAACCGGATTTCAATGTCAAACAACAAAAGATAATTGCTGTCAACTAATGATTTGTGGAAGTGGAAGGGGAATCGGGAGTCGCTCCCGTTTCACCATGGAAGGTAAACACATGTTTCTAGCCTGTTATCCCCTAACTAGTATCATAAAAATTGTCGGCAGCAGCTTTTGCTAATCAACAGCCTCGACGAAACTAATAAATTGTAATCGTGGGTGCTCTATTGTTGATCAGTACACAGGCAGCGGAAGGGTTTGTCACTGCATAATGAAAGACCAATTCGTAAGGTCAGAAAACTTTCTTTTAGATGGCCATTTGCGTATCGTTAACAACTTTTTAAACAGGCGTCCTTTTCTTCTACTTGTGTAATAATCAGCGATTTGTACATTCTTTTACATTCATTATACAAATGATTCAATGATAATTTGTATGAACACTCAAACTAAAGATGAAAATAAATTCTACACTTCAGCTGGAATGTAAAATCCATTAATTACTTCAATATATGAAATAAAAAAGACCTGTTTTTTTTAACAAATCAAGTGCTTCATTAATGGCTGAAAACTCTTTTCTTAGAAATAATACTGCTTACATCACGAACACATAAGAGCTATATTGGTGATTTATTAATGCTCTTTGTGTTGTCTTCTGTTGTGTTAAGGTAAAGCTACGCTAGAGTTATCCGCTTAGAAGGAGTGCAATGGAGAAAACCGTCCGAAACTTCGAACGGCAGGACAAAACCCTGGACCTTCACATTTCAGCCATTTACTATGTTGTATGTTGAGTGTTTTATCCACTCGTTCGTGGTGGGCCTAACTTATTAATTTTTTATCAAGTAATATAATTTTGTAATTATTTAAGTTGGGGAGAACACAAAGTTCCATGAGAAAAGGGACGAAGCGTGAGGAAAAATAACTTTGTAAAGTTTTGGAACTAATCTACTTCTAAGTCAGTGACTTATTTATGACAAGTATACACTTTTGCCCGTTCTTTGTATAAAATGTCAAAAAACAAAGGTTTTTAGTTCTCCAATGGAAAAAAAAAAAAAAGAAGAAGAAGAAGACTAGGGATTGGAAAGTACTTCATGTCATTTAAAAAATCATTCATTCAGCACTGTGGGGGATTGCAAAATGTGCATTTTTACTGCGTTATGAATTCTTTTGTAGTTTTGTATTCTTTTCGTTCTAAAATATTTCAAAGCCTTAGATAAGTCCCTTTCCACAAATGCAAGAGCACTCTCTGAATCCCCTACTGAATCTTGAAAGAAACCTCTTCATCGAAGCAATCTGCATCCTTTACAATTTTTCTACGCAAATTTTCTTTTGGTGGTTCCGGTACATCTGTAACACAGAACACAGATACTCAAAATAGATAACACCTGTTTAAAAAGTTGTTAACGATACGCAAATGACCATCTAAAAGAAAGTTTTCTGACCTTACGAATTGGTCATTCATTATGCAGTGACAAACCCTTACGCTGCCTGTGTACTGATCAACAATAGAGCACCCACGATTACAATTTATTAGTTTCGTCGAGGGTGTTGATTAGCAAAAGCTGCTGCCGACATTTTTTATGATACTAGTTAGGGGATAACAGGCTAGAAACGTGTGTTTACCTTCCATAGTGAAACGGGAGCGACTCCCGATTCCCCTTCCACTTCCACAAATCATTAGTTGACAGCAATTATCTTTTGTTGTTTGACATTGAAATCCGGTTGTGTCCCCACCCAAGGCTTTTGTGGCTTTTTAAAATGGATGCTTTTCGACAATGTAAATAAACTGTCTTGTGACTTCAGATTAAATGTTGTAAATGATTCGGAAGTAAAATCCCGCGACAATATTAATTTAGCTGAATGCTTGACTCGGTGCATAATACAGAAAATTCAGCGTCTGGAAATACATCAGAAGATGAAAACACTTTGCAACAAACTATGAAATTCTTAAGGTTATTTCATATTTCATTATTTTTAATCACATCATTTCATATCATGGCATTGTATGTACAAAAGAAAATATATAATTAATTGTATCAATAAATCATGTCTTAATTTTTCAATATTTCTACATTTTTCTATTTCGTAGTTTATTTTTCGAATTATTAGTTTCGAATAAACAAATATAAATAGTATTAAAGTTTTCATATTTGAACACAAAGCTTAGTTATTAAAAAATTGTAAAATTTGTAAATATAATCAATATTCTTAAAGATAGTTTTATGGAAATTTAGGACGAATAGATAAGCGTTTGGTGTTGCTGCTGTAATTTTTAGTAGTTTAAATTATATTAAAAGAATAATTTTCAGACAACTAGAATATTACTAGTGTTTTCTGTTTGTTTTTTCGGTAGATTTTAGTACCGAACCATTATAATTCTTATTTCTCCCAATGTCATACCCAGGTAAAGTAGCACCCATGGCAGGCACCAAAATTGCACTTTCTTTCCTTAGTAAGAACGACACCGATCTCTTCGTTTGTATATGACCATTCTTTGTTCCATGGTTTGTGTTGCGGTAGTTGATTAAGCAAATGAAAAGGCGATCACAAAGTTAGGTCACAATAAGTAGTGTCTTCTTGACTTTAGCCTGTTCGCTCCTATCGTTACAAGGAGGCGATGGTAGCGATTCTCTCTTCTTTTCTCATTGTTGCTTCCAGACCACGTTGCTACAATGCGCTTGTTTCGAGCAAAGCGTTTGCGTTGCGCTACATTATAGGCATTCAAATACCCACACGGGAAGCAATGATGGGTACAAAAGGGTTATTGTCTCAATCTAGCAATAGAAATCCGCACCCCTTTTCCAGTGTCACACATGACACATGCCTATCTTGCTATATCTTAGAGATACGCCACTGGCTTCTATTTAGTGTTGTATGCTGCCTGATGTAAATTGTGTTTTTGAAGTGAATTTTTCAAAAATTTATTTATTTAAAATAGAGGTCCGATTTATTTTTATTTATTTATTTACTAGCTGAAGTTCCCGTTCTTCGCACGGGAATGAATGGACTTTTTGATATTACGATTTGTGGTGATTACGATTTATTGTAATAAAGAGATATAGCAAAATGGATATCGCGTTATATTGTGTTCAATAACCATGCATACTGAATTTCAAGGCAATCGTTTGTACGGTGCAGAAGGCCATGCGGCGTAGCGCAATCTAGTGGCGAGTTTTAGCAAAACGGATACGGCGAAAATATTCTTCGCATTCAGATATCGATGAATACGAAATTTCAGGACGATCGGCTGGACAGCCCTGAAGTTCATGTGGTGACGCGACATCTAACGCGAAACTCTTCTCCGTGTTCAAATATCTATGTATACCTATTTTCATAGCGATCAGTTCCACAGTCAAGAAGTGATACACTGCAGCGCGATCTAGTGGTTAATTAAAGTAATGATTTGCTACAGTGCCGTCAAGAAGCGAGTTATAGCAAAAGGGATAACGCCAAAATATTCTCATTGTTCAAATAGCTATGTATACTGATTTTCATAGCGACCGTTTGAATGGTCAAGAATTTGGCCTGCTGCAGCGTCATCTAGTGGCGAGTTAAAATAATAATGCATTGCAGTGCCATCTAGTGGTGAGTAACATCAAAAGGAACACAGTTAGAATATATTCTTCGTGCTGAAATGTGTAAGTATAAGAAATTTTATGCTGATCGGTCGAACGGTATAGATGTTGATGCGTTGCAGCGCCATTTAGCGGCAAGTTACAGCAAAATGGATACTGAAAAATATTCTCCGTGTTCTAATATCAGCGTGTACCAAATTTCATCGAAATCGGTTGGACGATATTCGCATAGTAAACGGCTAAATGGAATAGAATTTGACGTTCTGCTGCGCCACCTGGTGGTAAGTTAGAGGAAAACGGATAGCATAAAAAGCTTCTCCATGATAAAAGACTTAGGTGAACCAAATTTTATGGTGCAACGGTGCTCAACGGTGCTGGAGTTTTTCAACCTCATACACACATACCAACATTCATTTTTATCTATAACCAGTGTCATTATATATCCCAGTCTCAAATAAAATCCAGTTTCAAATCTAAGCCTCGCCAAACTGCCAATATGCGCCATTTTGCAAGCGTTTATTCAGGAAATCATTCGAAGCATTGACTTAGCAGCAATCAATAAGGGAAATGGTTCGACCACGAAAAAGTAAAGCAAGCCTTTATTTGAAAAGTGGAATCCCTTAATAGAGCCGAATTTTTTAAAATTATCAACTATAACTTGTTTTATTCATCGTTACTCCGATGTACTAAATGAGAAGATTTCAATTTTCTGAAATTTGGCGGAATTCCCCCAACTTAAATCAATATACTCCATTGGCGAGAATTCTGAAGGTAGATCGCTTGAAATCCCTTAATAACTGCATTATTTCTTAACGGATCATTAAAATTTAACGCTGTATTCTAATAAAACCTTTGCACTTGTTTTCGAAAATCTATTTCCTTAAGCTCTAAATAAATTGCGCCAAGCCGAAAACTGTGCTGCAAACTGCTAGAACTCACTTACTCAAAATCGATATTTCAGCCACTTTATTTTTTCGCCAAACTAAAAAAAAAATTACACATTAGCCTCGGAAATCTTCATTTCTTATTGTTTTGCGTATAAAACATTTCATTCCTGCTCTGATTTCCAATGCACACGATGTTATAATTAAAAAAAAATAACCTTACGAATATAAACTAACAAAAAAAAATCATTATCATTCTTTTATTTTTACTTTGAGAATTTAAAACATTTTATTCGGCAAAATCGCCACACATGGCAACCACGATCCGTATTTCACACTTTTTTCACAACAATTACAGAAAGGGGTTACAATTACGGAAAGCTTTTTGCTTGGAGAGCATAAAAAATCTCTTAAATTCCGAGAACGGGTGGACTTTCAAAGTTTTAAAGTGGACTACGATTTATTCTGTATTATTTTACATATCTGTGCTAAATTTCAGGCCGATAGGTCCATCTTTGTGGATTTGTATACGAATCAAATCAACAAACAAACAAACAAACAGAATTTCATTTTTATTTATAAGATTTATTTATTTTTTGGTATAAATACTTATATTATGTCATATCAATTATTATCTGAAAGTGTTCAATTCTGTCTTTGCGTACATACAAATATATGTATGTGCTAGCCCAGGGGTTCCCAAACTTTTTTTACCCGCGGCACCCTTGTCATGCTAAAAGCATTTCGCGGCACCCTTTTCAGGCTAAAAACTTTCGCGGAAGATTTCCTTTAAAGCAATATTAATATGAAGGTTAGAATAAAGCAGTTTGGATGCATTTTACGTTATTTTTTGTTAATAGGGCTAACTATCAAGAAAGTACTCTCTTGGGAAAAGGGGTATAGAGTTTTGACAATACCCCCATTTCAGGTAGTTTCTATAAAAGAGAGGCTACAGGACAGTCTTGAACTTGACTGAAATATTTTTGTTTGAGCCCATTTAGTGATCGGCTTGGCTCACTTTCTTGGGGATACCGGTTCAGAGGAAATTATTTGATTATACTCCACCAAAACACTTTTCTTGATTATCTCCACGGCACCCCTGGCATACGCTCGTGGCACCCTAGGGTGCCACGGCACCCAGTTTGGGAACCTCTGTGCTAGCCTATTTTCGTTTTTATCAAATATAAGATTAAAAGGGCCCCCATATTCACTCTCGCCCGTGGGCCTCGTAAACCCAAGTTACGGCACTGGTGTTTATACAAATTATTATTGAATCATTTGTATAATGAACGTAAAAAAATGTACAAATCGCTGATTACTACACAAGTAGAAGAAAAGGACGGCCAAAAAATATGAAAATATTTTGCAAGAGGGGCTCAGACCATTGGTTTTTAGAGGGGAAAAATTAAAGGACATAGTGTCAATTTAAGTAGTTTAATTTTGAGTTTTAAGATATGCGAGAAAAAGCAGCTCATGCCATTTGGCATTTGGAGTTTTGTATGTTATGCCATGTCATTCCTAATTTAAATCCTCATTTTAAAGGGAAAAAAAAATCTAGCATTGACTTACTCTAGTGCCTAGTGCTTAGTCGAGAGCATTGATTTACTCTAGACTTAGCCGAGTACCCTTTTCTTACTCCCTTTTCTAGAAAAGGGTGGAAGAAAAATTCAACTTCATATTTGTACTATGCGCAGTGGCGTACACAAATAGTGTGTGGGGATTCAACTTCCCCCGACCTTTGTCCATGCATTTTTAACATAAAGTCTGAACACTTTTAACATAACATTACTTCCATACTCCCGTCTCTTACAGGAAGTCAGTGTACACCACTGATTATGCATCTGAACATTCTTAGGAAGTGCATAAAATGTTTTAAGTAATAATTACAAAAAAAAAAGAAAAAACAGGACTTTTGCTTGAAATTACATAAGTTATACGACTAATTTTAAGAAATAAGAGGGGGCCCCCCAAAAAGGGATGTTTGCTTCAGAGTGGCTTTTTGAGGCCCAGATCATGTTTTTCTAGAATGCAAATAAAGGGGACACAAGGTCATTAGTTAAAGAACTTTGACTCTAAAAATACTGGCATATAAATTAAATTGTTACAAATCAACTGTCATATCGTGATACAGCGGATCTGTTGATGAGCTGTTAGATGTTTTGTAAGCAGCTTATTTGTTTTCTGCTTAAACAGTGCTAGGTGATCAGTTTAGAATATTAGATGCGCAAATCTGAAAAATTTTAAAAAACCAAGAAAAAAAAAATTTGGGAAAATAGCTGTATGGATTTTGAGGCCCCTACGTGTGGGAGCCCCGGGCATTCGCCCCACCATGCCTCCCTATTTTTACGGCCCTGGAAGCAACATTAATTCTCTGAAAATGAACACTCAAAAAACTGGTGTTATTAGATAAAATAAATAAAAACTTTGTGAAAAAAACACACATAAAAGGTTACTTCAAGGCGTAACGATCGTTTCGGCCGAAAATTCGTTCGGTCTTCTTCAGACAAACCCTTCCGTCAAACAGAGCAGAGGGAACATTTCAGTTCCCTCTGCTCTGTTTGATGGAAGGGTTTGTCTGAAGAAGACCGAACGAATTTTCGGTCGAAACGCCTTGAAGTAACCTTTTATGTGTGTTTTCTTCACAAAGTTTTTATTTATTTTAACATTAATTCTAGTTTGTAATTGGATTTCTTAAAAAGTTTAATGATTTCTTATAAAGAAAAATAAATAATATTAATAGCTATAGCTGTGTAGTTCAAAATTGAAAAAAGTAATGAATCTTTAAAAGTTTAATAGTATAGTTATAAATATTAATAGCAACCTTTTTCTGATGTATTGATAGGCATTGCATGTATCTGAACAATTTTTACTCTGCTATTCATTCCTCATCAAGTGGGTATTCCCAAAATGAAATATGTAACTAAGTATAATCCTAGTAAAATATCTGGAATTGTTATTGCCAAAACAAAAATTTATATATACTACTGACCAGTAAAACCAGCTACTATTAAAATATTTCCTCGTCTGAATTAGAACGCGAAAAGGAAAAATATTATTTATTCTCCGTCGAATGAAATATTCCTAATTGCAAGCTAGGATTTGCAAAACTTCCTTGTTTATCTACCTAAATATATCGCGGAAAAGTCATGACAAGCTAATATGGTTATAGAGTGTGGGTTCTCTGTTTAATTTTGTTGTTAGGGAATTAACAATATATGGCGTGTGTTTATCTTTCAATATTCAATTTCGGAGTGAAATTTTGGCCCCCCAAAAAATGTTTTTAAGGCTATAAATGTGGATTTTTCTGAACGCCTAGGAAATGTGGTTATCCCTCTGACAACATATTAAACTGCACCAGAAAGTGTTGTTTTGAATGAATTGAAAAACAAATAAAAATAATAAAAATAACACAGTATTAATCTTTCCACCTCACTATCTAATTTCCCTGGCTGAAGTCAAAATATTTACCCCTTAATAGTCCAAATATAGTCAATAATAGTCAATAATAGTCAAATTATAGAAGTCAAAATGTTTACTCCCTACTTCAGTTAGTTCGATTGTCTTCATAACATTTATAGTTTAAAAAAATATCTTATGAGATTCTTTATTCAGTATTCTTGGGACAGATTCACAATGCAAGTTTACGGAATTGCTGGGTTTTAAAAAATCATTACAGTAATATAAAAACTAATTCTTCGTTTACCTCACAGTTAATGCAAAAAAAATGATATTCATTACGAGGTAAATTATATTTTTCCAGTTTAACGAATGCTATACTGTTTAATTACAAGGATTCTAATAACAGTAATTTAAGGGGGAAAAAACTTCTCCTTAACGAATGTCTGCTGTTAATAGTCAAGTGCAGAATAAAAGAGAAGTATGACTCATAAAATATATTAATTAAAAAAAATCAAAATAATGCATTAACATAATGCTTAAGATAAATCTTCTACATTATCTTTCTTGCCTTTTGGCTAAACTCGTGAGGTTTTCTTGAGCTGTGAACATACTTTTAAATTATTTTTTATCTGTTTACATTTTAATTCATGTGAAATATTTTTTCTCTTTATAGTGCATATATAATTTTGAACAGAAAACGCAGTGATAAACAATGTCCATTCATTTAAAATGAGGTCGAATTTCAATTTTCTAATGACTACAGGTCCAAATTAATCTTAAAATAATGCTTTTTGGCAAATAATAAGAATGTTTACTTGGTCACACTGAAAGTATAAAACATCCGAAACGAATCATAGTCTCGCAGCACAAAACATGCATGTAAAGAAAGCAGCGGCTTTTTTTAAATTACGGTGAATTGAATAAAATTTGTCACCTAGCAATATATAACATTATACATACATTCAAGGCGAATCTTAAGAAGTGGTCATAACGTTTAGGGGGAGGTAGGGTACGTGATACGGATTCAGAATCAAATAGGAATGTGGGATCGAAATGTCTTTTTCATTGGCCCCATAATAATCAATTTACTAATTAATCCTGTTTCCGATGTATTATCCCAACTTTAATAATCATTCCAGTTACTAATCAATTTTAGTCAATATTAGTCAAAAATAAAAGGATGTGATAAGAATTGTTTAATTCTAAAGCCTAAAATATAGACTTAACACTTCAATTAATACAGGGCGTTCCATAAATATTGGTACAAAATTTAAGGGGAGATAGGACACATAAAAAGGAATCAGAATCATACAGCAATGTGTTGTCAAAATGTCATTTTCCCTTACCTATTAATTTCAATTTGGTAAAAGTGTTCGTCAAATTTCTTAATCAAGTTTCATAAACAATGGGCTTATCTCCAAACGTTTCATCCATGAAATGAAAGAATTTTTGAACTATAAATTTTAGTCACGTGTTTTTCTGTAAAATATTTATTAGTTTTCGACGAGTCATGGTCGGAAAGTTTACTACTATTTCAACACGCCTTTCCAAGTGATTTTTAACAGCTACATAAAGATGACTTTTCAGAGCCCTCATTGGTATGCGCTATTCTGAATTCTTATTTTGCGCTCTACCTCCTCAAACGTTTTGCCCACTTTTTCAGATTTCACCCTGTATACGTGTTCAGCCATTATAACGTTTTAACTCTCATAAGCGTACCACGAAAATATATCGCTCTTGCTGCCATTACCAACGAAGTTTCTCATTTTTAATGCCCAATCTCTCAGTCAGTTTGCGATAATTATCTATGAATCCACGGATGGTTCTGATAAAGAAGAAAATAATATTGGCGGTTTGTTTAGCCACAGAAAAATCCCGACTCATATTGACCTTTAAAATCAGATCGCATTAAAAATATTATCTCATCTAAATGAGTTTGCGGTGTGAGAGAAGAGAAAAAATATTTATTGCCTGTTGTAAGCGGAAGAAAGAATTGCGACTGCGTAATTGCGTGACAGAATAATAAGCTTACATATTTATGTATTCAAATATTTCAGGGAAACGTTGTGGCAAACTAATATGGTTATAGCCTGAATGTGCGCTGTTTACTTTAGAAATTTAATGAAAGCTAACATGTGCGTGTTTATCTCTATTATTCAACATTATAGTATTATGTGTGAAGAAAAAGTTGTTTTTTATTCCTTTGTATACACTAGAGAGTTTTCAAATGAAGGGGAATTTCAATTTTACAGTCTAGAAAAATTATATTTTTAAACTTCGTTAAATGCAAAATATGCTTCTGACAAATCAATTTGGCTTATGTGCATTATTTTCTCGTGAGTACACTGTCTCGAGGGTAATATTCTGCCTAGCAAGGGATAAAAGTATTCCGATCACATAATGTAATTATTCACTTTAAAATATGAAAGTAACATATACATTTTCAAATATAATTAAAATCTCGAGAGAAACTAATGCAAAGTTATTTTTACTGTTTCAACAATTTTAGCTTGCGTTAACAGAAATAACAGAAAAGAAAGTTGCTAAATAAAACTTTTCTTGTGAAATATATTGATACTGTGCCGGCCGGGTAGTGTAGTGGTTAGAGAGCCATTCTACCACACCACGGGTCCGAGTTCGATTCCCGGTACGGCCTGGGTGCCGCTTCGTCTGTCCCTTCATAAGAGACAAAGCTGGTCCACCTATTGCGTGCCTCCATAATAGAGAGATCAGTAAAGTAACTCCGGCCTTGGTGATGACCAATGCCTATAAACGGCAAGTGCCCGAAATTATTGAAAAACATGATATTGTAAATTTATTAGGTAGTCACCAACATGTTCATCTCTTGTTGGTGATATCTGCCGTTAGAGCAGCGCTCAACATTTTTAGAGCAATTGAAAAACTTCACATTCAAAGTTGAACTGGACTAATGCAGAGTGGTTCAAAAAAGGTACCCTTCAAAAAAGACCCTTCGCTGCACGCAGTAATGTCTCGCAAGACAGTCTTCCGCAGATATATGAATATTTTCCTTAAAGTATTTTTCGTACAACTTCTTTCTCCCCCACTCCCTCCTCCTGCTGTCTCAACCATCTCAGTACGCCAGTTTTTTGACAAAAGAATGCACGCCTCCTTCATTCATCTGATCGCGTTCCGTGCGGCCTCTTTCAGATTCCTTTAAAAGCATTTTTTACAGTGTAGGAGATCTTATTAAGAAAACGAGGAGCACATAAAATTCCTTTCATGAAAATGATAGCTGTACATCTTCCGAAAACTGGTCCTTGTGATGCGGCTGTGCATTGAACACGTAACGGAAAAAATGCGTAGCAGCAGCGACGACCGGCGAAGGGCTATTCAGTTTTGGTTTAGTTGAGGAAAGGCTATTTAAAAAAATATAAAAAACTTTCATACTTTAAATACGCACTAAAGTGCTGTACATTAAGAGCGCATCACAATCCGTTCGTCGACCCTGTTTTTCTGTTGGAAAGTGTATCATTATTTAAGAGGGTGCCGTATTTTTCTTCGTTGTTCCGTTTAACACTTTTTTGGAATCGAATTTTATAATAAATTCGCCGACTAAAACTGTTTTAAATCTTCGCCAACCGTATCCTAACTAGACTTCGTCTTTATAAATACTGTTTGGAATGAGCATCATAATCCATGGGAGTTTGTCTTTCTTGTTCCACAAAATACATCTTCAGAACTGAAATCTATATTAAAATAGTTTGTTTAACAATCTTTGTCAGACCTAACTATACTTCACTTTTATATTGTTTGGAAAGTGTGTCATCCATGAGTGCACAGTATTTGTCTGCCTTGTTTTATAAACACTTCTTTTGAATTGAAATCTGTATTAAAGTCTCCTACTAAAACTGTTTAATAATCTTAGAAGAAATATTTTAACAATACTTCTCCATTGCATAAGCTGTAGAGCTAGTTTATCGCCAAATATGGACGATATCGCCAAGTTAGGTTCAGTTTTAGAGACTCATTTTTTTTTTTTTTTTTTGTGTGTGTGTGTATCTAACTTGGCGATAAATCGTCAAAAAATCGCTAAAGTTGGCGACTTCAAACATTTTATTCTCCTCTTTCCCCGCTGTCTGGAAACCCTATTGATAAATGCAGCGAAAACGTGTCGCCGTGAATCATGTCTACAAAATCTGTCTGCAAGTCGTCGGCAGAAAAGCCCGGAGTGAGCGAAATAGCATCCTAGTGCTAAAAAATCTGTTCCGCAGGCTTTTCTCGCTTATGAACATGAAAATTTCAGAAACAGGTGAAAGCAAAAACTAGTTTTTTTACATACAACTATTCTTACATAGTTGCCAACCGCCCGAATTTTTCGGGAGAGTTTCACCACTAATTTCTACTTTTATATTCGTACTTAAAATAACCTCAATAAATCAAATATATAAATAAAGCTATCCGAAAATTGTAATAGGAAATCTACCGAAGAAACTCGGGAAGGGTGGCAGCTATGCATTGTTAACGTTCTTTCAAAGCCAATATCATTACCGTGTTTAGCCACTGCGCCCTAGATATACAATGCCTGAGAACAGAAACTTTTACGTCATCACTAGGTCCACTAAAATGACGTCACCACACAATTATGTGCACAAAGTAAAATTATTCAAAATTTGTGGTGAATTTACTCCCGCATAAAACATTTTAATGATTTAAGACAGAAAATTTAATTTTACGACAAATAGGAAATTTTAACTCTCACTAATTACATAATATGATAGAGAAATAGATCATAAGAAATTATATTTTATCAAAAAGGTATTTTAATTTTGATCTTATGATATTTCCTAATATTTGTATAAAACTGTCATTCATAAGAGACCTTAAGATGTAAAAGTGCCTGTTCTTAGGTTTTCTATATTTAGGAGGTGTTGATTTTAATACCAGACGTACATCGTCTTACTTTGGCACAGTTTATTTTATATATATGAACGACAATTTCATTTTTTTTTCTAACTTGTATTCAATCTCGGAAGTATGTATAAACAATTTTTTTAAAGCAAGAATAATTTTTAGAAAGGATTAAATTTTCACTTCATTAAACCGCAATTTCGAAAATATTAGACGATTGAAAAGATTTATTGTTACACTATTTTGATAGTTTTTAAAGACGTCTTTTTCATTACTGTGATGGTTTTCATTTTCATAAAAATCGGCTAAACAAAAGAATTTCCTCAATTATTTTTATTGAAGCATATAAACATCAAACTACGGCGACTTCAAACAACAAAAAGGCAGAAAATTAAAATTGCAGAAATATTTCAACATTAAAATTTAATGTTATTTATTTGGATGCTAACAATACACAACACTGATGTTTCAGAACTCAGAACAAATAACGAATCTCTCATATAACCTATAGCTAGCCTATTTTCGTAATTTTTAATACTCACTCCCTAAGGAGTCAGAATTCACTTAATATATAACTAATCCTCATAAAATGGAGTCCAATATCCAAGGCTTTTGTTGCCAACGAAAAATCCTTATTCATTACTGACCATTAAAAGCAGCGAGCATTAAAATATTATACTATCTAGATGAGCTTGTGGGGAGGGAAAAGATTATTTATTCTCTGTTGTGTAGGAGGAAGAGAGAATTACAGCCACATAATTGCATATCTAGGACTTTTATATTTATCCATCGAAAAAATACGGCGAACTGAGTAACAGACTAGTATGGTTTGAGAGTGTGTGTTTGCTGTTCATTTTGTAAGTTTAGTGAGAATTAGCGATGTATTTGGGAGTTTATCTCGAATAATATAGATTCGTATGAGAAATGTTTTCAATTCCTGTGATAAAGATAGGGAGTTTTCATAATATGATTGAAATTTAGTCTTTTTTTCCCACTTGTAAATCCCAAAGAGCTTTGGAGTCAGAAATTCACGATTTGAAATTAAAATTTTATTTATAATTTTCTCTTTCCTGAAGCAGACTGTCCCAAAAAGGTGGTAATGGGCTTTAATTCTTTATCAATTAGAGATAAGTGGACAGTGTAAATTGAAAAAATGTTCAAAATAAGCTCGAAAATAAGACCGGACATTCCGGTTAAGAAAAAAATATTCTCGTTAATTTTTAAACAGTGACAATTTTCAAATTTGTATACCAAAATATTCCCAGTCAGTAAAATGCCCCCCCCCCATACACGAGTGAAGTGATGTACCAACTTTATGCCTTTCATCATTTAATGTCGCAGAGATATCTTTAAAGCAGGATAATCGGGGACTATACATGGTTTTGAATATAAACGTTTATTGCTGGAATGGAAAAATATATTTTCTTTCGTAATTTCTGTACGACCCCTGAAATGCGACTGTTCGACGTGGCTTTTTCCCCTTCGAGATCCAAGTTCGTGATCCATTTAAAAGTCAGCGTTATACTATTTATCTTCATAGTTCTGACATATCTTAAGGATAGTCCTCAAATTTAGTATGTCAATTCATTAGTGTATGGGGCACATTCTACTAACTGGAAATTATTTTGTACGGAGTCGTATACAAATTTAAAAAAGTTCTGAAAAAAAGAGTTTTTTCTTAACAAAATATTATTTTCGACCTTATTTTGAGCATTTTTTGCAATTTACACTGCCCATTTCTAATAGATAAAGAATTAGAGCTCTTTACCACCTTTTTGAGACACCCTGTATAAATATATATGTAATATCATGTAATAATATAATTTAAACTAATGGCGAAGCCATGTTTTTCTCTGTTTTTGATTAATTTCTTATTGCTAAATTTTTTTTTAATTTATGCTGAATATTAATATTTTTTATTCTTATTAATGCATTTATTTACTTCTTAAAACATTTAAGGATATTATTTATACGTCTACTGAAATATTGCATTAAATACGTAAAGTCTATTACGTGTGTATGTTGCATCGTAAGTCTACTTACACCACCATTCGAGGCGGCTGATTCCCCTCTGCTTGGCTTCCGATTTTTTTTTTTCTTTTTTTCAGTTCAGCCAGAATACAGTAAGCTCATAAATAATAACAGTGCTTATCGTGAAACTTAAACAAGAAATGGAAAATATATTACTAGTACCAGGTTACCGAGCCATGCTCAGAATCTAAAGGCTCCTTAAGCGTAAAATAATGAATACGTAAATGCCTTGGCACGTATCAATAATCTTTATGGTTGCCAAAGATTTTCATCGCTGTCGGATTACCCATACATTATCAGGTAAGCTTTGCTCGGCATTCAATGTTACAATGGCATATACTTTGTTTTGAAGAGGGATGCTAAATATTCGATGGTCGGTGTCATCAGAGTTGAGCAAAAAGTAGTTTAACGTAATGTGCCTCCTTTCTTTCTGTAGCAGATCAGCGAGGGTATCAGCGAAGATCTTGGGCGATGCATTCACTAACAGCGTCTTCATTACTTCAGAAATATATCTGTCCATATTGAGGACGTTCAAATTCAGCATCAAGAATTTGAGTTGGTTGAACTGTCAGATGAATGAGTTTATAAAAAAAATTCATCAAGTCCGTTATACACTGTTCTCAACGTAGCAGTACACACCAAAATCGTTAATAGTTTCACTCGTCATATACTGTGAACAAAGCCATTGTAAAGTATGCTTTCAAATTTCGAATTCTTTGAAATGTGGGTGACATCGAAGAAACAACCACACCAATTCATTCGGAAATTCGGAATGTCCTACATCAATCTTACAGTCCCCAAAATGGTTTCGGTTAATTTTTGTTTTTACTCTTCAGAAAAATGCAAAGCTCCAGGGTGAATGCAATCAATGTTAAAAAGTTTTAAACTATGATAATAAGTACCCACATTTGTGGCAGCTTTGTAGATACTTAGACTGTTTACCCGAAGTATTTGTCGACTTCTAGCTGTTCCATGTCGTTCTCCTTCCAAATACTAATCATCTGTTTAATCTGCTTGTGTTTGAACTGCACGTTCACACATTTGGGCTAAGTGCTGCTGTCGGTGATGATATGTTTCCACAGCTCGTTTTTGAGCTACACTTTCATGCATTTACGTCTTTATAATACATCTATTATGATAATTCTTTACGATTGAAATTGTGAATTTCTCTATAGTGCTTCAATTCAAACATAAAATACTTATTTTTTTCTAATTCAAAGAAAATATATCATGCATAAACAAATTCTACAAACGTAAATTCAATCTTATAGATACATAATAAAAGAATAAAAAAAGCTAATCATAGAAATCAGAATAAAAAAAGCTAATGGGTAATCAGAATAAAAAAAGCTAATCATTTGAGTTTCAGAATTATCTATTGCAAGTGACTTTGACGTTACATTGAAGTCATGGTTATCAGGCTTTGGAGGAAAAATTACGATTCCAATGCGCTTAAGATAGCTTTTCTAAATTACTGCTCAGTTTAACTTTTTTTTCAAAAATAAAACGGTTTTCTATGCATTAAGCCTGGATATAGGAGAGGATGTTGATACCAAACGAAATGTTTCGAATACGAAATGTTTCTGCAGATTATACAATTCGAATTTCGATGTATAATAAAACTTGAATATGAAGTTATTTGATTTTAAGTGGGTAAATAATAAATATTCTGAGTGTAGACATTCTATCGCCCGATGTAATTGTCTAAACAAAGGGCTTTATCCTTTAGTTTAATGATAGTACACAACACAAAACAACACAGTCTAATCCACGTCTAAATAAGAATTGAAAATTTATTGGAAAAAAGCTTAGTAATCAGATTTCAGCCTCCCAATTTACTGCTTCCACATATGGACAACTCCCAGCATGCGGCCGGATGGGGCCCGCCTTGGCTTTTGGACCAGCCCTCAGAACAAGTCAAAACCCTGTATAAAACCTATATAAAACATTCAAACTTCCATATAAATCTGAATTATACGACCCGCGATTTCGCTAACATCCTGAAGTCAGGCCCAGGAGGCCACTATCGTAAAGTTCTGTCCGCAACTTTTAAAAGGTTGTCCGTACGATGATAAAATAAATGAGTTGAAATCATCAACTTCAGTGAATGAAAACTAAACTGATGGCTGATCATCTGCAAAATTAATTTTAATATCGGCTGCGAGCCCAATTTAGGAATCGATCGTATCATTTTTTCATCGGAGTTTCGAACATCGTTTCATTATAAACGGTTGACCCATTAAAAAAAAAAAAAAATCGTCAGGGTAACTACATTTAAATATTTATCGTCGACTTCGCGGAATAAGGCAGTTAAAATAGAATTCAACCTAGTGCTGTTATTTAAAAAAAAAAATGGAATTTTCATGTTACGTGTGAATGACTGAAAAGGGTGTCATTTTCATTTAAATTATTCGTCTAAGCTGAAACTTTTATGCACTTTTGAAATTCGCATCATATGGATCAATAAAATACATGAAAAATATTTATTGTTTTAGTATATACGCGAAAATACATTTAGCTTTACGTTAGTTACAAAAGGATAATTGTAATAAATTCAGGCAATTTTTCACATAAGATTTACGAGTAATTTTGTATTAATAACTATGAACTAAGAATAATTAAATTATTTACGTATATTACATCAAGGTGCTTGCGGGGATGGCAACGAAGACTCTTTTCACTTTTTCTTTCGCTGGTTGCCAGGACGATATTTTGAAATAAAAATAACTTTTTAATTCTAAACAAATTTATGTAGCTGAATGGTGTAATATATCTAGTTACTAAAATATTTATTTGTCTGTGTACTGAACATCAAGTTCCATTTATTTTGTTTCTTTGCGAAATTAATTTTTACTATTATATATCGATGGCGTGTATTTTTTAATCTGCCCCAAACTTATTTGAGCGTCCCATTTAGGAAGATTACATCAATTGTGTTTTTCAAACGCTCAATAGATGGCGCTACCGTCCAAAAATTTTTTAATTTTAAATTTTGAGCGTTTTAGAGTTTTTTCGATCAATTGACCTAGCTCAATCGTTTCAGGGGCCCAAAAAACCGCCAGGTACGAAATTTAAAAAGAATCCTTAGAGCAGTTTCGAGATCGTTCGGACATACACACACACCCACACACACACACAAACATTCCTCGTTTGATATAAGAGCGGATAAAACCTATCTGCAGCATGCACATATCGCGCGGAAAAAATAAGTATGCTCATCAAGAACTCAATAGATCTGCAAAAACCACTCTTAGTAAGCGAACTTCTGACTTAGAATACATCACAGTATTTCAGGGCAAACTTTAGTTGCTTGCAATTCAATATATTCGTTAAAAATTTTACTGTTTGCAAAAAGTGGTTGTTCATAATTCAAAGCTGTTCTCAACTATGTGAGTATGAATAATAGGAAACTATAATGGTGGAAATTGATTTATGAAATGGCAGTGTTTCTAGAAAAAAATATTCATCTGTGCATTCAAATTGGTTAAAATTTCATATGCTGCATATTTTCTTATTAACAAAGTGTTTCTGCAAAAGCATTTTCACAAATATTCATAAACAAGGAAAAAAATGTTTTTTTGTTTACTTTTTTGTCTGTATAAAATGGAAATTAATTTATGAAAGTATAGATGTTCTTCCTCATTAGCTATTAATGACACATTTGACCAAAAGAAGGAACATGTGTACAATGCACAGAAGTTGTGCAAAATTTTATTCAGTCAAAAGAAAGCAGTTCAAGTCTCGTCTAAAATTAAAAAGGCAAAATCGATGCTTATTTAAAATTTTGTAAATCTGTTCCTGAAATTAATAAATTCTTAAAATATCATTTGGTGTATTATTTAATTATAAGAGATAGCCTGTTAATTACAGAAAAACTTTTGAAAAATGGCAGTCCACGATTGACTGAAAGTTATACAGAAGAAGGATTCTTCAAAATGCGTCGAAAAATGGCTACAGTTCAAAGCAGATTTGTACTGATTTATGACTTCCCTTCACTTCTAGAAAGACAAATTTTAAACTATCCACAGCACTTGAGGTGTTCAAGATGCAAGTTGAAATATCGTCACAAGTAACTGTGATTGAAATAATCTGATAAATATATAGAAATGTGTCAGAAATGGAAGAACGTAATATTTTCAGACGAGGAAAAACTAATTTAAATGGTCCCGAAGGTTAAAAGTACTATTGGAGATATCTCAAGAAAGAACCATAATCTATCTTCAGTAGAAATTTTGGTAGTGGGGTGTTTCACGGTTTGGCCAGCAGTTGTTCATAACGAAAGAAGTGAAACTATCTCTTTAGAAAGCCGCCAGAACTCATTCGAGTACAGCTTAACTTTAGAAATTACCCTTTACCATTTGCATGGGAACACCATGGCTTCAGCTTCATCTTTATGCAGGATGATGCACGGATTTGTGCTTCAGATGATATGAACAACTGGTTTGTATAATAAAATATTGTTCTATTAGATCATCCTCCTTATCGTCTAGATATTAATTGAATGGAAATTGCTTGAGCAGCACTAGTTGAAATGGTTTACGGAAATCGACTACAATATACACCGATTACAGAAGCGAGAGCTGTAATAAGTCAGCAGTGGACATAATTATTGAGAAATATATTTAAAATCTCATTTTATGAAAGAAGGATAGCATTAAATATATTACGATGAAGGAAAGTGCCTTTATAAGATATTTAATTAATTGCTTTATTCGTGTGTATCAATTCTTCTTGTTTAAATTATTGGTTGTGCGTATTATGTAAAAATTATGAAATATGAAGCATTATTCGGCGAAACTACGATTTCATAAATCAATTTCCACCACTAGACTTTTCCGACTTTCAATATTATTGCCATTGTTAGTTTGTTTATCATGTTGTTACATTAATTGCCAAACTTTTATTCGCTATAATATTTTAGGCTATTGAAATCACGTTCCGTTTAGACATTGCTGTTTTTAATTGATATATATTATAAACTTTTTTTTAGAGAAATTCCAAATAATTTAATATTTCTGTCGCCAACATGTAACTTGCAGTTGAACGCATTGCATAAGTTTGTTTTGGAATTTTGCAGATAAGATCCTCCGCAAGATTCGACCCTTTCTCATCGAATGCCAACTCTGATGATTTTATCGGAAGATTTTTTACCGAAATTTTTAAACAGTTTTATTTAAATTAAAAATTTGAACTGAATTAACAATTGCCACCAAAACTAATTTAACTTCTGATAAAATCGAAAGCGTTGGCCGCTATGTGTGTGACTAGCAGCCCTCACTCCAAGTTCGCCATTGAACTTGCATGCCGTCGACCCTAACAACGTAGCTTCGTCTTTACAATGAATTGCATGTGGAAGATTTTTAAATTCAGAAAGTTTTTTATTTATTATTTAAAATTCGATGGGTATGCCCCTTTCTTATGTAAACTATTTCCCTTAATTTCGATTGGATACGCCTTTAAGAGCAAAATAACCCATACGATACATTAAAAGTATTTTTTATTTTAATATTCACAAATATACTATAAGATATATCTGGTGTTTTATATGTTGCATTATGCATTACACGAAACATAATTTTAAGTTACTTTTCATTCTCAGAACAATTTTAATCTCAAAGTAACAAATATTTATAGACAATATATTTGTTGATTGTAAATCATATCTGGCAACTACTCCGGACTAGGGTGCGCTTGAGCTAATGTAGAACAAAAATGAAAGAATCTAATTACGTTAAACATTTTTCGCCATTCAAGCACACAGACCTCATCATGTAAAGATTTTGCGTATTTTTTTTTTAATTGATTTTTTTTTGTGCGCATGTAAACCTTTTTCTTTTGTAGTTGCACTGCATCATTTTAAAAATGCCGCCATACAATTCTTAAGAATTGTCAAAAAAGTTATGAAACTGCAGGTACATGAAATTAGAAAAATGACTAAGATGAACTAAAGATTTATTTTAGATCATTGACTAAATAGTCGCATTAAAATTTATATGTTCTCCAATCTTTTTATAACCCCTTGTTTTCGAAGTTTTGTTTAGCAAAACACTCTCGATAGACAGAAGTGTAAAAGACAAAACCTTATTTTATTATTAAAATAGACTGTTATAGCTGTTTGAACAATTTTCTTTTTAAATGAGTTGAGATATATACTTTTACAGTCAACAAAACACGTCCCTTACCTCTACAGTACAAAATCTTTAATCTGGACATCCAAAATTCTACAAATTAGCACTTTTGTTAACAAAATTTGCTTTTTAATAAATTGTTACAAGAGATAACTAATTTGCCTTCTTAATTTTTTTTAAATGTAAAAAAAGACAATACTAACGTTTTTCTTTTCTTTCTTTCTGTTCTTGACTTCGCAAAACACACATGTAACATATCTCCCTTTGCAAACTGTAAAACATCCGTGAAGGATAAGCTGTTTTGGCATTAGGGGGAAGATCAAACGTAACGCATACTTTTATTTGATCTATATAATTATTTTATTTTGCATCTATTTTTATTGCCTGCAGTCAGCATATTCAAGTTCGTGGCAGACGAGATAGACAGGCTACATTTTCCCCCACCCTCTTAACACCCAAAGAGTTATGTCAACATAGATATGACAATCTTAGTCCGAGATAAGTAAGTTAGCCACACTTCCTAGGGCATACGATTCTTCAAGTGCAAAAAGATGCGACCAAAATGTCAGCACCGCACATTGCATATCTCGTCAGCCACGAATAAAGTTTTTCAAAATGCAGTGTTTGTCATCAAAATAATCCTGGAATCCTTTATCTGGCAACTGCTGGATAGATTCCATTCGAAGGTCATAAGAAATGCCGGCGTTTGGGTTATCTACGTTTGTTCTTTAAAAAGAAAAAAAAAACGGAAAATTATTTCCATGCTCAATTGCACATTATCCTTGGGTGCTAGGACTTTAGTTTCTTTGTTGTGATAGGCTGCAGAATATTTCCCGGTAGTAAATAACGTGCAAACAAATTCACTCCCCAAAAACAATTTATTTATTGATTATTTTAGTTATCTCTATATGAATTAACAAATCGTCATTTTTCAAGGGGCGTCTCTTACGACCCTTATATTCAATATTATCACTCTGCACCTAGGTAAAATATTTTGTTCAAGTTTTTCAGTTTGCAGTTGCTTTATGCAAATTATAACAGAATGTCCACATCTACGCCTTTCTAGAATGTAGTACATCATCTGCAACGAAACACGTACATAACTTTCTATTCTTTGAATCTATTTGGATAGTCAATTTTCTACATATCCTACTTTTCATGTAAATAAACTCCTCACACTTCATTTAATTGCCAGCCAAGTAGCAGCAGCCTTGTCGCATTAGCCCACCTTAGGGCTTCAGATTGTACCCTCGGAAAAACACTTCACTTAATTATCTTCTTAATTACTCTTGAAAAATGTGGGACGCTCCTTTGACTCAACAAGGGGCGTTTGTTTTAATTTTGTGGGCGGAAATTTCCCGCCTTCCAATCTTTTATGGTTTATACGAGAAACATAAAGGTGAATTTTAAGTGTTTTCTGCTCCTGATATGCTGATATCAAAAATCGCTAAAAATTGCCACAGAACTTACAAAATTCAGTTCTGTTTTAATGTTAAACGGCATTTGCGTATGTCACCACCAGAAACTTTGTTAAATTTCGGTATGTTCACATTCTTTACATGTGTCTTTTAAACAGGTTGGTATTCTTTCTCTTAGTTGACTAAATATTGCTTTTACTGGCATTTTTATTTCTTTTAGTTTTTTATTTTCTTTTTCTCCACCATCCGTAATCATAGCTACTTACTTTTACGCTTTTTTTCCCTGAACTTTTAACCACAATTTTTGCACAGAATTATTTTAAATAATGAAATTAAAAATTATCTTTAGGTGTGTATATCATAACTTGTAGTGTAAAGTCTTCCGGTTAATGCGTAAAGGTTGACAGTTACGCTTAAACGTACCAAATGATGATTTTAGAGCGGTATGTTTCAACCTTTTTCACTCTGCAAAGCTCTTCTAGAATCTGAAGGAACTGCTGAACTCCCTGTAACGTCATTTTATACTAGTACATTATTTTCATGAACCATCAATTTGGAAACAAAGCTGTAGAGCATTCTGAAATTCTATAACATGGTGGAATACGTAGAAAAATTAGACATACAGAAGTTGCCTGGTTCGAAAACAAGCCGCGTCCGTCGACCTAACCGTTCGGAGTTTTCCGTGAATGTCTCCGAAACTCCACGTAAATCCGGATTAGGATCCCTCAGAAAGTCCTCCACGGAGGGCATTCCCCACTGGCCTAGATCCCTTGCGCAGATAATTGGCCGTACCACCACATTTCTTTAATATTAGAGGGACAACAGTTCTTTCACTATTCCTTAAAAATTAATATAAGACTGCATATTATATGCTCTTGGTATGCTGTTATTAATACAAAATTGCCTTAGAAGTTTCAAAATATCTGTTCTGGTTTAACGACACCTACGTACTAAATTACTACTAAATTACTACCAATTTTAGCTGAATTTTAACTGAAAGAAAATGGCACAATTGTTTTATTTTTGTGTTTATAAAAATCAAATGTGTCGCTTAAATTTTAATACTTTCTTTTCGTAATGTACATCCATTAAAACAATTAGGAAAACACATTTTAACTACTAAGTAAAAATTGTGTTCCAGATAAATTTCGAACAGGTTCTTTCAACTATACCTGAAATATAAGTTTCCATTTGCCATTACTGCTGATGTACCTTAAAAAGGAAAAATATGCGTCCATGCAACAAAGGTAATTCATTCTCGCAAATTAAAAGCATGCTTGCCTAACCCCTTTACTCACGGGAAATAGCATCTGATGAAATATAGCAAATCCGCTAATGAGGGCACCTGGAAATCGCCTATTGTTGCAAAACAAAGAACACTAAGTCTTTGATGCCCATTAGTTATTGTATGGATTATCTTTTCTAAATCAATAAACCGCTAAAGAGGAATGTATTCTTTGTTCCCAAAGGTGAATATGGAAATAAGTATGCATGTAATTGTGTTCGGGTAATTATACTTATACTTTTCAGGCAATTTATGATGTTTAAAATACCTCTTCCAGAGCAGGTAAGACGAGATCAATTGAATAACTGCTAAGAGCACTTAAAATAATACGTTATTTCATTTTTAAAATGAGAAACTGAATCTTAGTGTGATACTTTAATAAATATAAGATGTTGTATAATTTTTTAAAATTTAATGGATAAACATAAATTAGTGATATAGTCGTTTTTAAAACAACTTCCGATTAAACCAGAGATTATCACCAGAAATTTCGTGAGAGGGTCGCATACGGAGCTAGCGTGCTTCTAACAGGCCTGTTTGTGCGCTCCGAAAGAGGCCTATGGACCTTTCCTGGTTGGTTAGATGAGGTATCTAAGTACTGGAACTAATAAATGAGCATTCGTAGGCCTTTTTAAATGACTCATCGGAGCAGACCCGGTAGAATCACGATGATAAGGTCTCATTTTCCCTCTTAATTGTTTTGATAATGTTTTTACTGACGTTTTGATTGTATTTTTGCTTTTGCCTTCTTTGTCTCTCTTTTTCCCACAAGCCTTAATATATGAAACTAGGAATATTCTAGAGTAGTAATTGCCAGCCTTTACAACCTTAGGAAGATCTAGAAACGAAAGAAATTGGAGAATTCCCTATGCAGTCGCTGTGAACTAGAATATTACTGTCGTGGAGCACGCCATGGAGCATTTCCAAATTGTTCTTTAGATTTCTTTTTTCACTATTTTAATATTCTATTTTATTTTTGATTTTAACTGTTTAACTTTTAGAAATAATATTTTAATTTAATAATCTCAAAATTATCTCAAAAAGCTCTAACTCGTGTATGTTTGTTAAAATTCAAACATTTGAGATATTTTGCTTCATTTTTTATAATACAGATGTAATTCAATTTTTAGCAGTATAGCGTATGTAAAACAGACATTTCAACTGATGTATTTTAAACAACCGATCATTTAACAGGTGTATTTTGAGATGACTGACTATTAAAGTTAAATCAAAATTCTAAATGCGATATTTTCAATATAATTAATATATCACTAAACGATCGTTTCAGGTAATTCAAAAGTTCCACCATTCATATAAGCTTACTATGGTATGTTTCATATTTATAAGGGCTATTTTATATTCTTGAATTATAACCGTTAAGCAACAGTTTTCTACTTATTATTTGCAGAAATGCTGAGTTCGTATACATGCTCAATCCACATTGAATTACAAACTGATAAAGCTGACAAAATTGGGGAAAACTCCTGGCACCGTAGCTTACTAAATTATTAAATATTAAATAAAAAGTTTTCTATGTGAATACTTATACTTTCTCATACATTTATACTTATTATTTGCTCGCTATGACACTAAAAACGTTCTTAAGCACACGAAAGTTACAGTCGCTTTATATGATATTAGCATTTCCATTCACATCATCTGTTACACAATGCATCGTCTTTAGCGCTAATAAATTTTATTTTCCAAAAATTCTACAACAGATTTCCCCTTTTATTGCTAACACAAGTTTATAGTCATTTCATTAGTCACATTGCTTTTAGAAAGCAATATTTCAGCCTTCCACCCACCCACCCCCTACGTTTCTTCTTAAAAATAGCTAAAAAGGTACTTTGGGAAAGTAAGCCGTTACGCGAACAAGGAATGAAACGCCGAGGAGAAAACCTTCTCATTGCTAGTTCACTCATAAAAATGAGTTATTTTGTGTAATGAAATTCTTATCACGTACCGCTGAAAAAGCATTTTTGATATAGAGATTCCATTACATTCCCGACTTTGTAACAAGAAACGTACTGAAAATTTATTATTAAGTACGGAAAGGGTAGGGGGTTGTTGTAGGAGATGAGATATCAGGGGGGGGGTGGGGAGTGAAGAACCAGATGAGGAAGAGCTAAATTTTTCGACACAGTTTAGAATTGAGCGCAATTTCAATTTAATTAGGAGAATGGTGAAAAGGTGTAAATTTCGTCGTTGTAATATATATTCATTGTCCGTTTTTTAGATGAATTTTAGAGTGGAGTATAATAGCAATAAAACAGAATTTGAAGATTCGTGTTTCTGAGATTCTTTAAATTTAAAATTTAGGTGTGTAATTTCTCTCATATCAGAGTGTTCGGTTATAATTCGGAGCAATGCATCGGATTAATGTTAAATGCCACAAGTCCTTGGAAGATTGTTTCGAATTCAGCTTCTTTCGTTCACATTTATTCGAGTTGCAGTAACTGCTGTTTTATATATTTAGTACGTTCAAAAATTTTCCCCTACGGATGGCATCGCTACGAAACAAAACCGAAGCTTACGCAGGCGGTAATTTAGTCCACACCTTTAAATTGCGGCAAAGATTGTTGAGTAGTACGAGTAAAAAGTCCCGTGTCCGTTGTTAACTTGATACAATGGGTAAAATCATAGCGTCTGTTTTTTTTTTTTTTTTTTGCTAAGATGGATTTGCCTAAACCGAGTTTATATAGAAGTGCACAACCTGTAATGTTGAGTCCGTCACACTCTGAAGCACTACGAGGTTGTACAAAGCTGTGACAGACAGAGACAGGGAAGTGCAAGCAAAATCCTTATTAAACTTCACAAGGCACGGCACGCTTAACAGAGCGTTTCCTTTTCATTACTTCTGAAAATGTTTTTTCCAATTTATGGGGAAAATGGTCATTTCCCTAAAAAAGAAGTTTAGAAATGTCTTCAAATATCACATTATTTTCAACTAATTGTGTATGGTCTGGGGGTGTGGAATTATTTTCGCAGTTGCTATTTATAATGCAACATGTCCAACATAAAAGTTTGAATGAAGTTTAAATAAAATGCACCACAATTTGCTTATTCTAAAATATTAAAAGTAAAATTTATCATAGATTTATAGGTATTGTCTGAAGTTTAGATACTGTAGATGTTATGCAATTTCTGTTAAAGTAGCAATGAAAATAAGGTTGCTATTAATTACCCCGGGATGTAAGTAACGGCTTTTCTTAAACCCTTTAAGCGGTCAATTTTTTTACCGAATTGCCTCCAAAGAAGGCATATGATGAAATAGTCCTGCTCTCTCGCTAGGAAGAAAAACCCGGATGAAAAGCATTTCAGTTACATTGACAAGCCACGCAATCTATTGAAAAATATTAATACTAAATAGTCTCTTCACAATAATGAAATATACGGGCAAATCAGAAAAGGAAAGGAGAAAATATCGATGCCCGTACGCTATACGGGCAAACCAGTTGAGGCCAATTTTGGGTAGCACGTACACTGTACGGGCAAACCGCGGGGTTAAAGTAACTTTTAGCTTAAATTATAGCAAAATTTCCAAGCTAAATTTGTGAGTTGAATACTATTTTAAAAGATTATTGATTTCAAAAAGTGGTTAATTATAATCTGGAGCGGGTTAGCAACTCTGCACAACACCTCCTAGATCTACACGCTTAAATCTATTGATTAAAACTAACACTCATTTATTGATTAAATTTCTTATCGGCCGATTTAAATCCTTTTACGCCAAAAAATACTCATTCAAGACAATAATTTGTGAATGCCTCAATTCGCCCCAGCACTCCCCATCCGCTATATTCTATTTAACTCATTTGCCGCAAAAATCTTGTCTACTTGAGTAATCTGTCTGTCTCTTCTCCCCCACGACCATATCCTATTACTGTCACGTGACCCACGCTGTTCAACGGCTAACGGTTCATAGTCGGGCACAGTTGTGTGTGTATTCGCTGTTGATAATTTTATGTTATATCCGAATACCAAATGCATCTTTTTCATATTCAGAGTTGTGAAATAAATTCAGCCTAGATATGGAGGAGATGCTTTAGGTAAAGATTTCGCTTTAATGACATAGTCTCTTACGACTGGATTATAAAAAGCTGTTGTAAAACAAATGAAGTTATGATATCTCCACCCAAACTGACTAAGTAGTATTTTACCTTTTTCATGTCAATAAATTGGGTTGCTTCTTTAATTAAATCTCACAGCTGGTTTAACCATGATTGCATTTCTGTATTCTGACTGTACTGTGAATTCGTTTTATAACGAGAGACTATAGTGAAATTATATTCTATTTATTAAAAAAATACTTTTTTATAGTGTATTAAGATATATGTAATGTATTTGCCTTGATTTAAAATTTATTTTCTCGGGCTTATAATAATAGATTACAGCTCTGATAATAAAAAATGAAGAAAACGAATCATTCAATATATTAATCAAAAACAGCAAATTTTAATAAAACACCCTTTTTCTAGCTTAAAATAATAATCTTAATTGAGTACAGATGTGTTAATTAAAAAAGGGCTGATTTTGCAAAAACGCTCATTCTATAGCTTAAATAATAATCATAATTGAGTACAGTTATATTAATCAAAAACGGACAGACACTCCTCATTTTTGATTATTATTTAGCCTAAATGGAGCTGTTGTATAATGCTCAAAAATTGAGAATTTTTCGCTCCATTGATTTTTGTCGAAGAATTGAGCAAATTTTACTCAATCGGGAGAATGGCTGTTTGAAGTCAAAAATTGAGTAAAAATATACTCCGTTTGATTATTATTTTACTCAATAGATTTAAACGTGTACAATTCCTGAGAACAGAAACTTTTACGCCATCAGAAGGTCCACTAAATTGACGTCATCACACATTTATTTTCACAAAGTAAAACTATTCAAAGTTTGTGGTGAATTTACTCCCGCATAAGACATTTTAATGATTTATGATAGAAAATTTAATTTTACGACAAATAGGAAATTCTAACTATCTCTAATCATATAATGTGATATAGAAATAGATCACAATAAATTATTTTTTATCTTAAGATATTTTCTAAAATTTGCATCCTTCACCAGAAATTTTAAATACTTTTACTTTCTGAAACTAAAACTGTGATGACGTCATCTTTGAACACCTACTTTGACGTAAACTTCTGTTCTCAGGCCTTCTATATCTAGAAGGCGTTGACATGCATCAATGACTAACATATGCAACGCTAAACGACGGCCTATGCGTAATAAAGGTTTAATTTATCAAAATCAATTTAAAATTCCAGGTGAATGTTACAACTATTAAAAAATATCGTAAATACTTAAAAAGTAAATACTTTTCTTATGCAAAATAATTCATTAGGATCTATTTCCTTATCATATTTTGTAATTGTCATTTATCGCAAAATCAAATTTTCTAGTACTAATCATTATTATTATTTTTTTTACAAGAGTAAGTTTACCATAAAATTATAATGGTGAATTATAAATGGTAAATTATATTGTGAAAACATAACTGTGTTTCATTCTCATATGTCTGATGATGACGTCAATAATTCAAACGGGCTGTTTATCCAAGAGTTCTTTGTCGGCTTGATCGAAATGAAAAATGCTGTTAAGGATTAGCACTTAAATTGATATATGTTATTGAGGATTACAAAATAATGCTTTCCGTCGAAAATAGTTATTGCGGGGTGCACAAGCTTTTTAAGACGGGGGGGGGGAATAGTTATCTTACCTAGGACCGATGCAGCAATGCATTTTTTTGCGTGGTAGATTACATGTTATAAGTTAACCCTTTAACGCGCGGTGCCTCGCATTGAGGACACAAAACTCTCACAGATCGACTAATGCCAGTCACAAAGAACTTTGATTTCTCTAAACAACTACTTGAGGGTGGCATAGTTACACGAGAATTATATACTTTTTATGAGTGATGCAACGGATATCAATCTGTCCGGATACCAAATATACGGCGAAATTTTCAGCCGGATATCCGGTTATCCGGCAGCAGTATGTTATTTTCTTTTTTGTTTTATTTTCACTAGTTTTCTTAGTCATTGAAATATTACTTTTTTCTTTAAATTTTCTCATTAGTTTCAAATAATTTAATTCAAAAATCAGAAATCCTTCTTGGATTGTTTTCATGAATTTAGTACCCGTTATACTGCAATTAAAGTCATACAAATAAAAATGTCACGGATGTTCTCCTTCAGATGAATATCTTAAAAGATCAGCTCTTGAAAGAAAGACATCTCATCTGTTAGAAAATCAATGTAACAAATTTCCATACTTTTTCAAAATTTGGGGGGGAGGGCATTTTCTCACCATCCCGCAGTACTACAGCAAGTACACTATTCTCATAAGCAGGTCAATTTATGGTGGGGAAAAATTGTAACCAAGCCGTAGCTAAAAATCTTTCTGATTTCTTCGGGAAATTTCCCACCACTAATTTTTACCGATCAATTCAACTGAGTACAACGCAAAAAATTTATCTAAAGTAAAGCTGTTTGAAAATGGTGGTGGGAAATCACCCGAAAAAATCGGGAAGGTAGGCAGTTATGAACCAAACTCTTGCAAAGATGGAAGGACAGTGTTTTTGTACAATACTTTCTTCCACCAATAATTTACTCCAATCTAAAAAAAGGTAGAAGGACTTAATTTTTTTTCCCATTTTCTATACATGATAAAAATACATTCTAAAGAGTGTTGAAAACAAAATATTTTCACAAAACTTTGTTTTTTCGCACTTTTTATTATTACAGTTTTTAGAATTTATTGATTTATCTTCATTAACGTTATTTCTCTGTACATAATTTTAGGCCGGATGTACTGTCGGATATTTGTAATATCCGGTTACTGCCAATTATCCAGCATAGTGGCCGAATTTCCGTTGCATCCCTACTTTTTAGAACATTTTTTCCAGTAAAAAGTGTCGGTTAGTTGTAAAATTCTCAGGATTATTTTTAATAGCATCGGAATCTGCTGAAAAATGGAAGAATACGATGGAAATGCATTGATATAGAAGAACAACTGGATAGACTGCTCAATACTGAAAAAAGGGCAGCCGTTGCCATCGCTCGATTTAACTACCAGCAAGATGGCAGTCAATCGGCTGTACGGGCACACAACCAACTGTGTCAAAAAACGGTCTCTAGATCTGTGGCACGCGATTTGCGGTCCTTTTTCCCAGCATTGGGAAATGCTTGCTCTTTAAAGGGTTAAATAAAAACACTAGATTACTTTGATGAAAACATACAAACAATTTTTCGTGTGTGTGTGTGTGTGTATCTATCTATCTATCTATCTATCTATATATATATATATATATACTAGCTGCGTGCCCGTTCTTCGCACGGTAGGAAACGAAAATTTTCCTTACATGTGTAATTCGAAATTATTCGTGATGTGGAATTAAAAAAAAAAAAAAGCAAAATTATTTGACTCTTAATGTAAAGTTTGTGTCATGAGTACTAACCTGATCGTTGCAGTATAATGACTCAAAAAACTAAGTGTCATTCACTATCAAAAAAGTGGAAAGCTTAATGGTTTGCAGAGAACTCCTGGCTTTCAAAATGTCTTATTTCTACATCATACTGTTTTTTAGGCTCAAGTTGTAGCATTAAATACCTAAGACACTACATGAAATGGAGCACCATTTATCTCTTTTCGAACATGTACCATATAAGGAAAGTATTGTAATCATGAAAAAATTCGACTTCAAAATTTTGGTGTATTGACACGTTTTGAGGTCTTCTGAATTCATTTATGCTATTTTCAAGAGATGTTTTTAAAATAGCTGCGCACCCGCTCTTCATACAGGAAGAAGGGAATATTTTACTACTAAAATCATATCTGCATGTGACAAAACAGAATTTCATTTTTAAAAAAGTTCAAGTAATCTCCTCTGTTGAAATTACTGCGGGATATATTAACGCAAATTAGAATTACTTTTCGTTTAGTTGGTTGTAAGACAACCGTTGAAACAGGACACTTTTAATTTCATTAAATATTTATTAACGTGGTACTTTGCGATTTATTCATATTATCTTTACAAATCTAATAATACTACCTATTACGTACATTAATACTATCTATATTCGCTTCTCCCTCTTCAAGGCTCCCTTAAAAGAAACAGCTTAGATTATTTGGCCTCAATAGGATCTTTTGATTCTGTGGCGATTCTTTGCAATTTACACATTAGCATAAATAATAATAATTTCACATAATGGTTGCCATTAAGCAAACTCTCCATATATATTTAATTTATACATAGTTTTGTAAGATGGGCGTATTTAGCGCCGCAAACCATTTCATCTTACTGTGGGGAGAAAATATCTAAGGGGTGCTATTTTAAATATCCATGTATCTAATATAGCGATATCTTTTATATCCTCCATAGTCCTGTCTCCTGAAAAACATCAAACTGTGTAATCTCGAGGAGCTACTTATTCCCACTTTAATTGTGACAGGGCGTTAGAGTTGCAGAGTTTACAAATTTCACGCATTTTTTATTTATGACGTCACTGTTTGACTGCCGTAAAGGATACCCCGGTAGGTTGAGGGAGTTAATTTGATATTTCGCATAATTGTTTTCAAACGGTATCATTAAAACTTTGCGTTATGTAACCTTTATGGAGGAACGTAATTCAACGTTAAAATAAAATTATACTCGCAACCTGCATGCGTATGTTAGGCAACGCCTGCGCTAAATTAAATGCCAAAAATAAAAATAGTAAACAGAAAAAATTTAATATATCGCGTTTTGAAACGAATTTTGTAACTTTTAAAATGAACATTTTCAGCGCCCTGAAAACATTTCAATTTTTAAATAAGCACCGGATTAAAATACCACTTCTAATAATAATAATCGTGAAAATCTTAGTTCATTTCTACAGTAAATTTTAATCAAAATATCGTCTCCCTGTGTTGAAAATAGAGCTGGAATAAATGAGTTAAACTTATGGAGTAATTTTTACGTATCTTAAAGCATTTGACGTCATACTCACTTGTGATTTGAAATTCTGATATTCCATTTAAAAACTCGATTGGTTGAGAAAACCCTTTTTTCTAATCCTTTCTGTGGCAACAACCGAACATAAATTCTCGTGCCGTGATCGCAATGTAATGGATGGCGTAAGATCGCGTTGATGCTATTAAACTCTAAACATTAGGCTGCATTAAAATTCGTAAAAAATCATCTAATTTACATAATTTTTTCGTTTTTATTTTAAAAGAGGGAGAAAAGAATGTTTCACGATTTGTCAAAATATCAAAAAGTTATGACGGATAGAATTCAAGATGCGACAGTTTTAAAATTATTTTACGAAAAACAATCGCTAAGCAGATGCTTAGTAAAAAAATTCCTAAAAATCGGTAAATCATGTTACGTATTCAGAATAAACTGTTTTTAAAAGAAAATTTTCTCCTCTATCCGATGATACAAATGCCGTTTTGCTGCGAGCGTAATTTCCGCCGTCATTACGAATTAGGTGAGAAAAATGCCAAAAATCGCATAATGCCGTTTTGCTGCGAGCGTAATTTCCGCCGTCATTACGAATTAGGTGAGAAAAAATGCCAAAAATCGCATAAAACATAAAATAAAAAAAAATCTAGGTCGAATTTTGAAAAAATCGCTTCGAGGTGCACAACTACATATTTACATCTTCCCGAGTACCAAATTTGGTGTTTCTAGGTGTAGCCGTTTGTATATTATATATATAGTAGCGAGTTTAGTACACTATAGTACACTATATTATATATATAGTGTATATTGCCGTATATATATAGTAGATATATATATATAACTCGAGCCTCGTCAGGGGAAGACCCCCTCTTCCCCTCCTAATTTTTTAGTTTCATTATTGCCACATTAAAGCGATATTAATTGACTATGTCATTTTATCTCTCACGCCTTTTTCTTTTTTCTTCCTTTACATTTATTTCATAGACTGGAAGTAGAAGGGTTTCCTGATCTTTCCTTGCAATTGCAAACGTGGGTCGATGAAGTAACTTAAATAATTTTTAGTATGCATCTAAACACACCATATTTTGCTTTTCGTTATTTGATATTGTTGAGAGAGCTTTAGCGAGTAGAGTTGTTGCATTTCACCTGGTAACCCTATTGGCGAGTCATCCAGAATAGATAAGAATCCCAGGCTGTTAGGATTATGTTTAAGATTATTCTTTTTTCCACTTTCACATTCGCTAGCCCAGCGCCCGATGCGTTTACACATTTTACAAGTCATTCTTGATGCATCCTTAATTTTATGAGTCCATGTTTTATGTTTCCATGTTTCGTAATTATCCTCATTCAGCGTTTCAATTCGCCAAGTTCCAGTCGCCATTTTGCGGATGAATGATGCAGCCTTGAAAAGAACGTTAAAAAATCAGCAAATAAATAAATTAATCCATCTGGTGTCCCTAACCTTTTAGAAACGTTAGCAGAGTTATCGCACAAACATACTAAGCGTGTGATTTTAACATAACATTTACGTTATTAAATTAGAACGGAAGAAATAGGCATATCAAATAAGAAGGTAACATCAAGAAGGAAAAAAGTATAGAAGAAGTAAAAAGAATGCGTGCGCGAGCACAGTTATAATAGATAAATGTTTATTGAGGGATACAGATTTCAGGCGCATAAGACATTGCACAGTAAAAAAAATAAACAATTCAATACTCAAGAATTTTCTTAAACTGTTGAATTTTTTATGATTGTAACCTATTTATAAAAAAATACATGTGATGCATATTCTACAACTTCGAAATAGTGTAACAATAGATTAAAGCTGTTGTGAACTAATAGTATTTAAAGATATGTAAAATTATGTCGCGCACTTTTGGGACACATTTTTCGGACAATTTTCAATAAAGAGGGTGAAAGATAAAATGACATATTCATTAATACGTGGTGTACCTGACTGACTGACTAAAAATTCAATTAAAGGAGTACCTGAACTAAAAAGTCTAACCTCCAGTAGGGCGCAATGTGCATTGTCCGCACATTGATGAGAAGTAAGGTAACAAGATGTAGCGGTTGCTACAATATGGGGCACGAAGACCCCGTGGAATTCAGTGCATGTCAGTGTGTGCAGAGAGCACTGATCTCGATGGTCGACCCAGAGTCCCCTCATCGTCAAGCGATGATCTTCCTCTGGGTTGCTCGACTGAGATCAGTCCGTGGGGAGGCAAAGTATGGCTTTGGGGCGCTTTCTAAAGGTGGGATTCGAGGGATAGAAGTCCGGCAGTTCGTATACGATCTCACTAGGGAGGCGGCTAAGCTGCTCGTGGAAACGTCTCGTCATTTTCTTGGCTTGTGACAGCAGAGGCTTGATCCTCAGATCTTTCCTGATTGCTTTATTGCATATGTGAGTGGGACCATTACGTATGATCCTTAGTATTCTCATTTCGCGTGAGGTGAGGTTCTTGATGTGGGTGGGGGCTGCGTAAGCCCATGCAGGGGCCGCGTAAAGGGCAATTGGTCGTATTAAGGCTTTGTATAGGAGACTTTTGACACTAAGTTTTAGTTTCCTATTGAAGAAGATCTTGCTAATGGCCCCGAAGGCATTCATCATTTTTGTTCTCGTCCTGTTGGCGTGGTGCTTCCAGGAGAGATTTCGGTCAAGCGTGAGCCCCAGGTATGTTGCAGTGGGTACCCACTCGATTGGCGTGGTGCCAATAGTAATTCTACTTGGTGGAGCCTTTCTTCCCATTGACATGGCAGTGCATTTATTGGCGTTCAGTTTTATCTTCCAATTGCGCATCCACATGTCAATGGCGTCAATGTGCGCTTGTAGTGCATTTTTGAGGAATCTTGGGTTTTGGTGCTTGGCGACAATTGCCGTGTCATCAGCGTATAAAGCAATGCTGGTGGCGTCATGTTTAGGGATGTCGTTAACAAAGATGTTAAAGAGCGTGGGACCTAGGATGGAGCCTTGTGGTACCCCGCTTCGTATGACGTGTCTGTTAGAGTGGGTGCTGCCCATTCTTACTGTGTAGCTACGGTAACTTTTCATGAGCCTGATGAGGGGCTCAGGAATGCCAATGTTGATCATTTTGTAGAGAAGCCCAGTGTGCCACACTTTGTCGAACGCTTTTGACACGTCCAACATGATGATGGCAGTATGTTGTTTGTGCTGCAGGCCCTCAGCGAGTTGGTCGACCACGCGGTAGAGCTGCTGTGTGGTACTGTGCTTCCTCCTAAACCCGAATTGTTCGGGAACAATGGCGTTGGAGTCATCAAGGGCTGCTTGGAGTCTTCGCTGTATGATGCGTTCGACCACCTTGCCGATACTACTTAGAAGAATGATTGGCCGGTACGATTCAGGCAGCGAGAGATTTTGATGTGGCTTTGGAATCGGGCAGATCATGGCGTCTTTCCAGCAGAGTGGAAAGTGCTGCTGCTCTAGTATTGCGTTGGTTATGGCCGTGATCTTGAAGATGGTGATCGCAGGTAGATGTTTTAGCATGGAGTTGCTTATTTGATCCCGACCAGGGCATTTGTTGGTAGGTAGCTTCTCTATTATCTCGTTCACCTCAGAGGGTAACGTAGGAGTGATGCGTGTGTCGGTATGGCGGTCAAGGAACTCCTGTACCGTTGGCTCGATATTGAGCTGGGTGGGTTCCGTGTTTTGGAACTGTTGTTCGTATTTCTCTGCGATTGCGTTGAGTTTGTCTACGTCTTTGATAAGGTAATTGTCCCCGTGCTTGATGGGTGGGATGGATATGGCCTGGTTTTTCAGCCTCTTAATGGCACGCCATACAGAGTTATCCTCAGGACCCAGGGACTCCATGTATGCGGCCCATTGTGATGTTTGGTGCTGGCGGATTTCTCTTCTTACTTGAGCGTTGAGATTGTTGTAGCGTAACTTGTCCGACTCACTGCGTGTGTTTTGGTACAACCTTCTTGCTCGGTTTCGTTTCCCAATGAGGGACCGGATGTCGTGCGGTAAGGAGATGGTTTGGCCGCGGACAGGTTTGGAGGATCTTAGATGCGCGTTTTTGATTAACTCGCTAAGCTTGCGGACCTCATTGTCTATGTCGGTAGGGTTGCGGCATGTTGGTAAGCATTGATCCGCGTCCAGGAGGTGTCCAACAAATTCGTGCCAGTCCGTCTTCAGTCTTGGTTTGCTCGGTAGTAGGTGTGGTTTGAGAGGAACTTCAGTGTGGATTGGCATGTGGTCCGAAGTGAATCTGTCCATAGTACACACATCCGGGGTGCATGCCAGGTTGTGCAATGCGTAGTCCAAGGTTGAGTGTTTTGTTCTATCATCATTCACGTAGTGAGTAGGGGTGGGTGGGAAGGCCATCCTGATGTGATCTTGTATAAGTAGCTTGAGGAGCTGGCTTCCAAAGTGATTGTTCCTTCTGCAGTTCCAAGCGTAGTGAGCAGCGTTAAAGTCGCCCATTATGAGGCATTTAGGGTGGTAAGCGAACAATTTCTGTATATCGCTGGTGGGAAAGGTGGGGAGGTGCCTCACGTACGCCGATGTGACCATTAGGTCAAAAGATTCCGCTTCTATGATGACGGAGACCGCTTCTAGGATTGTAAGGTGAATATCAGTGATAGCCCTGGATCTGATGTTGTTTTTAATGTACAGCGCGACACCACCCGCTACGCGGTGGGTCGTGGTCTCTCTATCTTTGCGGTACATAATGTAGTAGGGGACATTGTAACTTTTGTTTGACTGAAACATGGTTTCCTGTATGAGGGCAACGTCAAAGTCTCCATGGGAAAGAAAGTCCCGGAATTCGGGAAATTTTCCATGGAGGCTGTTGGCGTTCCACGATAAGATCTTAAGCTTGTCCCTCTGGGCCATGGTTGGTGTTGAAGTAGCGGTTATAGATCTGCAGCAACTGATAGACCTGGTCGACCGGCTTCTTGTGCTGCTTGAGTTTTTGAGATACTTCTCGGAAGAATTGGATCAGATTATTGATATCTGTTAGTTTCGTGAGCTCGTTCATTGCGGAAAAAAGGTCTAAGACGGGGGAGACGGACTCCTGATTTTCCACTTGTTGAGCGGCGCTCGTGTTAGTTTTGGATTTACTATTCGGTTTTTGGGCTTCCCCTTGGGGGATCGACATGCCGATTGGGAGTGTTCTGGACGCATTGATTTTCGCGGCCTTCTTTTTCCTATTCTTCTGATTGGGCCTGGATTCCTGGGACTTGTCTTCTGGTTTCCCAGTGGATTCGTTGGCTCCGGTATGCTCTTCTTGTGGTGAGCCGTTGCTGGGCTCCTGATTGGGGGAGTCACTGGTGTCAGTTTCGTTGGGTTCCTCGAAATGGGGAGGCATGAGTGATGCGAATTTGTTAGATACTTGAGTGGCAATTCTGGTGGCCTGGATTGGCTTAGAAGGTTTCGGACCCTTGTTCCTGTTAGCAGGATTGCGGGGGCAGCCCCTGTACGTGGGCGCATGGGCACCTGAACAATTTACGCATTTTGCCGTCTGCTTCTTGTCCTTGACAGGACATGATGTAAATGTATGGAGGCCGGCGCACTTAAGACACTTTGGTGTCAGAGTGCATGTGGCCGAGTGGTGGCCGTAGGCCAAGCAATTATGACATTGCTTGACCTTCTTTTTGTCACGGTAAGACTCGGTGGTGACATTGAGTCTACCAAATTTAGTAATCCTGTGCATCTCTTCAATATTTTCATTTGGGCGCAGTGCAATGAGGGCTCGTGGTGTACAAAGAAAGTTGAAACAGGTTTTAATTCTTTATCTATTAAAGATAAGTGGTCAGTGCAAATTGAAAAAATGTTCAAAATTAGGTCGGAAATAAGACTCCGTTAAGAAAAAAAATTATCTCGTTAAGTTTCAAAAGGTTACCCTTTTTAATTTGAATACAACCCCCGTACAAAAACATTCCCAATTATAGTAAAATGTGCCCCATACATTAAGGAAGGGATGTACCAAATTTGAGCCTTCCATCATGCAATGCATCTAAAGAAAGATGGTCGGGGATTATGCATGATTTTGAATATAAACGTTTATTGCTAGAGCGGAAAAAATATTTTCTTTCGTTATTTCTGTACGGCCCCCGATCATTCAACGTGATTTTTTTTCCCTGCGAGAACCATTGAAAAGAGTTTTTAAGTCAACGTTATATTTATCTTCATATCTCTGACACTTTTGAAGGTGTAGTTCTCAAATTTTGGAACACTCTATATATTTATATAAACTAAGATGCCAAATATACATATGTGATTATTTCACAGAATGCCGAGTCTGCCGATTAATTATTCTAAAAAATCCGAAATATGAAACATCAGCAATTAATGTGACTGTTGCGACTATATTTTTATGTAGCATAACTGTCAACTCTCCCGTTTCTTCCGGGAGATTTCCGATTACTAATATTTACTGGGCACTGTATATATATAATAAAAGTCGATATTTTTAATCTTTAGTAAAACAGTTTGAAAATTATGGTGCGGGATCTCCCCGAAAAAGAACGGGAGAATTGGTAGCTATGATTTACTATAAGGATTCGGAGTCGATGTAGAAATGTCTGAAACGGCAAAAAGGTTATATCAGTTAGCCTTTGATTTGTTAAGATTCATCAAAGCAAAGGTTTGTGTACAAATAAATGTATTTCCAAAATGTGCCTCTCTCCCCTTTTCTTTTGGTGAACTCATGTGGTGAACCCATGGTCGTAGCCAGAAATTTTTCATGGGGGGGGGGGGGTTACGACTACTATAACTCATATATATGTATACGTGGGTGTGACAATGTAGTGAAGAATATACATTTTGTATGGCAAAAATTTCCTCAAGGGGGGGGGGGTTATGACCCCCTTGGCTACGCCCCTGGGTGAACCTTGTGACGTCTTCGCAGAGAACATTTCAATTTCAATTTGCCTTCATGTCTTCATAAAAATCACGGTAATACTACAAAAAAAAAAAAAAAAGCTTTGTAATATATTTCCAAATATTGATTGATTTCCCAAATGAATACCATTTAAGTAAGTTGTACTCATTCGTATTTTTTGTAATCGGCATAAAAATTAATTTCTAAAAAAATTAGAGAGTACCATATAGTAATGCACCGTCTTTACCATTTCCTATAAAGAAAAAAGAAAAAATCGTTTTTAAATCTTTGAAACCGTGCCAAATGCTTTATATGACAGGATCTACTTTCTGCGTTAGGTATAATCTTGGATAAGTGACAAGATTTCCCTTTTACATGATTTTGATCAAGCTCCCATTAACATTGTTACATGAGTTAAGTCTGTAACTCATAACATTATTGCTCAATGTTTCGGAAAAGCTACATATTTTTACTTTAGTCATAATTTGCAGTTTAGTAAGACACGAAGTGCATTACATCACTTCAGTAAATCATCTTTATTACCATATCTTTGCACTGTACGGCATTCAATATTATTTTTAATTCGAATGCAAAGTTACTTGTGATTTTATTTTGATAGATTCATCATCCTTTTTCTTTCACTTATTTTAAAAAACGCAATATAAGTATTCTGAAGGCGCTGAGATGTGACAAATACAGTGAAACTTCAAAATTCCATTTTTGTCGTGAACTGGATTTTTATCATTATTATTAAGATGTTCAGATGTGATCGAATCTCAGCAACACCTCCTGGATAAGGAAAACCTAACAACTCCTACTTCACCAGGCTTTGACGTCATCATTTGGCCTACAGTTAAATGTTTTATTTCCGTAAAATAAAAGTATAAAAAGTTTCTGGTGAATTTACTCATGAATAACAGCATTTTAATTATTTGAGATAAAAAATATAATTTTCTATTAAATGGCAGTTTTTAACCATGAATAATTAGATAACATGGTAAGGAAATAGGTCGAGATGAACAATTTTGTGTGAGAGAAGTATATTTTAATTTTAATTTTTAAGATATTTTCTAATATTTGTAGCGTTCACCAGAAATTTTAAATAGGCATAAAGTAAACCTGTGATGACGTCATTACTTGGAGGCCTAGCTATGACGTCAAAATTTCAGCTGTTAGGCTTTCTATATGTAGGAGGTGTTGATCTCAGTCGAGTATGTGATTAAGATACCTAGAGTCTTTAGATTTAAAATATTGAAGTTGTCCAGACTTAAAATTGGTAGTTAGCCACTACTCTTCCGACTTTAACAGTAATTTTCGTGTGATAAATAAGAACTCCCTTGTATCATTTAATATTTTTATACACGGAGAATATTGTTTACAAAGAGTGGGGTTAGTTATATTCCATGCATGTTGGCAGATATGGCGTACATCGTAACCCAACTTGTCATGTGAGTTATGATTAGAAAACTCATTTTGTTGAAAATATCCTGTTTCATACAGTTTACAAACATTTAAATAAACTATCTATAGATTCCTAATAATAACACTGCGAATTAGTTTTAATAAATTAAAAAATATAAGTCCATATAATATGCTTGTGTTGAGGAGATTCAGGATACGCTCTGACTAGAAATGGCAATTAGGAACTCATTATAGTGATGATCTCTTGTACAGTATTCGAACTACAGTTAGGTAAACTATAGGTTAGCTTCTGATAATAATATTGCGTATTGTTTTTAAAAGTTTAAACGATATAGCTGTATAGAATACGTTTATGTACTCTGATTAATATAAATTTATGTATTATTTCGCTAAATGTTTTCTACAAAAGCCCATTGTAACAGTATCCCCATCTAAAGCTTTTAAATTTATTAACAGAATAGTTAATATATAATATTTTTGCGTAGAAAAAAAGCAGCACACACACACACACACACACACACACACACACACATATATATATATATATATAAAGATCTAAAAAGGAATCTGTTTCTCATTTGAAAGTTGTACCACTCCCTGTAATCCACACAATTGTAGAATTAGAGTTCAATGAACGTTAAACAATTGAGAATCATTTGTAAATTTTTCGATTTCTGAATATAGCATACATTAATAAAAAATACTATCAATATATTAAAAATAAATAAAATAAAATTGGCAGTGCCTGATTCTACACAAAAACGTGGAAAATTAATAAAAATTGAGTCATATACCTTGAAATTTAATACATGTAGCAGACACAATTCCGGGCATATAATCAACCACTTTTTGTAAATAGTAATTTTTATTTTAGAAAATAGCAAATACACTAATACAGACTTTGCTGTTTGTTAAATGTTGGTTGCCTAGTTGAAATTAAAGCGCGAAAATATACTATGTATATGAAATGTGGTAATTTACGTGCCCGAAGTTGTTGCAGATATGTTAAAAGTTTGTGTAATTATTTCAAGGAAGCATGGAACATTTTATAACAGTCTTTACCTAGAAACTTTCTGGTTGATAATTTTTTGGGAGCTGCGCATATAACTTTTAATTGATAAGGAGACGGTAAGAAAGCCACCACTCCCAAATTTACATTTAGAAACAAGGAGGAAAAGTACTGTATAAATTAACGTGAATTAATTTATACAAGCAGTTTTTCATTGTTATTTTTTACATTTATGAAAATATTCCTTTGGAGAAACTTTTTCGTTATGTTTTACAATGTTCTTGAGAAAGGGAAGGGTCAAAATTTTAAACTCTAGTGCTTTAAAATCAATTCGACTCTGCATAAATACATATATACGCATATTTGTAATTATTATATAACATTATTAGTACCTTCCCTGCTGTTCGCACCTTTAATGTAATGTATTTTTGGTATAAAACATACCAATTCCGTGAAAACAAATTACTGTGTTTACTCGCGTAAAAGTCGCACTTTTTTGCCCATTTTTCATGGTGAAAGTCTAGGTGCGACGGTGCGGCTATTATGCGGGGAAATCTGCTATATATTGCACACTCTAAAGCTAAAACATTACTGATATTATAATAAAATTACTAAATTACCAAATGCTTCCACATTATCTGCCGTATACTAAATAATCTTTTCGTCAACTGCACCCAAAAAAGACGCATTTTTTTTTCCATAGTAATATTTTTGCAGACATAAATGAAGGTCAAATATGTGAGTGCGACTTTTAATCAGGCAAAATATTTTGACCGGCACCAGAAAGGCTTGGAATTTTTTGCTAAATTTTAAAACGTTTAGAGAGCGGAGGTAAGTGCCCCCTGGCTAGTGAAAACGCACATAAAAGTAAAATCAGATGATTTAAATATGTATATATATATATTAATTTAATGGTTTTTAACATCGTTTTCTCTCAATAATCAATTTCTAACACAATTTTTGTTTCTCCTGTTTATTTCTACAACAGGTAATTAGTACTTACAAAGAATTACAAGTCCGTTTTTAGAACCAATTGTAGATAAACCGAACGCTTTCAAAATAAAAATAAAAAAGACTGTTCGTACATTAATCTTCATTCATCATCTCTAAACATTTTAAAGAAAATTTGAATCGCTAAATGAAACCATTACTGCATGGAAACAAGATTATAAAAAAGATGATGAGGAAAAGAAAGAACATTACGATTTGCCATAAGTTTAATCCTTAAATTTAAAAAGAAGAAAAAAAGCTAGTGGAAAAAATGTTAAAGCTTTTATATCAATCAAATCATTACTTTTGAATCGTGAGTTCAGAAATATTTTCTCTTACACTGCAGATACTAAAAAAATGGGTGAAAAGGGAGCGATAACATATTTTATTGTAGGGGGAAAATGAAATGTTAGAAAATTTACTTGCATTTCTTTTTTGTACTTAAGATAATGTTGAAAATTAATACACAAGTCGTTATCCTTTATACGCTAACTATTCTTAATTAGACATTAAAAATGTTTTTTAGAGATCGTAAAAGTTTTTTAAATTTTAAACATATTGAGGTAACAAGGTATTATTATTAATTTCGTAGTAGTAACGCATGCACTATCGCATGTTTTTTACACTCTAAAAAAATAGTGCACCTTCTAACCGCACAATGTGCGATCCGTGAGCGCACATACTATTTGCAGAATCTTTGCAAAATAGTTTGACGAGCATTAACGTCATGACTGCGTCAAGTTTGGACGTCAGAGATACACTGAATTTCTGGTTTTTAAAAATATAGTTATGGATAGATGGATATAGCTTAAATTGAAAATAAGTTTCTTCATTATACATAAATTTAATTTAGTTAAGTACTTTTTGAGGTCATTCGTTAACAATTAAATTCAGACAATTTCTATCGGCAGCTATGCTGCGGAGCTGCAACACGTGCAGAGCCGCATTTCTTTACTTCCTAATGGAGCAACGAGGCAATTCCAAACGTGTGTTATCGGGCATTTTAGCTATCACATTAAAGGTACATCTTTGATATATCATCAATATTTTTATTTTTGCGGTAGAAAAGTTAGAATGTTTTTTGCAGCATTTGTAACAAGAACACCGATTTATTTAATTTGATTTCTATTTAACAACATTTTCCCGAACATCAGTTTACATGTGGCTTAACATTCCTGATTAAATGTTGTCAGGATGGGTGCAAAAGTACATGTACAAATGTATATTTAATCTGATGAAACATACTGAAAAATATCACTTATCGGTGATCAAAAAAGTAACTTTTGTTCCTAGTTTGATGTCTGAAGTAGTTAAAAATGCTGAGGATGATAATATGTATGATGAGGTTCAACCAATGGAGGTAGAGTGCACGTACTCACAATAAAATGAGCAAGATGTTCATTCAAAGGAAGCTCTTGGACATAAAATTTTATCCGTTGTTTCTGAATTGAGAACCAATAGCAGTCTTCCACATAACATTGTATCTCTTGTTGTAAATGCTGGTAACTCTATAGCACAGATAGTCGCTTCTTTTTGTGTTAAAACATTCGAGCAATACCACAAAAGCAGAGCTGCCAACCCACCCGTGTTTTCTTTTTTTTTTTTTTTTTTTTTTTTTTTTTAAAGGGAGATTTTCCACCACAATTTTGAAACAGTTTTATTTTATAATATATCTTTGGTCCTTATTTTACTTATGTACTCTCCTACACCAGTGAACTCAAGACAAGACATGACATGAACCACATCGTTCTGGAGATTAGCTCCTAGAGAGCAGGCGCTCCACTAAAATTCCCTCAGCCAGTCAGTCAGTTTACTTATATACTTACTTCGCGCCAGAAATGCGATGATCAGGAAGGGGGCTGTCTCGGTCGCAGTGTGTCCATTGCAGTGCGGGCGGTTGACGGACGACTGCCGCTTCCGCAAAGTGCGGTTAGTTGGGGAGCACAATTTTTATCTAATTAAAAATTAGTGGTGGAAAATCTTAAAGAAGACGGGAGAGTCGGCAGCTCTGACAAAAGTGCACACTGAATTGTCTATACCGAATAGACGACTAAGTACACGGTTATGAGTAGCCTTACCACACATTCATTAATATCAAGGAGGTTTAACATATGGAGGCGCCCATGCTGCGCTCCGCAGTGCTAGGAAAGTGAACCATGCCACGCCCCCTCTCTTGCCCAGAAGATTGAAGAACGCATAGCGAAGCATTGAAAAACGAGTTCCGGAAAGTGTTAATAAAAATAATTTAAAAGTTACTAACCAATTTTTTTATTCTTTTTACGTTTATGGAAGATTGTTTACACGTATTAACTTGTTTTTCATTGCATAATTTCAAATTTATTTTCGTGCATTGCGTTTTAAACATCAAGTGAAACAACAAACAGTTATTCTTAGGATTATACTATACTTTGCAAAACTGTTTATATTTTTTCATGATAATTGTTTTATTATAATAAAAAACTGCTTTTTATATTTCCAGGAAGATATTTCTGTTGTTACATGGGTAAAAATAACTTTTATTACATCAACCTAAATTATTAAATTGCTCACATTATATTAACAATAGTTTTAAGTCATATTACAGGTATCAGAAGTAAGAATGCAATTTCAAATATGTTAAATAAGATATATGAGATTTGCAGACAGTGAGAAAACATTATCTTCTTTAGACACGAGGAAACAATTATACACTTCAACCTTCTTTAGAGACATGCGAGACGAGAAACAGGGCTGTCTCGTCTTGTCTCGTAGAGAAATTTTCTATCACGAGGCGTCTCGCGAGTGTCGCAAAATTATGAGCTGAAATTTTGCTACCATATTTTTAGTAACTTATTACTATTTTATGGGAAAATAATATTAATAATAACAATTAGTTAGATATTAGAATATTAGTACATATATTAATTACCATATTAAGTGATATGTGCATTTGCATTCGCATAGCTCGGCTTATGGTGAAAGAGGCATTTTTTTTAATAACAGATGAAACATTTTATTTTGAAATATTAATTTTTTAAGAGAAAAATATGAAATATCCATAAGATTTAATTACATACGTATTCATCCATTTTGATGAAAACTTTGTAAATTTATGCGAGGCGAGAAATCTCGAGCGAGATAAGGCTCTGTCTCGTCTCGGGAGGCGATACGAGATGTCTCGCGTCCATCCCTAACCTTCTTAGGTCATTTATCATAATAATATTTTGCACTGACAAACAGTTTAAGGTAATGAAAGAAATATGAAAGTTGAATAATTTCCATCAATACTGTTTACTTCATTTAGTACAGGGGGAAAAAAAGGATAAGGTTTCAAATAAAATGCAGTAGCTAACCAAATTACATTTAAATTTTCAAGGACTATTATTGATTTTAAAGAACTATATATTTTTGATTTTCAAGGACTTTTATTCACTAGTGAACTTTGTAATGAAAACTTTGCATGTTTTCCCCCAAAACATATGAATCATGAAATAGCAATTTATTTCTGGAAACTAATTTAAATCTAAGAAGCAGGGTTGTCTGGTTTAAGGTTTAAAACAGATCAAAAATTAAAAGACGACTTTTCATCACGTGTTAAGTTTTGTTATTTAATAAAACATAAAACAATTAGAGCTTAAAGCTCTATATAAATTGCACATAAGTAATCTTATTCTCCTAAACTCCCAATATAGTGAAATATCTTAAAAATTGTCCTTACTGTCCTTTGAACTGAATGATTTTAGTATATAATTGTCGGACATTTTTCTCATTTTTATTATTCCTACTTAAGCGCTTACTAAAATAGTGATATCGCACATGTAAATATTGATCGATCCCTGATTTTATCATATGAAGAAGATGGTTATCCATGACTTCATTTTGAAGCATATGCTCGTTTAAAGAAGGAAACAAATCTTCTCCTATCAACGAATTTAATGCATCTGCCGAGGTATATTCTATACTGTAAATTAATACGTGTGTAAATAATACGCGTTTAAAAATAATTGATTATTTAAAAATAAACAGTAAAAGTATTACAGAATTAAGATTAAAATTATGCCTAAAGATGTGGCTTTAAGATAAACTTACATACAATCAGTAAAAAATGAGAAATACAGCAGTTTTGTTCTTAAAAATTTACATGCATGCCAATGACGATATCGATGTTCTGGGCAAGAGAGGGGGCGTGGTCGTTGGCTTCAAAAACCAGAAACATGGGCGCCTCCATATGTTAAACCTCCTTGATAATTATACTAAATGTATAATATACTAAATGTTCAAAATGCACATTATGTAGATTAAGTGCACAATCAATTGTGTATCTGAATGCACAAACTGAGTGCACATACAGTGGGCTTCCCCCGTACACACATCTGTACATTGTAAGTGCACAATCTTTTTAGTGAGTGCATTCTTAATTTAATGTCCATATGAGTAAATAGGTGTAAAGTGTGATTTGAGTAAGAATATATCGTTTTCAGAACAATTACATGTACAGCACATACAATTTTGTTATTGGAATTGATTTGGTTAAAATAGCTGTTTGCGAAGGATAAACGATTTTAAAGTTAAGTTGTGAAGTAAAAAAAAATATTTTTTATATTTTTTAATAAACTATTGTGTTTGAGTGTGAAATCTCTTGTACATATTAGCGGAATAAATAACTAAATACATAAAAATAAAGCAATATAAAGGAATGAACATGCTCAGATTTGTTCAGTTTATTTTGTTGTAAATGTTCAAAATTTGAGTAGTATTGTCTTAGTCCCGTTTTTCAAATTAGTCGGATGGCCTGTTTAAAACTCGATGAATCCTATCAGTATAACGCAAGCTTTAGCGAGTACGAATCTCAGCAAAACTCCGTAATTCTTTAAAAAAATGTCTTTCTTCAATGGTTTGGAAAATCGTAGAAGAGCTAAACTAGTGATGATCACACTGCACGTTAATCATAACATTTTATATTCCGCTCGGCCATTAGCGTAACAGCGGAAGGGCTAGGGTGGGCTTAGCCCACTCTAGAAAGATTTTAACACACTCTAGAAAAATTAAATTTCTAATGGCAAGAATAGGAAGCTTAGCCCACCCTAAATATATCCAAAAAGGCTACCCACTTACTGCAATGTGCATGGCTTGCTAAAGTGTAAAATTTCTAAACCTATAGAATTTCATATTTTTGCATGATTTTAAATATTTTGTAGCTATTAGATTCGGTTTTTATTTCTATTATATCTTACTGGAGCGATTAGAAATAAAGAATGCAAAGATATAAGGCAACGACTCTCAACCTGAGGGGAGGGGAAGTAAGGAAACGCGGGGCAATTTGAATATATATATATATATATATATATATATATATATATTCGTATAAGAAAGAATATGTTAATTACCTGAAACGAAAACAAAACAAGATAAATTCTGACATAAAGGGGAAGAAATGCACATTTACATTGGTATAATGCAAATATGATTAGGAATGTATCAATACTGCATAGTATTTTATAATTTAAACTATCAATTCTAATTTAAAAATAAATTTACTAATAAGTAGTGTTATCTGCGTGATGGATGGGGGGGGGGAAGAAAAATTTGATTGGAAATATTGTTTCACAGTCGCAAACTCTCCGGATATTTTCCGGAAATTTCTCTACCACATTTTTTAAACAGTTTTACTGTAAATTAAAATTTGAACTTACTTTAATCATAAGATGTGAATTAAAAATTAGTGGTGGGTAATCTCCCGAAAAGATCGTTAGAGTTCACAGCTGTGTTGTTATAAATTCTGGTATTGAGACTGGTACAAGAAGTTAAAAAATACAACCTCTTTTAATAATACAAAGTCAAGTTGTATATTTAAATAGTGACGTATTTATAGAGTTCTAATTAAAGTTTAACTGTTTTGATTCCCACTGAAAAACGCAACTTAATTACTGCTTCAGCACTTCAGCTCTTTATTTAACTCGGCACAAAAAGCAATTACTTTGTGCTTTCAGGCAAGATATTTGAATTTCTTTCACGGCGCGACACCTTTTGCGTACATTAGCACCTACGCTCCAATTAGTATTTATATCAAGTTCCTGCCTCACAAAAGGAGCCCACTTTCAGCTGAACTGCAGAGCACAAGGGGCTCCGGAGCACACTCTTTGTGAAAGGAAACACTCTGCCCGCATAGCCAAGAGGGGTTTGTGCCGGAGATCAAAAGCAATCCGCTGAAGCAAACGACGCTGTAACATCCCCCGCCGAGTAGAAATCCGCCCCCAACCACCACTGCTCCTCCATCCAACAAAATAATAATAATAAAAAAAGAAAACGACGGGGGGGAAAAAAAAGACCTCACGACCAAGAGTGTTTTGAAAACCAACAGAGTGGACAATGGACCCAGTTCTTTCAATTGAAGGTGGGATGGATCGAACATTAATCCGTCTTCTGGGCTACTAAGCGTGTTTCACGCACATGCGTTTGCAGCTTTTGTTGGGGAGAGTTTTCGACCCTCCCCTCTATCCAGGAACACGCTGCAACTAAGTTTTTTAAATGATTTTTTTTTTCATATTTCTTTTTTCATTATTATTATTGTGCTGTCGCGTGGAGAGTTCATATTTTTCGAAGGAAGATAGTGTTTTATTTTGATAGCAACCGGGGTTATTGATTTCGCAATGTTTTTCTACGCCTGATGGTCATACAAGTATTTTATTCTGTCTGAACATAAATAATAGGGGCGAATATATTGTAAAAAATAAAATAAAATTATACTTGGAATATTTTATTTAATACTTTTCTGTGATTTTTGTGCCATAGTATGGTCATATTTAGAATGTTCTTTTCATTTGTGTTCTGTAATCGGGGAAAATTCTAAAAATAAGAAATTTCAGATTTTTTTGTACCTTAAATCAATAAAATTAGGATATAATGCACAAGTGTTTTATATATGTGTATGTGTGTGTGTATATCCATATATATATTTATATATATTACATTTCCTTTGCTATATGTTTGATTTCAGAAATATGAAATGTTTAAAGAATGATTTACTAATTAAAGTATTTTATGACGCAAGGTTCATTAGAATTTTCTTGACATATAGTGTTTCTCTTTTTCATTTCTGTCCTTTTTTTATTTTCATATAACTTGCCAGAATAATATCGGAACTATAATTACATTTAATTAATAAATATGACAAATTAATGAACAAACAATATGAACTCAAAATTATTATTCCTACCCAATCACAAAACAAAGAAAAAAGAAATATCAGTTTAAGTTCAATGTCATTAAAATGCTTTATGCATCGAAATTTTTGAAAAAATCTTATGAAATTTATCATAAAGACTTCTCATAGGCATAAAAGTAAATGTACGTATCTATTGTAGTTTCAGTGATCATTATACTCATGCAAATTTAAGATCTAGACAAAAGCTAGACAAAAACTAGAATTTTCTTAAAACTGATAAATTACAGTTGTTGGTTTTTTTTTTCCCTAAACATTTAAGCAATCGGATTAATAATGCAATGAGAAGACGAAAATAGTGCTTCTTTTCCTTTAAGCTTTCACGAATTCAAAAATGAAATCTCGAAGCACCTCTGGCATAAATACAAACCCGCAAATACTAATATATCGTATTCTCACTTTTCCACTGGCATTTTAAAGGGAATTACTTGATTTCAATTATTTGCAGCAATCATGCAGTAACTACTATTAATGGTAGGTACTATTTAAACCAAACTCACGTTGCAGTGATTCATTTCAAGATGCATATAAAACCTTGACCTCCACAATTTATGTAATCCAGTAATTAAGATCCATGTAATCCAGTTTTTGAAACAAAGACGATAGAGAGCCTGACTCTACTGACGGATTACATAAAATGTGTAGCTATAAGTTTTCCCACAGGCATGGTAGATAAACCTGCGTATGACGATACTGTCAATAACAATAAACCGGATTATACTGATAATTCCTTTGGTCCTAACGAAATTCCTTAATGTATTATGGACTTGTCTACAATGATATTCCCTTTTTACAAGCACCTGTCTGTAACGAAAATTTTAACACTTACAAATTTTTTTTATAAATACGTATAACCCAATCTTTTATTTTGGATAACATTATTAATGGTCCAGAATATACAATAATAAAAGATTGCAGAATGGGAGTGAAAAAAGTAAGCCTTTTCAGACATAAAGTGCCTTGTTTCTCTTAGATTTAGATGTGCTAAAGCCTTTAATCTGGGGTATGGCGTAAAACATTGGGATATCTAGAAAATGTATTTTTTTTGTAATGTTATAAAGGAATAAACCGTTGCATCTTTTATACATATTTTCACGCATATTGTTAGGAATATTGTATCCGAAGTTTCTACACCTTACTGAATTGTAAAATAAAGTGCAATATAGTAAACTCAATATATAAAGAAGGTAAGTAATACGTTGCGTATGAGTTGAGCTTCACTTCTATACAATCAATTCATTACTCGAACTTCAAAGTAATTTTAGAAATTTTACACATTGGTGACTGAAGTGTTATTTCTGTTCGGTAAATATATTCGTTATTTTTATAATTAAAAAACACCTTTAATACTTAAAGTGCAGAAGCTCAACCTGTCTGCAACGATTAACTGTCTATAACGATATTTTATTTAGGTCCCTACAATATCGTCATACGAAGGTTTCACTATATGCATTACGGAAAATTGCATTGCTTCCAACTTGCGCGATTCTTTAAGAAGATTACTCACCACTATTTTCTGAATGTCTTTTGGTAAATAAAATAAATTTAAAATTTAATTTTAGTCGGAACCGAACCACACGCCATTCCACACAATGCGTTAATTTTGCAAACGAGAGGAGGCTTTTATGCTTGGGTGATCCGTGAAGCGTCGATCCTCAGTCAGTAACAGTAATTGCCTAATATAATATAGCAACAAATAATCTCTCCTCAATACGGTTCAAGCTTTTAGCTGTGGAGTTGAAAAGACATCAGTTTCATCTGTAACCATCGTTAATAATTGCACGATGTGCAACAAAACTAAAAATAAGAATAAATTATTCATTATTTAAAAATTTCATTGTCTAAATTGCTAATTTACAAAATTTTATTGATTTTGCAGAAGATTGTTGTTTGTTTCCTACGATTTTCGCTCATATTTTGCTTCTCTGCGATTAACCCTTTGAGGCGCAACCCTTTGCCAATGCTGATAAAAGGGCAGCCGTTGCCATCGCTCGACTTAACTACCAGAGGGATGGCGGGCGATGCAGTTGGTTGTGCCAAACAGCCAGCTGCGTGCAAAAAGGGTCTCTAGATCTGTGGCACGCGATGAACGTTTCGATCGTCCGCCATCTTGCTGGTAGTTAAGTCGAGCGATGTCAACGGTTGCCCTTTTTTCAGCATTGGCCAATCTATCCAGCTGTTCTCGCTTTCTTTAATCTTTCAACAGATGTCAGTGCTGTTAAAAATAATCCTGACAATTTTTTTTACCGGGAATGACGTGCCAAATAGTAAAGGATTCTCGTGGAGCTATGTCACCCACAACTATTTTTATAGAAATCAAATCTATTCTTCGTGACTGGCAACAGTTAAAATGTCAGAGTTTGGTGTTCCCAGAGCGGGAACACTGCGCGTTAAAGGGTTAAAATTACAATATATTTCACGAAAAAAGATGAATCTTTATTTATTTTCTTGTTTAATTATCTTTAAAATTGTATCATAATCCATGCGTCGATCCTATTTATCTTTCTTCATTCATTATATTCTAATTAGTATGTAGTAATTTAAGTTATGAAAATTGCCAAAAACCACAATAATTGCATTGCAGTTCTTAAAAAAACTGTTGTTTTGTTAAAGAAAAGCTACACGAGGGTTTTCTGCTTCAAGGCGGCTCCAGTGAGGGGGCATGGCCCCCCTACAAAATTCTGTTTTACAACTTTAGATTCGCATACTTCACGATTTCACACGCTGAATTAGCATTTTAAACAATTTGCAGACTTAGTAAGAAGTTCAATGGTCCCCTCCCAACATTCAGTTTGCAGCCGTCCTTTACTCAAGCACAGATACAATTAATCGTCTGTTTAAACATTCTCAGGGCAGTAGCGTAGCCAGGCCGGATTTTATTTCGTTCGGGGGGGGGTATCAAATTGTAAGCTAAGTTAAGGGCCCCGCCTTCGGGGGGGCTGCGGTCCCCTCAGGCTACGCCTCTGTATCAGGGTAGCTGCCCTTTCTAATACAGCTTAAAAGGGGATGACTTGGGAGATAGACTTAAGAATTTTTTTATACTTACGTTATATTTGGAGAAAAACGCCCAGTACTGATCGTTAGACCCTGCAGCCGCGCGATAGGCCAAAATTCTGGACATTCGCACCTCTGCTTCAGTCATTTACCACTGTTCAGTGTCGTATAAAATTGGCCATTGTTCGGCTTCAAAAAATAAAATAAATAAATAAATAGTAAATTTGCTATATTTTTATTAAAAGTAACATAAATAGAATATCAGCAGACCGCCATTTCCTCTCCCATTTCTTTCTACGTCACTGGCATTGCCGTAAATTTACATGTAACACTGGGGGGTAAAATATTTCCCATTAAAGAAAATATTTTTAAAAAATTGATAATCTTAATTTCCCGGATTTTTTTTTTTTGGGGGGGGGGCAACCCCTCCGTAGTAAGCTTCTCCTGTGGACACTGGTATCTTAAATGATACACCTCCATGTGCACTTTTCTATCGCTCCGTTATTCATTATTCATCGCGCGAAATGCAATGCAACTCTATCCGATACTCCGTTCTTACACACAGACACAACTGATCGCCTGTTTACCTCCTTAGCGTAAACCTCTGCCCCCTCCCCTTTCTAATACAGCCTAAGGGGAAACCTGCCAATGCAATGAAATACACATAGCAACTCCCTTTTCTCCCTTTGCTATGACCATATCAAAGATTATCCAGGACCATATAACAACAGCGCAGTTTCAAGGTCAACGGAACCCTTACTACCTCATGCTATGATGAGTTTACCCTCGAAGAAATTCCAAAGCACGGAGGTCCCAAAGCAACAGATATGATATTCAATCTAAACGAGTACCGGTAGCAGATATCAAAAGGCTAACAAATTCACTGAAATACTTCAATTCACTCAAATAGCAGTCTTCACAAAAATACTTGCAATCGCTCAAGTAGCAGTTGTCACCTAAATACTCCCAGTCGCTGAAGCAGCAGTAATCACTCAATTCACAGAAGTCACAATAGCAGTTGAGACGAGACACGAATCATCAATAGCAGTTGAGGCAAATGGATATCAGTGATCAAGTAGCAGCTATCAGAGTTTGAGTTCATCCCTACCTATACCAAACACTTGCAAATAATTTTTATCTTATGAGAAATACAAGCGCGTTTGTATCCGTTTTGGGATCACCCGTCAAAAATTATCGAGAAAATAAAAAAGGTGCTGTATGAAAAAATTCTTTATGAAAACGGTAGATGTTGGGGGAATATTTTTTTCTTGCAATAGACATTGAATACTGTAATAATTATGATTATAGTTGAAATTAGGCCCGACACATTTTGAAAAGCTTTTTGAAATGTGGATTTTTGAAAAAAAAAAAAAAAAAAAAAAAAAAAAAAAAAAGGTTATCGTCTTTTTATTAAAGTCACATTATTTTTTTCAAACTATTCGATACATAAATTTAAAATAAGTAAATTTTACTACAATTCTATTATGTTTCAAATCAGTAAATCAATTTAAAGAGCCAGTAAAAAATACAGGACGAACAGAAACCGCTGAAATGTCTTGCTGTAAATGAAGAAATTTGCTGTTGAACCGAGTGTTGCATCCTTTGGATATAAATTGTGGTCGAAAAACAGGTATCTCATGATGATTCTCTTACTAGGATATCCAAAACATACTTATATATTACGGTTTTTAAACAAATTTAAAACTTTGCTGTGTGGACGGGATTTCAACACAAATAGCCCACTGCGCAACGAACGCACATTCCCACTTTTCCGTTTTAGCAACTGGCATTCTTTCTCCACAGCCACTGCTAGTAGAGCGGCTGTTTTATTGACCTCGATTCCTCCCCGGTCTGCCCTCTGCTGTTGGAATAACTAATAACAAAATTCTACATTTTTTTTGTGGTTGTTTCTGTTTTATAAAGTTCAACACTTTCTGGTAAATCAACTTTAAAGAAACAGGTGATGCAATTTCTGGTGTTTTCTAAATGCATAACAAAGATTAAGTGTAACCTTCGAGAGCGTTTTCTAATCTCTAGAAAGAAATACGTGTAAAAAGTTTATTAAGATAAGCCTATGTTAGAGAGATATTTAAACTAATAAAAAGTGATTATGTTGTTAAGGATTACAAAATAAATTTCTCCATCGAAAATAGTGTCTTTATCATTTATAGTTCTTCTACAGGAACACTCAAAATATTCCAACACGTTGCGGTCAATGGCAGACATTCAGTTATTTCAAACACAGCACTGTCCTACCGTGTAGTGAGATAATGGTCCGACGACGGACAAGTGCCTCCCTCAAAAATGCCAAAAGCCCCCGGACCAACGCCTCCTAGATGTTAAGCCTTACAACTCCTACGTCACCAAGCTTTGACGTCATCATTAGGACTACATTTAAAATTTTTATTTTCCTAAAATAAAGCTATTAATATTTTTGGTAAATTTTCCCATGAATAAAAATATTTTAAAAATTTAAGGAAACAAATATACTTTTACGACAAATGGCAGTTTTTAACCATTACTAATTAGATAATGTGATAAGGAAATAGATCAAAATGAATAATTTTGTATGAGAAAAATATTTTAATTTTAATAGTTAATTTATGATATTTTCTAATATTTGTAGGATCCATGAGAAATTTTTAATAGTTTTATTTTGTGAAAATAAAACATTTGGATGTAGGCCTAATGATGACGTCAAAGATTGATGACGTAGGAGTTGTAAGGCTTTCTATAATTAGGAGGCGTGTCCCGAGCTTGGTGACTTATGGTGTACGTTTGTATGTCTTTAACTCTCATATCTCAAAATCTATTAGTAGTAGAATTGTGGAAATTTCATATATAAGACTGTTGCAATATCTAGTTGTGCACCTGGATTTTGTCTTCCTATCTACTGGAGAATTTATTTACATGACAACTGACAGGAATTGTTTTCGTTTTTAATGTTCAGCAGTTTCGGGTAAATCAACTTTAAACAAACAGTTGATGCAATTTCTGGTGGTTTCTAAATGTATAACAAAGTGTAACCTTCGAGAGCGTTTTCTAATCTCTCGAAAGAAATACGTAAAAAAATAAGCCTATGTTATAGAGATATTTAAACGAATCAAAAGTGTTATGTTATTAAGGATTACAAAATAAATCTCTCCATCGAAAATAAAGACACTATTTTTGACCGTAGACATTTTATCTGTAAGTTAGTCATTGCGTGGTTGAGGCAATTCTTGCCATTTGTCATAGAATTTTCGAAATATAGCCAAACGTTACGTCAAAAATAATTACGTATTTAGCATAACTTATCACTTTTAACCGTAACATGTTGAAAATTTGTCTTTAGAACTATTATAATACAGTATTTTTTTATTGCAATCCATTGAGCAATTTATTTACAGGGACACCCAAAAAGACTTTTAGTACTTTTAAGTTAAGTTCATTGATACATTCAATTCATTAAAAGTCTGCGTGATGAATCACTATCGACTATGACCAAAATCTTGCTGTTTTAATTTTGTCAGTTTTTGGCGAAATATCGCCCAGTGACATGCTAAGAACAGACATTTCAAATTGAACCCAGCTTGGCGATATCTCACATATTTGTTTAGAAATCGGTAATCTTAGTACTATTACTGCATTTCATCTCTTTCAAACAATGTAAGTTTTGAAGTCCACCGAAAATATTTGATTTAATAGACGTACAAGAAGTTATGTAGTGCCCACATCAGAATTTTTATTTCGTAAACACGATAACTTTATTTAAATACTTATTAAATGTTTGAATATTTAACAAATGACGCAAGCACACATACGCCTTCGAGATTTTAGAATACTCGTGCGTGATAAAGAATTTGTTAACGTTAACATAATAAAGCCTTAAAAAAAAAGAAAAATGGAACTTTCCTTTTTTACGTATATCCTTTTCAGTAGGTTCTACGAGGCACTAGATGAAGTTCCCTCATATTTTTAAAAAAAAATTTCTATATTTCTTTTTCTTGTTGTGAATATCTTATTATTAACAATGTGCTTTTTATCAAATACCTTTTAATTTTTATCTATACGTAGTAAAAAGTCATCAATTTTTTCATTTCCATCCTACAACAAATTCACTCAAATACTTCAATTCACTCAAATAGCAATTTTCACAAAAATACTTCCAATCGCTCAAGTAGCAGTTGTCACCTAAATACTCGAATTCACTCAAATAGCAGTTTTCACCAATATACGGAATATTCTCGATTTCACTAAAGTAGCAGCTTTCACCGAAATACTCCCAGCCACTGAACTAGCAGTAATCACTCAATTCACAGAAGTCACAATAGCAGTTAAGACGAGACACGAATCACCAATAGCAGTTGGGGTAAGTGGATATCAGTGATCGAGTAGCAGCTATCACAGTTTGAGCTCATCCCTATCGATATATCGATGCTAAGAAAAAGAATGTTTTAATCTTTTATAAAAGAATATAATTGATTAAATTTCTGTGTGGGTGCTATTTTCCAGTACGATGTTTTAGGCAAACATATTTTACTGAAAACTTTTTCAGTGTATAGTCAAAATTTGATGCTTTTTTTTTTTTAAATAAAAAAACATTCAGAAAAATAGTAGTTTTTAATGAAAAATATGTACTTTAATCTTTTGACTAGGGAATGCAATTCCGATCCCGCAGGAACGGGATCACGCACAAATGTTTGCGGGACTAGTCTCCCAGGATTAGGACCTTATTACCACGGTACTGAAACTGAGAAATAATTTATTTTTATTACAATTTGAATCGCATTCCCAATCTTGAATTGGCCAAAAAGTTTTTCATATTTATGTATCTTATCTAACAATGCATGAATCAATAATTACGAATTTTTTTAATTATCTTCCAATGGAAGTCTGAATTGGAACGTTGTAATCTAAATTTTTCTTTGACTTCCCAATCTAAATGAACTGAAATATTTCATACTACTTTATCTCTTAATGAACAATCAGGAATAAATTATAAAAAGTTTTTATTTTAGGTTTTGAATTTTTTAGAATGAAATTAGTTGCTAAATTAATTCTAATCTTGAGGTAAATACTCATCTGAAGCTTGTCAGCAACGTTCCCGTGGGATACAGCATTGCAGCCGGATGAATAAATCTCAATCCCGAAACCCTGCAAAATCAAAAACAGCCTGATTTTGCATTTCCTACTTTTGAATTTCGTCCTGTTCGGCTCATACTTTTTTCAGTACAATAATTTAAGCAAAAATAATCAAAATGCCTTTAGTAGAAAAATAAACTATTGCTCAATACAACATGCATGGATCAAGCCAGCTCAACGCTGACTATATACTATTTCAAATAATAAATTATTTCTCTCTGGGTTTAAATAGTTAAAGAGAAAACATTCTAGGTTATATTACTGTGAAAATAAAACAAAATAAAATAAATAAACAGCCAAGTTCATTCGTTTTAGCGTCTTTCTCCTCGGATAGAATTCTCTCTCTCTCCGTTCCCATTGAAGCCAGCGCTCGAAAAGTGATGAACTTGTCCAATGAAGAAAAAAACTTCCTCGATAGAGAACTCTGTCAAACGAGTTGGCAAAATAAAGACTTGAGTGGACAAAAATGTTTGTCACGTATAATGAATGCAATTTCCTTTTAAATACTGTTAATAAATAAAAATGTTCGTTTGTATCAATTCACACAAACACTTCAATGCAGAGTTACTAAAGGCTCCGGAATATAACTAACCACTTTTTGTAAGCGGTAATGATCCTTTAATAATTCTTTGAAGAGTATGTAACCTCATAATTCCAATGTACATTAATTCAAATACCACGGTCCAGAAAAAGTGTCTACTGGATCCGGTGCTACAGGCAATAATCTCTTAAAATTTATTTCATTAACAAAAAAATGAAATTTTGGCTGTAGGGAGGGGCTATGGAGCTTTCTGAGACAGCCCATTAAGGTGTGGTAACTTTCTGCATTTTATTTTAAAAATTGCTGTTTAGAAAAAGTGGTTGCATTCCAAACCTAATAATATGTATATATGTACAGTCAACTTTGTGAAAAGACATCGAACTCAAAATGCCTATGTTGCATAAACATAGATTTCAATGCATCGAAGTTTTTAGAAAATCATCGATATTTCGAAAACATCGACATCGATGTTGCATCCCTATAAACAGTCCATAATCGGTTACTGGAGGCATTTATAAACATCAAACCAGAAGCTGTGTACAGCGTTGCTCTGGTATACGTTTCCCTGTCTTACATGAAAGAAACACTCCTTACTTTTGATGTTCGACGTGAAGAAGCAAAATTGATTTTCAAATCAACGACATGAAAGAGTTGTTGAAATTTTTATAGCATCAGCGGCCAGTTTGCTGTCCGCAGCTTCTTCGTTAAAATTACGTTCATGAATTTAGGTGGAACTCTTCACAGTTGTTAAAAAATGCGTAAAATGAATTTTTAAAAATAATTGCTAATATATTTTCTTATTATTGTTATTAACTGTTTTTTTAATTTGATTGCAATATTTTATATTGTCCATTACTATTGTTGGAATGCATATAAGCTTACTATTTGATTTGATTGGCAATGCGTCACAAGGAGGCGCCCAGTATTTAAGGATTGTAAAACATGAAAATTGCAGTATGTGACCTTTAACTTTCTGAGTCTACGAAAAAAAAAAAAAAAACATTTTTCATGTTATGTCATGTAGTTGGACATTGAATGCGCCATCAGAATCGTATGTAACGTAGCTGACGAGATATACAGGCTGCGGTGCCGACTTTTTGGTCACACTATTTTGTACATGAAGAGTCATGGTACATAGGGCTCTGATCATCTTGGTACAGTTATCTTGTACTAAGATAGTCACTTCCCTTCCGTCACGTGACTCTTCGAGTGCAAAGGGGTATGGCTAAAATGTCAGTACCTTAGCATATATCTCGTTAATCATGCATATGAAATATAGTCCTTGACATTTAGGTGGTGCTGCTCTAAGGATGTGTTCATCTCAAATAAAATTTTTAATTTGCACACATGAGATTGTAAATACACTGGTGTATATTTATATAAATACATTTCGAAACAATTACAGGTATAATGTTTTAAGTTATTTTAAGAAAGATCATCATTATTTCCAAATCAATAAAAAGTTTGATTTCCTATTTTCCTCCCGAGATACTGAATGTATGGAATAAATTAAAAATGTGATCTTGCCACTGATTTTATGATAATATGGCTGTGTTTCGGTAGACAGAAGAACCCCTAACACAAGGCTTACTGTGTAGAACAATGAAGAACATGTTACAAAATATTCTAGAAAAGTCGATAGAAATATAGCATTACTGACACATAAATATGATGTTGTAAGTTCACATACATTATTTATTTTGTTTTTATATAATGTGCTTTTGCCCATCCCCTAAAAAAAATGAAAAAAACATACAGGCAATATTTGTTCTGACACCGGTAATGTCAGAGGAAAGGTATCGTTTTATTTCAGAAAATGTTTTCTAATACTGTGCGTAGTAAATTTTGTGTTAAAGGATTGCAATCCTATAGAATCACAAGGAAAAATTTCTGATGTTCCTTGACAGTTCGCTCATTTTTTCACATTCGTAGTTGGATTCTGTAATTAAAATAATAATAACAATAATAATCATAAGTTTTTTATCAGTTGTAATTATATGGTCAATAATGTTTGTCGAAAAACACTTGGATTTTGATAATTCAAAAAATATATGGAGCTGATGTACCAAAAATTAAAATAGAAAGTAGTAACAATAATATAAAACTAAAGAGATATGTTTAGTGACTTATAGAATTTAAAAAACCATTTCAGGGCTGCTTTCTTGTTTAGGGTACTGCCTAATTAAAAGAAATCTGCGTGTTTCTTTTAAATCTTTCTTTAAATTTCAAATTTAGATTGTTCAATACTGTTACACTTCTAAAGTTACATAGAGCAAGATCAGTACGAGGAAGGAAGAACTTGTATTTCGTCCGTGGCTGACGAGATATACATGTTATATGGCACTGACATTTTGTTCGCACCCCTTTGCACTCAAAGAGTCATGAGACTTCGAGGTGTGACGATCTTAGCATGGCTAAGATGAGGACTAGGATCGTCACAGCCCCTTAGTCACATGACTTTAGGTGCAAAGGGGTATGACTAAAATGCTAGCCCCGTAGTTTGCATATAACGTTAGATTCGATCTTGATTACATGACTCTAATTATCATTATTCCGTTTGATAAAATCCGTTTTTACTAATGTTGTATAAAACCTTGATAGACTAATTATATATTTTGTTACTAATCCAGGAATCATCTATCAGAGATAAACAATTCCATAACTGCCAATCATTCTTTTTTTTATCGGAACATTTTTCACCACTATTTTTGAACAGCTTTGGTTTATATTATGGACTTATTTAACATTAACTTCGAATAGGTGTACGAAGGGTAAACAATGTTCCGATGAAAAGGGAATGGTTGGTAGCCATGTAATCCCTATGAATCAGTAAACGTTCTAAAACAGTTGAGGGTCTCGGGGGACTAATTATATTTATAGTATATTCAATGCGTTCAGGCATTTCAAATGTTTCTGGCTAAAAAGTTAAAAGTAACATAAAATACACATCAATTGGTCTTTCTTCAATATCGCATTCCACAAATTAATAACAAGATATCTTTTTCTGAATATGGAACTACATTTCTTCGAATAACACCATTTGTCCATCTAATGCAATCTTTTATACATGCAGTATTTGAAAATCGAAATCGTTGAAAACGTTTTTTTTTTTTTTCCCATCAAACATAAATTAAATGCTCACAAAACCGTTTTATCGATTTTCTATTGTGACTCATAAGACATTTCTTTAGAAAAGTAGCACCAAAGAATCGTTTAACATTTTTTTTTGTAAAATACTGAAAGATATTTTCCCTTTTTAAAAATATTTTTTGTTATCATTTTTTTACCTTGAGCTATATAAATAATGAGCTACAATTTTGATATACTTTTCTTTATTTTCCATTAAAATGTAGCTTACGATATTTAAAGTCAGTTGGACGAAAAAGGAAATCAATAATACTTTTTCTGCATTTTTAACCAACTTTTAAACTACATTGTATTATTAACGATGTGTGATTTTTAGCTTTTCTTATTTTAGATGGTTTATGCTTTACAAAATTCCATATTCCTCACAGGATATGTTCTATGAAATTAATTCAGAATGCTCATTTTATGGACTTAGAGTTTACTTCCATTTTGTAAACTTGGGAAAAGGTCCCTACAGCAGATTTTGCTGTACAAATCAGCTTATATAAACTCGCAACCTACAAACTATATAAAATTAAAGCTGTCTGAGCTACTTGCGTTAATCTGAAAATTATGTTATCTTTTATGAAATTTCAGCAGTGATTCTTGTTCATAGAACATAAACGTATCCACACAATTTACACTCCTAGTGACAACGAGTCACTTAGGGCAGTCATCCCTCCTTCTCCAGTACACACATTGTCTATTTTAGAAGTTTCATTTTTTTCATATTTGACACAAATATTATTTCAATAGCCCCTACTATAAAAAATGCCTGTGTATTAACTTATATTCACAAAAGTTTCCCTATACTGCATTCATATTTCTGTTTAAAACTTTTCAGCTAAACTGCGAAATAGCAGACAACTTTTGTGTTCTTATTCAAAGATTATCCACCAGTATCCTTTTTTGTTCCTTTAAATTTAAAATAAATCCAAACTCAAGGTTAAGCTATCTGAAAGTAACATTAGATTTCCCATGAAAACGGAATATTTTATAGCTAAGCAACCGTGAATTTGCCTTATAAAAGCTGGCTTATGAAGCACAGTTTCTTTAAAATCGGCCGGAAACTTATTCGTTTACCAATAACACTTTCATGTTGTAAATCTATCGTACGGCAACTTCTACGATTCCCAATATGAGACTTTCATATTGTAAATCTCAATTACAAATTTTGTACATTAAACTTCAGAAGTTTGCACATGTAGAAATATCAATAAGTAAAATAAAAGAGACATTCCGATATAGAACTTCATGTAGATTTAATATCCGATTGTACAATTTTATGGTACAATTTTGAAACGGACTTTTATAGATTTTCTGGTGGTTTTAAAAAGAAATTAGAAAAGTTTCAAAACAAACGTTAGCATAAAAATTTAACATTTTTTTCACTTTCATATTCATTAAATCTTACATTATGTATTAAAAAAAATAGCATTAATAAATAGTTAAGGTGATTTATGGTGGGAAAAACATCTCATTCAATTTCAATTCTAAATCTCCGTTCACATAACTTCCAGATTCAAGCTACCAATATTTATATTACATATACCTATTTTATTTTTAATTTTAGCAAGTCGGGGTACAAGTTACTGTCGTTTACCATATACCTTCGGTCCTTAGAAACTTATAAATTTTATTTCCTTTCACATTTTTCAGCCATTATGTTTAGCACAGTTAATTGATATGTGCAAAGAAGATACGACCAACGAGAGGAAGCTATATTAATGCAGAAAACATCAAAAAGGTTTCTTAAACATTGGACCGATTTTCAGTTTCAGTGCAAAATCAAGGTCATAATTTCTTTAGACTCTATACTAACAATAGCTACAGCAACATTGACCCAATATAAGGTAGATGCTCCAGTAGTGAAGGGTATTTGTTCAATTATCATCTTAGCTTTGTTCAGGGAAGATTTTTTAAGCCATATTTTTTGTGATTGTTCGAGCAAATATCTAAAGTAGTAATCATCTGAAATATCAAAATGATTATGATATAATTTTTAAAAAAAATAAGTCACTTCTATTCACCAGAAGTGGGCATAGAAAATTTTGATGTACCTGTTATGGCATACCAAAAGTGACCCACCTGGATTTGTCAAATGTCTAAGGAAACTATAATGAAGTCGTTATATATAGTAATAATGAGAATACATTTAATATCATACACTTAAAAATGGAAGATGAAATGTTTTATTGATAGATTCTATTCGCATAAGATTTGCATTTCTTCTCAAACAGCCAGTTTTTTTAATTAAAGGTACATGCTGATTCTCGATATTTCATTGTAGATTCTGGTTTGGGCATTAACCCCTTGCGTACCATGTAACCATTAGTGGATACATACTACATACAAGACGAAATCCCATTGTAACCTCAAGTGGATAGATGGCTTATTCATGTGTGCAACCAGCATAGGAAATATTCTAAGGTAGATTTTCTTTTATTGTGATTGTATAAATTACAAAAATTAGAAAAAGTAGGAAAATTATATTTAAAATTACAAATCTTTCAGAAATTGCTCGAAATTTGCTTGTGAGTAGCAGGAGTGCTTCTGGAGGGTCATTTCTGGAGGTCTGGAGGGTCATTTCTTTTCTTATAGTTACCTACACATTCTGTGTAGTTTGTAGTATAATATGTAACAATTTCATTACGTGTTGTTACAGTCAGATGTAGTACAGGATGTAGTCCAGTTTTCGATGAGCGTGATCAACACCTCCTACATATAGAAAGCCTAACAACTGAAACTTCGACGTCATCATTGGGCCTTCAAGTGATGACGTCATCACAGTTTTACTTTCACAAAGTAAAACTATTTAAAATTTCTGGTGGATGCTACAAATATTAGAAAATATCTTAAATAAACTATTAAAATTAAAATATCTGTCTCATACAAAATTATTCATTTCGATCTATTTCCTTATCATATTACCTAATTCGTCATGGTTAAAAACTGCCATTTTTCATAAAATTGTATTCTATATCTCAAATTATTAAAATATTGTTATTCATGAGTAAATTCACCAGAAACTTTGTATATTTTTATTTTGTGAAAATAAAACTTTTAAGTGTAGGCCAAACGATGACGTCAAAGCTTGGTGACGTAGGAGTTGTTAGGCTTTCTTTATCTAGGAGGTGTTGGCGTGATAAGGCCTTTACACCAACCTTCCATTCTGCACGGCTTATTTGGAAAATTATAAATTACTATTTTATTCTGGTGGTTCCACATTGAAATGCACGCGAGTGAGTGCGTGTGTGTGTGTGTGGTTTTTTTTTTTTTTTTTTTTTTTAAATAAATAAATAAAAAGGTATTTAGAAAGTAGTGGTGGATAAACTTCCGGAAAAAAATTACAAGCTGGCAGCTATGGTATCCCCAGTAATGTATCATTTCTGCTTGTGTGTCCCCGTAAAAACGCCGTCTGGTACGCAAGGGGTTAAAGATATTAAATGTTTATGTGCTATGTTTAATAAATCGTTTTGAATTATTGCAAAGTCCTGTTTTTTCCAGGTTTTAGGTCCTGAACACATATTGCTTCAATTTCTGGAAATATTTTCCATTACATAACAAGACAAAATTTTACTATGAGGGACGCCTAGGCTTTTTAAGGCTTCATTTCCAGTTTCTTAATTTACAATCCTTTTTCTAAAAATATTAAATAAATGGGGCCTCTCTGTTAGGCATAGACAAGCCAAGAAAACAATTTTATGTACAATGTAAATAAGGAATGATCAATATTTATACAGATAAAAACGAAATCACAAGAAAAGTATTAGAGATGAATAAATTCTGAAACAATGTACACAAGAACAGTAAGTAAAATAATGGATGCTGTTCCTAAGCGAAATCTAAAAGTAAGACCACCGTGGACCTTTTACAGTTTACTTCTCGGAAACCATAATCTGGCAGCTCGCCAACAGTTCGTTCGGAACATTATCGAGACTATTGAAGAAATTCTCACCAATCTGATAGACAATTTTTCTAAAGTAAGAAATGCCTTATATATACATATTTCACGCCGTATTACAGTATTAGTCAGGTACGTGTGTGCATGCCATATTCGGCGGAGATTTGGGTTGTGTTTGCGCGATAATATATCTAGATTAGTTTTAGCAGATTTGGATGGCATAGATCTCTGCAGGAAGCACTATGCACTTATATAAATTTCCTTTATTTTGACGACTGAACTTATTTTGAGAACACTTTCTCTAGTTTTTTTGCTGCACCAAAAATTTCGGTCATAAAGCACCTGTGGATTCTAAGTGCGTCGGGAGTCAAGCATTTGCAGGTTTTGGTTATTTCACATCAAAGGTTTTCTTTAACATATAGTTATGAAAAAGGAAATAGTAATGTAAAGTCTTTCGGAAAAAAGTGTAAAAATTGGAAGCTGTGGATGTGGCCCACTACTGGATCACATGAACGAAAGTATATGCTCCAGTACTGGGCCCCTCGGCTCACTTCTGGAGCATTTAGTACAACATTGATCTAAAAGTTGGCCACCGATCTCTGCCCATAAATTACTGTTACACTTTCATACAGTAAAAGTTTATAATACATCCAATGTATAATCAAATAATATTGATGCAGATTAATTTTAAAAACAAATAGAATGTTTGTTAAAAATGGTTTGAATGAAGACTTGCTTCTTAAAGAAATCACTTAAAGTGTGCTTAGAATTGCAACTAAATACCATTTATTCTTAGTCATTCCACTAATATTAATTAACAGACGATATTGACATAATTTTAAACTTAAACATGTCTGGGGGAGATGTGGTTTTGGAGGATAAGGGGTATCCACAAAAGTTTTGAGACGCAAATAATAAATAGATTACTGTAAATATTCACCATTCTGATGAGGTAGCCGTCTTTACACAAGACACGATCGACGCGTGCCCTCTTGGAACCGCTGTTTTTCTCTTAAGCCATCATCTGGCCTCTGATTCCATGTTTCTTTTGAACACAACTTGATCATATTGATTCGAAGCACACACTGATTTTTTTTAAGTCCGTTCACACCTTTTTCAAACTCTGCTCTGCTTCTTTTCTCTCGCACACTCGTTCTGTCATCTCTTTTCTCTTCTCCCACGGGGTTGATTCCTCTTTTCTTACCCCCTCTTACATCATTGGCTGGAGTTTCTGATTTGTTCGTCTCGGGGAATTAATGCATCCTCTCGTCGAATCCCAGACATGTAGGTGGATCATTCGAGAATATACCCCGCCAAATTTGCATATCATTTTCGGCCATAAATATTTTCGGCCATAAATATTTTAACGTTGACAGTTCATTGTGCTATAGTGTCCAGACTGTCCATTGCCTGGCGCCTCTTCTAATTTACGGTCTACTTGTGTGGTCTTCCCATGGGAACCGTCTCAAAATTATATTTTACTGCTGTTTCACTTCACCACATCTCTCCCCCGTGTACATAAAAAAAACAAGAAAAAAAAATATTCAATGTCCACAGTTACTAGTTCATTACACGTAGCTACACATGTGCTACGTTTTAAAATTTGGCACTTGTCCTGTATAGTCCATGCGATATAGTCCATCATACGTAGCAAATTATGTGCTACGTTCTACAGTGTAGTAGTTGGAGTTTAGTCCATATAGTCCGTCACGCGTAGCTACACATGGCAAAAGTCTCAGTTGTGATACATTTGTTCTCCCGTTGTGTCTCAAGCATTTTGTGGTTTCACGTGAACATTTTCGTTCTCCTTTGCGGGTTTGTTTTGTCAGATTTTGTTAAATCTGGCAGTATCGATAATGTTTCCGAACCACTTTGCATTAATAACATTAATGAGTTACCTTTGTATCTTGTTTCTCAATTTCTTCAAAATAATATATTGTACACCAATGGGATTGTACACACATTATTATGTTTGATCACACATTCTGTACCAACATGCACCATATTTATATTATTAGAGTACCATATTTATATTATATATATATTAAGAATAACATACAATATCATGTGTGTCTATTACTTGTTACACATATATATTTATCTGCATATCATAAAAAATACTCGTCTTCCTTCCCTTTTTTTTTTTTTTTTTTTTTTTTTTTATTTTATTATTATTATTATTATTATTATTATTATTATTTTTGCTCAGACAGGGGATTCATTCCTATATTGCACACCCTTTTATTTATACGGTACACCTCACGTACCACTGTTTCAAAATATCTAGCCATAATCATCGATGCGTTCTTATTTACTCATTCAATTCATTAAAAGAGTTTCACCGCTAAACCCGGGCGTTCTGGAACTACCCTCTCTCCTCTTGTATTCCTTTTAAGCAGATCCTTCCGGCTGCGAAACTGTTTGTCGCTTGACAATCGGAACTCATGGTTGAAATTTCCGGTTTTTCACTGCGTATAATACATCCGCGCGTTTGGAAACGGGGGAAACTGCAGCTCGACGACTCAACTCGTGTTGCAAGCAACCGGTTTATCTCCTGCGCCGGGAGTGACTCGGCACCTTTTTCGCCTGTGTTTTTTTTTTTTTTTAGGATGTCAACGTCGTGTAGAGGTAAGTGATTGTTATTTAATTATTTTGTTAATGAAAGCTTATGCCGCCCTATTAACTGTAATTTTGTAAAGAGAAACAAACTTAACGTTACTGTTCTTACGTTTTATTTTGTATAGCGCCGATCTGCATGTCGAGTCCATGCGGTCTGATAGGTTATTATTCTGTGAACTCCCTATGTTTACTTTAAAATAAATAGTCTTCTATTATTCTAGAGCGCGTCTTACTCATCGTGGTTATTGCCTGCAATTGCCCGATAAGTACCAAAATCCAAGGGGAAATCTGCAGCTTTCCGTCCCAGGTACTCTGGTGACGCAACTCAATAATTTTATTCTAACTTGTATTAATTAAAATTTTTTGTAAAATTACTGTACTATGTAATTGTCTCTCCTATAGTTGTATGTCCGGTATTTATTTATATGCATATTTTTGTCTTTTCATGTTGCCCTTCTCTTGCATCCTATGCGTGACATCCGAACGAACGACTCTCCGTAAATCCGAACGAACGACTCGCCCCCATGCGAATGGCTCCCTGCCGGTTTGTTTACCAACAGAAAAAGCCAAACGACAAGACCAGCTGATGCCTTGCTAACTTGTGTTTTACTTTTTATTTATTTTTTTATTTATTTATTTATTTATTTATTTATTTATTTTTATTTTATTTTTTTTTACCTACGTATGTGTGTGCCTGTTATCTTATTGCTTGCTATTATTATCAACATTATTATATTTTGTCCGTCTCTTTTTTTTTTTTTTTTTTGGTTGTTAACATTTCCTTCATTTTCAGCTTAGCTTTTCTGCAGTGCACAAGGTTAAACGGGATATCCCTTTTGATTATATATATATCATGTCATTATTATTATAATTCTTATTATTATTACTGTTATGATTAGCTAAATTCAATTGCCTTCCAGGTCGCGTTTTTCTCTTTTTCCTATCAGTTTTGTAATTCTCGTTTTCGTTATCCTTTCACAGAAATTCCAATCTTTTCATCATCTACTGATGCAACCGAAAAAGAAAAACACTCTGAATGAACACTCGTGGAACACTCTGGACCTCACAACTCGGCTGCTGGTAAGAACCCCTTTTTTTTTTTTTTTTTTTTTTTTTTTTTTTTTTTTTTTTTGAATTGCAACTAAATACCATTTATTCTTAGTCATTCCACTAATATTAATTAACAGACGATATTGACATAATTTTAAACTTAAACATGTCTGGGGGAGATGTGGTTTTGGAGGATAAGGGGTATCCACAAAAGTTTTGAGACGCAAATAATAAATAAATTACTGTAAATATTCACCATTCTGATGAGGTAGCCGTCTTTACACAAGACACGATCGACGCGTGCCCTCTTGGAACCGCTGTTTTTCTCTTAAGCCATCATCTGGCCTCTGATTCCATGTTTCTTTTGAACACAACTTGATCATATTGATTCGAAGCACACACTGATTTTTTTTAAGTCCGTTCACACCTTTTTCAAACTCTGCTCTGCTTCTTTTCTCTCGCACACTCGTTCTGTCATCTCTTTTCTCTTCTCCCACGGGGTTGATTCCTCTTTTCTTACCCCCTCTTACATCATTGGCTGGAGTTTCTGATTTGTTCGTCTCGGGGAATTAATGCATCCTCTCGTCGAATCCCAGACATGTAGGTGGATCATTCGAGAATATACCCCGCCAAATTTGCATATCATTTTCGGCCATAAATATTTTCGGCCATAAATATTTTAACGTTGACAGTTCATTGTGCTATAGTGTCCAGACTGTCCATTGCCTGGCGCCTCTTCTAATTTACGGTCTACTTGTGTGGTCTTCCCATGGGAACCGTCTCAAAATTATATTTTACTGCTGTTTCACTTCACCACAGAAATAGTAATGTAAAGTCTTTCGGAAAAAAGTGTAAAAATTGGAAGCTGTGGATGTGGCCCACTACTGGATCACATGAACGAAAGTATATGCTCCAGTACTGGGCCCCTCGGCTCACTTCTGGAGCATTTAGTACGACATTGATCTAAAAGTTGGCCACCGATCTCTGCCCATAAATTACTGTTACACTTTCATACAGTAAAAGTTTATAATACATCCAATGTATAATCAAATAATATTGATGCAAATTAATTTTAAAAACAAATAGAATGTTTGTTAAAAATGGTTTGAATGAAGACTTGCTTCTTAAAGAAATCACTTAAAGTGTGCTTAGAATGCTTCTTTAAGACACCGACTTCAGCAATTAACTTTCATGTACCTACCTAACTAAATAGGAAATGAAGGCGCTGCATCTTTGGTATTTAGCTGATGAGGGTTTCAGGCAATCAGGTGTCGAAGTCTTATCTCAATGGATAGTTGGAATGTCTTCTTTTTTAACTTGAAATTTCAAATGGCATACTATTGGTACATGGCCCACTCTGCAGCACTTATCTTAATGATAATCAGGTATTTTATCGATGATCACAGATATTGTCCGACAAACATTCACACATTTAAAAAGGCGATAACAATAATACAAGAATTGTTCTGATCATGGCTTGCACGCAGGTTCAGTGATCAATCTGCATTTTGGCTGGTTTTATAAAAAGTAAAAAATAAGTTAGAATGATATTCATTATGCGGAAAAAGGAATGGATATCTTACACTTCATGGTATAATACTAAATATTTTATAGCTTAAGAGGGTGCGTGCGTTCATCTGTAAAATTCTTCCGTTGTAAGATGTATTTAATTGTAAGTTAATGTGTCTGCATTTGTTTTGAAAAAAAAAAAAAAGAAAATCACATAGCTTAAAATTTATTTTTATAATTTTATTATGCTGTCTGTCTTAGGAAGACCAATGAAATATTCTCAAAACAAAAACTAAGAAATTTATTTACTCTTCATTTATATTATTATTATTATTTTAAGGAACTAACTTGTACTGCTAATATTGAAAAGAAATTAATCAGTAATAAACAACATTTTTGTGAAATTAAATTAATCTAACATATTCTTGAATGTTATAACAACATTTTAGACTATTTCATACAGCAATATAAAAATGTTTTGAAGAATCCTACATATAATATACTGAATTTAATTAAATGTGATAACAAATAAACAGTTACTGAAGGAAAAAGTAAAACTGTAGACAGTTCATCATTACGACAAAATAAAATGTTGCACAATTTTTAGAAAATCTAAAAAAGCTAATAAAAATGTTGAAAAAAATGAACGCCAATGCTTTATGTTAAACAGTTATACTATTCAATTAACTTACGTCGTACATTCACCTGTACCGTGGCTGCCTGTGTTCCCGATTTTTTTCGGGAGATTTTCCACCACTGATTTTTACCTAGCAATTTATGGCTTTGAAAACCTCAGAAATCCAATATAAGAAAAGCTGTTAAAAAATTGTGGTATTAAATCTCCCAAAAAAATCGGGAAATTGGGCAGCTATTTCCTAGACTCCTTAAAGAACCAACTCCTCCACAAAAATGTAATTTTTACAAAATTTTTTAATTCATTGAAATTCTTGAAAAACAAAATTGACACCTATTGTTTAAATCGTTACCTATCACGTAACCAACTTTCATTTTATTTTCGAGAGTCGTTTTTGAGCGATGCGCGAACAATCATTTACACGATTCTAACAAGATCTCAAAATCTATAAAATATTTAGAAGAATTTTTACATCTGTAGTTAAAATAATCTTCCCATCCGTCATAATACCCAATTTCATTCTCCAGTAATCCGCGAACAAATATTTACAAGATTTTCTCAATTTTCAAAGTTTTGAATAAAATGAACGTCGATAAGAGTTAAATGACCACCTATTGTGACACTATTTTTCACTTCATTCGCTTATAGTTTATACGTGATACGTAGCAAATAGTCACACATTTTGTAGAGACTTTAATGATAATCAGGTATTTTATCGATGATCACAGATATTGTCCGACAAACATTCACACATTTAAAAAGGCGATAACAATAATACAAGAATTGTTCTGATCATGGCTTGCACGCAGGTTCAGTGATTTTTAATTTTATTCAAAATTTTATAAAATCAACGTTTATAAATGTTATGTGACCACTTTTCACGATAATAAGTTTTATTTTATTCGCTTCTTCAGCAATTTTTAAGTAATGCCCAAACAAAATTTGCATATTTTGAATAAATTTTTGCAACATCACAAAATTTGTCCAATATTTTGAAAAAAAAATCGCACCTATAGTTTAATTTGAGAGGCGACCTATCGTATCACCAAATTTCATTTCATTGATTTTAATTGTTATTACTTGATGCGTGAACAAAAATCTTATCATTTTCAATAAGTTTTCGCAAAACCTAACTCTAATCAAAATTTTCGAAGGATTCCAAGCCTGCAGTTTGAGTTAAGTGACTACCTGTCATATTTATTTATTCCAAGGGTTTTTAAGTTTTGAGTGAGCAAAAGAAAACGAATAAAAATAGTAAAACCGCATTTTTAGTTGATTCTCGCGAAATCTGCAAACTTAAACAACTTTTCGTAAAAAATTGACACATGTAGTTTAAGTTGAGTGACCACCTATCACGTTGCCAAAATTCATTTCATTCGCTTTAGTCATTATAACATATACACGATCAAAAATTTACGCATTTTGAACAGATTTTCGCAAAATATCAAAATATAATTAAACTTTTCAAAAAAATTCACCGCCTGCAGTTTAAGTTTCGTAATCAGCCATCATGCCTCGAAATTTCATTTTCTCCAGCCATTTCTACGTGATACGTGAACAGAAACAGCGTCACGGACAGAACGACAGACAGACATACTATTTTTGGACTGTCGTTTTAAATTCCCAAGTACTTGAAACTGATAGAAATAGTAAAATGCTTGAATTCTGAGAAATGTATAAACATATATCTAATTATTTGAATCGATGGTATGGATCAGTGGACCAAGAAGGCGATTTCGGTCGATAGCTCTTGATGTCTTAATTTAGAAAATGATTAGGTTGCATGGTAAATATACAGCAGTAATTTAGACCTCTAATATAAACCTATCTTAATTTGTAAATAATTTTAACGAATATTATCCGTAACTACTTCTGGTATTATTTTAATTCCCCTATAGATGACATTTCTGGTTCATTCAATAATGTTGTTCTGTTACAAAGACAGACTACATACGTTACAACACTAATCGACGAACAGTTCTAACACCTTCTAGATAGTCAATGCCTGAGAACAGAAACTTTTACTTCATCACTAGGTCTACTGAAGTGACGTCATCGCACATTTATTTTCACAAACTAAAACTATCCAAAGTTTGTGGTGAATATACTCCCGCATAACACATTTTAATGATTTAAGATAGAAAATTAAATTTTACGTCAAATAGGAAATTTTAACAATCACTAATAATAAAATATGATATAGAAATAGATCATTATAAATTATTTTTTATCAGAAGTTAATTTTAATTTTTATTCTTAACTGAAGATATTGGATAAAATTTGTATCATTCACCAGAAAAAAAAAAAAAAAAAAACTTTTTCAAAGTAAAACTGGGATGACGTCATCTTAGAAGATCTACTAATGACGTAAAAGCTTCTATTCTCAGGTCTTCTGTATCTAGAAGGTGTTGACAGTTCGCGAGAGTGGACCTCGTACTGAAATACGCTCTATAAACACAGGATGCATTTCACCTCCTACATACAGAAAAGCCATACTCAAGCTTAGACGTTATCACTAAACCTACGATAACCACATTATCAGAGTTATAACTTCATAAAGTAAAACTATTTAAAATTTCTGGTGAAGGTTACAAATATTAGAAATTGAACATTAAAATTAAAATGCCTCTTTTATGCAAAATTATTCATTATGATCTATTTCCTTATCATATTATCTAATTAGTCATTTTAAAAAACTGCCATTTGTCGTAAAAAGAAAATTTTTATCTCAAGTTATTAGAATTTTGTTATGCATGAGAAAATTACCAGAAATTTTTAATAGTTTTATTTTCTGATAATAAAATATTTAATTGTAGGCCACACAGCGACGCAAAAGCATAGCAATGTAGCAGTTGTTAGTAGGCTTATGAAAAAAGTCGATTGCGAAACATTTTGAAGACGAAAACAGCATTAATAATGAAACTTGGCGTTTAAGACCTTTGTGTAAAAGTAACTGTTTGGTGTAGCCCAACACCAATCGTTAGACAGCACAATCATTTAATTCAGGCCTGCCGAGCGGGAACGTGGAGGGGGGGGGGGATAATTGCGCCGGGGCCCGGACCTAGGGACGTATGTTACACGAATTTTTAGCGTAGAAGTCCCAAGGGAAAATGAAAATCTTTTTTGGCTCACGCAGCTGCATTCGTAGGAACTTAAAAAAAAAACAGTAATTAATGAATTAAGCTTGGGAAATATTTATTTAATTATACTGGAGTTCTTATTAATATTATTACGGTCTAAGCATTATACGGCGGACGGTGTTTGCAAACGCAGCTAGCCATTTGGCTACGAATTTTGGAATAACTCTGCTTTACTTTTCAACCAGCGAGTAGTCAACATTTGAAAAAGTCTTAGATTTAATTGTACATGGTGATTCTCTTTATATTAGGAAAGAATTTCATAAATATATAAACATTATTTTAAAATAATTTTGATAAAATACCTTCGATTTGATGGGAGTTTTATCATGTAGAAGATTTTTATGTGGCCTACAGTAAATTTAAAGTGCACTAATTCTAAAGTTTTTTTAGCGACTTCAGAAAATCCTGTCGGCGGCCCTGCTTTATTCCTGGAGAAAAAGCATGCAGCCAGATTGCTTTGGCATTCGATTATGGGTTAAACCGAAAAACAGACGTTTTTCTCGTTCACAACTTTAATTTTTTTTTAATTGTTCCCTATACAGAAGGAAAAATATAATGCTTTTTGTTGTGTCTGTTAGAGAAAAGAATAATGATTTTTCATTCAAAGTTTAATAAGTTTTCATTCAAAATTTATCTATTTTATCTGTTTTGATTACGTTGTATCTTTTATAACTGGCAGAACTATCTATCTTAATGAACATGAACACAAACACACTAACGTTAATGTTTTATCAGTTTTTGGCCTATTTTATGCATGATTAATAACTTGTAAAGATGCATTGATTCAATAAATATTTATTTTTTTAATCTACTTTTTTTCTGACCAATGGTTACTGTAACCTCTGTAACTAAATCTTATTCCATGAAACTAAACAACTTCAAAATCTACCGGTAGAGCATCATTATGTTAGCTTATATTGCAGGCAAAGGTAACTACAACAGAACTTAGGTACCATTTTTAATTTGGTCTTCACAGGATCTGGTTCAAAGGCAAAAGATTTTGACTTTCAAGTTCGTGTGTTGTCTCTGGGTAACCTCCGTTACAGTTTTTTAATTATTTATTGTTTTAAACTTTTAAAAGGCCGCATTATTTTCCAGAAAACTGTCATAAAAGTGCCTATTATTTATTACAGAAAAATTTACGACGTTTTTTTAGCGCGAAATTTTAAAAAAGTTAAACGTCTAGAAAAAGCCAAAATGTAGGATTATAGTGACTGAATGTGTGATACATAGTAAGCAGGAATTGTTAAAAATATATGGTTAAAACACTACAGAAGAATTTTATTAAACGTACTTCGTAAAACCAATAAATATTTGTAAAATTTTCTTTGAACATAAGTAAAAAAAGTGAGCTAAGATTGCACAATGCCTATCACAATACACGTATATAATATAGTACTGCTACTATACATTTAAAAACAAACTATTTCCGAAATAAGCTCTAATTACACAAAATTGAATAGATTTTATTTAGTAACAGAGGTTACAATTTTGAGGTCGAAGTGAATTTTGACAGCTCATATTTTTATTTTTCTAGTTTATTTTTCTACCCCGGACATGGCTTTACAAACATATGAATATAATAATTTCAGAAATTAGTAAAAACGGCATTATGAAATTTTAAATTATATTTAAAAAACACCCGTTTTTTCTGTATCACCCCTATTTCTTGGACAGCATTATAGTAGAAATTACGTATTTTTTTTTTTAATTTGGTTAACTTTAAAAAAATACATTTTTTTATTACATATCTTTTGTGAGAGTGTATTCTATTTTAATAAAATCTGCTCATTTATACATAAATGTGCGAAGCATTTATATTTTATAGCCCCTCTCTCTGTACACATCGTATAATAAACACATATTGAGATACCTCATAAATAAAATAGAAAATCTGTGTTTGCCCATGCAGCATACAAATCTACACCGTTGGACCAACGAGATTGGAATGTTGCACAAATACGCATAAAGATAGAGGGCGATATTTACTCTACTTTAAAAATCTAAAAATTTGCCTGCAATTATAGAGATTTTTCTTTATTTTTAACACCTTTTAATTCTGAAAGTAAAAAGTTTTAATTAATTGCATGACACAAACTTGGGTATCGGGAGTGATACTGACGTCATTTTGACACTACGCCAGTCTTTGAAAGGAAAGTTTGTTTGAGTTAGTTTTCGAGATTACCCAGTTTAACTATTTTTTCATAAACAAAAAAAAAAAAAAATTCCTTTGCATTAAGCATTGGTAGAAAAAGGGATGTTCTTAACAAAGCGAGATTTTACAAATGCGAAAATTTTCAGCAAATACACTCGCAGAGGGATTTTTTAGATGAGCATGAATTCTGTTGACAGGAATAAGTTTTTAAAAAATTGGAATTTATAAATGCATTTATATGGATACTTCGCATCAGTGAGATTCCTGTTTGCTAGGAAAAGCCCAGAGCTGCCAAGTCTCCGGCTTTCTTCGGGTGATTTCCCACCACAATTTTTAGACAGTTTTATTTTAGATTAAATATTTGGACTTATTTCAAGCATAAATTTAAGTAAAAATTTGTGCTTAAAATGGTGGGAAATCTCCTGAAAAAAGCCCGAGACTTGGCAGCTCTGAAAGCCCATAAGGGTTAATAAATGGAACATTTCCATTTTTTAACTGTTTTAGTTTGACAACAGTACAAACCCTGGCTCACAGAAGAAATTCGGCATTCTGATGTCAGCGTGTGTGTGGTGGAAGCGAATGAACTTTTCTTTTGTGATATTAGTTACAATTCAAAAATAAACATTGAAAATTCATAAAATTTTCAATAGATTTTTACAAAAAAATACTATAAATATTGAGGGTGTCAAATGCGTGCAATTAAATTACGAATTTTAAAAATATAAAATTTGCTTCGATAAAAATAGAACAATATACAATGTCAATAAATATTTCGTAGAACATTCGTACATACAGATTTCGTAGAACTACCTGACCATTTTTGTTTAGTAGTTAAATATAGCACTGAGCGGGAGCAAACCAGTTTTTTCTATTCTAACTATACAGCTGAGAGAGAAAAAAATAACTAACCGTCATTTTTGGAGTCCAAAACTTACAAAACATCACGGATTCTGTCTATAGTACCAGATGTAACTGAATCTGATAAAGGAAAAACGCATAGTACGCTTGTGCAGCTCTGGGTAATTCGGAAGTATTGTACCCACAAATCTTATAAATAAAAATGAAATTCTGTTTGTTTGTTTGTGGATTTGATTCGTATACAAATCCACAAAAATGGACCTATCGGCCTGAAATTTAGCGCAGATATGTAAAATAATATAGAATAAATCGTAGACCACTTTAAAGCTTTGAAAGTCCACCCGTTCCCGGAATTTAAGAGATTTTTTATGCTCTCCACGCAAAAAGCTTTCCGTAATTGTAACCCCTGTAGTGAAAAAAGTGTGAAATAAGGATCGGGGTTGCCATGTGTGGCGATTTTGCCGAATAAAATGTTTTAAATTCTCAAAGTAAAAATAAAAGGATAATAATGATTATTTTTTTGTTAGTTTATATTCGTAAGGTTATTTTTTTTTTAAATTATAATATCGTGTGCATGGGAAATCAAAGCAGGAATGAAATGTTTTATACGCAAAACAATAAGAATTGAAGATTTCCGAGGCCAATGTGTAAAATTTTTTAGTTTGACGAAAAAAAAAAGTGGCTGAAAAATCGATTTTGAGTAAGTGAGTTCTAGCGGTTTGCACAGTTTTCGGCTTGGCGCAAGTTATTGAGAGCTTCAGCAAATAGATTTTTGAAAACAAGTGCAAAGGTTTTATTAGAATACAGCGTTAAATTTTAATGATCCGTGAAGAAATAATGCAGTTATTAAGGGATTTCAAGCGATCTAACTTCAGAATTCTCGCCAATTGAGTACATTGATTTAAGTTGGGGGAATTTCGCCAAATTTCAGAAAATTGAAATCTTCTCATTTAGTACATCGGAGTAACGATGAATAAAACACATTATAGTTGATAATTTAAAAAAATTTGGCTGTATTAAGGGATTCCACTTTTCAAATAAATGCGTGCTTTACTCTTTGGCGGTGGAACCATTTCCCATATTGATTGCTGCTAAGTCAATGCTTCGAATGATTCCCCGAAAAAACTCGGCTTAAAAATAAACGCGGTTGCAAAATGGCGTATGTTGGCACTTTGGTGAGGCTTAGATTTGAAACTGGATTTTATTTGAGACTGGTATATATAATAACACTGGTTATAGATAAAAATGAATGTTGGTATGTGTTTTTGAGGTTGAAAATCTCCAGCACCGTTGAGCACCGTTGCACCATGAAATTTGGTTCACCTAAGTCTTTTATGATGGAGAAGGTTTTTATGCTATCCGTTTTCCTTAACTTGCCACTTGGTGCCGCAGCACAACGTCGAATTCTATTCCGTTTAGCCGTTTGCTATGCGAATATCGTCCAACCGATTTCGATGAAATTTGGTACACGCGATTATTAGAACACGAAGAATATTTTTCACTATAAATTTTGCTGTAACTTGCCGCTAAATTGCGCTGCAACGCCTCAACTTCTATACCGTTCGACCGATCGGCATAAATTTTTTTATACTTACACATTTGAGCACGAAGAATATATTCTAACTGCGTTCCTTTTGATGTTACTCACCACTAGATGACACTGCAATGCATTATTATTTTAACTCGCCACTAGATGACGCTGCAGCAGGCCAAATTCTTGACCATTCAAACGGTCGCAATGAAAATCAGTATACATAGCTATTTGAACAATAAGAATATTTTGGCGTAATCCATTTTGCTATAACTCGCCACTTGACGGCGCTGTAGCAAATCATTACTTTAATTAACCACTAGATGGCCCTGCAATGTATCACTTCTTAATTGTGCAAATGATCGTTATGAAAATTTGTATACATAGATATTTGAACACGGTCGCTATGAAAATCAGTATACATAGCTATTTGAACAATGAGAATATTTTGGCGTTATCCAATTTTCTATAACTCGCCACTTGACGGCGCTGTAGCAAATCATTACTTTAATTAACCACTAGATGGCCCTGCAGTGTATCACTTCTTGACTGTGCAAATGATCGCTATGAAAATAGATATACATAGATATTTGAACACGGGGAAGAGTTTGGCGCTATCCATTTTCCTATAACTTACTGCAAGATGTCGCGTCAACACTGTCCAGCCGATCGTCAGGACTGTCTAGCCGATAGTCATGAAAATTCGTATACATCGATATCTGAATGCGAAGAATATTTTCGCTGTATCCGTTTTGCTAAAACTCGCCACTAGATTGCGCTACGCCGCATAGCCTTCTGCACCGTACAAACAATTGCCTTGCAATTCGGTATGCATGATTATTGGACACAATATAACGCGATATCCATTTTGCTATATATGTTTATTACAATGAATAGTAATCACCACAAATCGTAATGTCAAAAAGTCCATTCATTCCCGTGCGAAGAACGGGTACTTCAGCTAGTGCATAAATAAAATGAAAAACAAAAATTAAAATAGACTCTTAAATCAGAGATTATTTCAGGACTTCTGTTTTCAGGCTTTCCCTATCTTGGAGGTATTGCACCTGCGCAGGGGAAAACCTACACAAATTCCGAAGAATATTTTACCATTAAATCTTTACTTTATGTAAATAGTGGTGAATTACTCTTTTGCTATTTAAACAGTAAAATATACATTGGATTGGTGCATAATTATCGGATGTTTGTAAATTTTTACTTAATTAATTATTTAAATTATTAAATAAATAAGTAATAATTAAAATAAGTAAACGTAACAGAAAAATAAAATAATAATAATCAATTAAAATACAGCACGTCAAAAAAACTCCTGATAATTACACACCAACCCAATATATACTATATATATAGAGAGAGATAGATAGATACAGGGTGTCCATTTGCGACCAGTCTGTAACAAAAACTATGCAGAGGAATAGCATGGAAATGGGGTAATGGATAAATGAAAATTTTATCGAGAGGAAAAAAAAAAAAAAAAAAAAAAAAAAAAAAAAAGGAGTTTCAAAAACGACCCCTAGATGGAGTATCATATCTTTATTGAGAACATATAAATAATCTACAAAAGTTTATAAAACATGCTCGCTATGATGTCCACAATTGTTTGCTACCATCTGGAAGTCTAAAATCGCATGTTCGACTGCGCTCCTCCGCATATCGCCCGTTGTGTGAAACAACTGCTCCGCCGCCATTTCGGTGACGACAGAATCATCAGCCGGCAATTTCCTACAGCTTCACCTCCTAGATTCCCAGACTTTGCAACTTTTGTCTGTGGGGATACCTTAAGGCCTTGGTCTAACGTGATCCCATCACATCTGTCCGACCTTAAAGAAAATATAGAACGGCATGTGCGTAACATTCCCCAGTCTATGCATGGCTCGGCACGAGTCACTTTTTTTAACTAAAAGTAACTTTTTTTCAGATTGTTCACTTTTGGTAACTATTCAAAAAATAAAATATAGTATACTAATACTACTGGTAAAATTCAAAAATAAATGCTGAAAGTGACTAATCTGAAAAAAAGTGACTCGCGCTGAATACTGCTCATGCTCTTTCAACTGTCGAACATTGGTTTTTACTCTTAAAGATGTAAGTGCAATAGGTTATATCGAGCATGTTTTGTAAAATTTTCTAGATGTATGTTCTCAATAAAGCTATGATGCACCACGTAGGGGTGGTTTTTGAAACTCATTAGTTTTTTTTCTTCGATAAAATTCCCATCATTTCAGTATGCCACTACCCCATTTTCATGCAATTTCCTGCATAGTTTTCGCTATAGACAAATAAATCTCTTATTTCAAGTTTAATTATAGACACTCTGTATATACAGGGTGATTCAGAACTCTTGTAAAATATTTTAGGAGGTAAACTGAAAAAACACTCAAAATACTGGTGTTAAACGATAAAGTAATTAAAAAACTTTGTAAAAAACACACATAAGAAGTAAAAGGAAAGAGGATACGCGTTTCGTTCAAAAATTGTTTTGAACTTCTTCAGTCCAAGCCCTTCGACGTAAAGCACACAGGGAACTGAAAAGAGAAAAAAAATATATATATATTTTTCTCTTTTCAGTTCCCTGTGTGCTTTACGTCGAAGGGCTTGGACTGAAGAAGTTCAAAACAATTTTTGAACGAAACGCGTATCCTCTTTCCTTTTACTTCTTATGTGTGTTTTTTACAAAGTTTTTTAATTACTTTATTTTAGGAGGTGATAAAAGAGCCCATGTCGAGCTCTAATCAACATAGAACGCTGGTCAATCTCCAACTGTTTTCTCACTTTCACTTATAAAATGAAAAAGTTCAAAAAGTTAATAAATCCGTCCTTTCTGAAGTTTCAAAAAACGCTAGACAAGTCATCCCATATTTAAAAAGAGCAGAAAAAAATCGTTATAACGGTATCAATTACATTACAATCTCTCGATTTGATGGCGAGTTTCAACCATGAAACAGTGACAAAATGCAAGATACAATATTTACCAACATTTTTAAACATTAATTCCTAAATTACCGTTCAAGACACAGTCAGTAACGTTTACTAAAAATGGGCCCATTCTGATAGCTTTCGAAAAAGCATACAGTATAGTCTTGTGCTACTCACACACGAGGCGGTTCAAATGACCTATTCAATTGGGCAAAAGAGGGAGTACCTCGTTTTCCCGATTTGAAGTGGTTCAAAAATTCCGAGGCACCTCGAAGTTTCGCGGTTCAACTTTTTGAGGTATTCAAAGATTTGAAGTGGTTCAAATTTTGAAGTTGTTCGAAAATTGTGAGGAACCTCGAAGTTTTGTCGCGGTTCAACTTTTTGAAGTGCCTCAAAATTTTGTCGTGTGAGGAAGAAGAGGCGAAGCGTATTTGAAGTACCTCAAATTTTGTCATGTTTCAGCTTCGTGAAGTAAAGGAGAGGAAGAGGGTTTTGAAGCTGGGGGGCTGGAAGAGGGTTTTGTACTGTCGCGGTCTGCTTCAAGAGGGGGGGAGATGAAAAAAGCCGGAGGATCGTATCATGGATGACGCGTTACGTTACGGAAGCAAAAATGAAGATTGATTTATAATTTGGGGAAGACAGGGGGAGCTGTGCTGCGTGATGTGAGATTGCTTTTGTCTCTTTCATAGAAAGGGCGCTGCTACCCTCCCGTGTTCCACAGACGCTACATTACCTAGAAATGTCAACTGTATTTAAATTCAAGCTGATATATTCAAAATCCTCCTTAAATGTGTTCAGTTAAAAAAATACACATCAGACTTCTTTCTTTTTAGTTTATTTATTCATTTTTATTTGTTTGTTAAATGCACGAAATCTTTATGAAAGGGGCGATGACAGATATAGAAAACTATTTCTCGTTTTTCTTAAAAATTTTTTTTTTCATTTTCTCATAAATTTGTCAGTACAGAGATTTTTCCCCGGCACATTTGTTTTAGATATAAATAGTTAATTCAGTCTGACGCTTCTTTATACGAAAATCTTTTTTACGAAAACTTGCGATTTTACAAACTAGCGAGTGGTTCCGAATATACTCCCATAATCAATTTTATGATTCAATTTTACGAAATATTAGCCTCACCATGGCTTAGTGGTTATGTCACCCGAGCTGGTAGACGTAACCATTGGAAGTTTTCCCTGGTTTTCTCCGAAACATAGCGTAAATACGTGTTAGGACACCTTAGAAAGACCCCCACGGAGGGCAACCCCCCTTGTATTGTCCATCTGACGAGGATTTATAATTAGACTTCGGGCCAAGCACACAAATCCGAAAATACATGTTACACAAACAAGCGAAATATTTGAATGAGGTTTGTGAAAACGAGCATCGACTGTAGTAAGTAGCACAACATTAATTTGCAATGGAATCAGTGGCGCAGGAAGGGGGGGGGGGGCTCAAAGTGCTTAGGCGAAGCCCTTCCCATAATCTTGGAAAAGGGGAGGAAAATAGCCACAGATCTACATAATATGGTGTTCCGTGCTGAAGGGGACGTTAAAATTTAGGTTTGCCTCGAGTGACGTGATCTCATTGCGGCTCTGGTAATAATCCCCCCACAAATTTATTGAATTGTTAGGCTCCTGATTGTTTTGTGTTATGGCAAGCCTACAAGAAGGACATCTTCCTAAGGGGGGGGGTAGGTTTGGTCGGAGGACTTTCTAAGGGGTTCTGGCGTGTATTCACGTTACATCTGGAGAAAACCACCCGAAACTTTAGATCTTTAGATCGACAGGCCCGAACCCGACATCTTCACACTTCAGCCATCCACCATGTTCAGTGTCTTATTCACTCGTTCATGGTGGAGCCTAGTATTAGGTTCCTGAATCGAATTTTAAACCATAGTAAGTTAAGGGGTTTGGAGGCAAACAAATCTGGATTTACTGTTTAAAACAAACTAGTCACTAGTCTTTGTTGTGTTTCTCCCTTGGGAGCCCATAGAGGGGGATGAACCCACTCCCCCTTCTTCGGGCTCACTGAACATTCAGTTTTTTATCACTACCGACATTATTTTATGTCTACCACAAGTATTATTTAATTTGCAGTCTGAAAAATATATTTCAAATGGATAAAACCCAACATATAACATTAACTTGCAAGAGTGTGTGAAATGCATAAAATAAAAGTGTTATAGTAATGTGCTAAAGAAATAAGCTTATTTCTTAGGTAGAGAAATTTAACTGAAAACAAGCGATATGAGAAGAGGTGGATATGAGTAAGTGCTTATTTCAAATCATTGTCCGTACAGGAACAAACTCTGACGTCTACTTCTCTTTCATGTATTTCTACATGCATGCTGTGTGTTGGGCGTGCTGTGAAATTTAAGTTCCTATGTTGAAGGCACAAGGCCGAAGCGTTTTGATCGGATCGTATAAGCATATTTATATCTAAAAGACAAGAAATTGCTTAAAAAGGAAAGGAAGAAAAAAACGAGAGAGAGAGAGAGAAAACCCCAGATAAACCGCCTTTCAAAATTTAGCAATCTAGACAATTATCTTGCCTATTGGCAAATCCGGGCCTGGAATTTCATGGTAGTTTCAGCTTTGTTTTACTCATAATAAGAATGCACAAACTTTTACACTTGTCTCGAAATCCCAACCATTTGCTTCATATCTTGCGAAAGTCATTTATTCATAAGGAATTCATAAATAGATTTTCATTTATATGAGTAAGGATAAATGAGAATTTCGTACATTTAATAATAAAAATGGTCATGAGAATATAAGCAGAAATATATGAACAGTTTGTACTCGAGAATCGATATGGAAACAATGCTCGATTTTCTGGTTTTCAAACACAAATAACTGAAAATTCCATAAGTTTCTTAAAAATCGGGCTAGGGATGTGCGATGTGTCAGAAAGGAAATCAACCCATTTGACAGATGTATGAAATAAATGAAAAGTTTCCCAGTGGGCAAGTCGGTTGAAGCTCGGCTCCCATAAGAAAAGAAGCAGCGCCAACTAGCGTCAGTGCTTGGGAGGGTGGCAGCTTATCTTAACTGGACTGCTGTAATTCAGTGAATATCAAAGGAAGCTCGTGCACGTAAAATATGTCGTTGCTCCCATGCCCCCATGTTGAAACGATACCTTTGGGGGTGCTAATTTAAGTGCAGGTCTCTCATCTGAGTTTCGCTCAAAATTAGGAGACACCGAGCTAAGTCGATATTCCTCCCACTGGGGTACAATAAAATAGAAGTCTCTCTATTTCGCCCATCTCCGTCATAATCGTTTAAGACAGGACATGTTTTCAAGTTGAAGTTTATTTCTTGAGAATTTTAATTAAATTAAAGAGGTACTGCTGGCGAAAAGAAGTATTCAAAATTAATTTTTCTAGAGAATAAAGTTTGCTTTTGCTTTTTATTGCACTAGTATTTATCTGCTAAAAAGTAATAAAAACGTAAATTTCTAACCCGCACGGTCGTACGACCTCGGTCTTAAAGGGCTATACGTAGAATCTGGTGCCTAGTGCCCACCCACTATGTGGTTAGACACAACAATAAATGGAAGTTTTTCTTTTCTTGCTATCTTTTTCTAGGTATTTCTATTTTTGAATTTGGAACTAAATCGAATAATTTAGACAAATAACAATTACTGTTGACAATAGAAAGCATATTAAAATGAAAATAATAATTATTTTTTTATGTCTAGTTAGGATCAAAAGAGAGAGAATGAGCAATAATACATAAAAAATCATTGTCTATGTGATGCTTCAATAAATCAGGGGTATCCACAGACCATACTGATGGTGCAGATGCAGACTGCACCAGTGAAATTTTCACGGAGGTTAAGATGTAGGAAATTTAACGGCGGGGTACTTGAAAACTGAATTTTTATACACATCCGGACACAAACATGAATTTTGTCATGTTGAGAGGGAAAAACTCATTAATGAGTTGAATAATTGTGTACTTTAACACCAAACAAATAAATAAATTAACACTTTAAAAAAAACTATATAGAAGTCTATAAAGTCAGCAAAATAATTAATTTGATGAAGCTGCTATGTTTATCTACTCTCTATCTGCCGAGGGTGACGAACTTCGCACTCCCAATATGCTTCGATGGTGGTGATAGTGGGGGTGGGGAGGGGTGTACTTTTTACGATGGAGTAATCAGAATTCTCGAGAGAGGGGGTTACCACAGCTGTTCCCGAAAATGATCGTAATTTATGGAAGGATCAGATTCCAGATTTCCCACTTTGCTTATCTTAGGGTAAATTGGGGGGAGCTATATTTATAGCGTACTGTACCATGTATCCTATTGAAAATAGTGTAGCATTTACTCTCTTTTTTTACTGGAACAGTGACATAGGACGGACTTTAAACAGTGACATAGGAAGGGAGGTGCTCGAGCCCCATATCTTTCGAAGAGGGGGAAAATAAAATTGATCAGTACAATAAAGTGGTTTTTTTTTTCAGTGTCCAGAGTTGCTGGAAGCATTCTGAGCCCCCTCCAAATACCTTGAATTGTTGCACAGCATTCGAAATGATTCCAATACATTACGCTCTACAGGTGATCATTAAAAAAAAAAAAGTATTTTAAAGTTATTCGGCTATCTCAAACGAAGCAAAATTCATATATGTTGTTAAGGATAAGAAAATAATGTTCTCCATTGAAAAAAATTGCTGCAACACTTATAACTTTTCTACAGAAGCACTCAAAAGAATTTCAATACATATGGTCAGGGCCGTACCCATAAAAAAATTTCGGGGGTCCAAAAATTTCAGGGGGTGGGGGAACAAACCGTGAAAAAGGCTAAATTTTTCACAAAAATGCTTCATCATTATTGTTTTGTTAACAAAATTTTAAATTTCGGGGGGGGGCGGACCCCCTGTCCTCCTCCCCCCTTGGTACGGCCTTGCATACGGTCTGTGTGACAGTTTAGGTATTCATTCATTTCAAGCACAGAGCAATATGTATTCATCTATAAAAGCTTACTGTTCAGTTATAAGATGGAAATAAGTTAGTCTTTTACAGGGTCTAGTAAAATTAATAATGATATGGAGCTTTTTTCACCAAAGTATCTCTAAAATCTCGCTGAATGTTTAGGTCCTGGGCTCTCGCGTACACCGCAGCTGTCAATCTAACGGTCTGGAGTTTTGGGCGTTTTTTTCCAGAGCACCTTTAAGAGTCCTCCGCCCAAGGCATCCATCCTTAGGCAGATAGCCCTCGAGTAGCTTAGCCACTAAACTAAAATCCCACCAGATTTAAGAATAATAGATAGTGAAATTTATTGTCTTGTTGGAAAATGATTTATAATCGATATATGATTGGCATGATTTAGCTTTCGCGCAATGGCATAAATTGGCATATAGCATTTGGAGGGGGGGGAGGGATGTTTTCTACTGTAGCGAATATTGTTTTCGAGGTGTGGGGGGGGCGTGCTGCCTGTCGGGGAAGTTGTAACTAGGGAGCTTCTGATTAATTCGTCGTTGGAATTTTTAAGATGTAACAATCTAAATTTTAGACCAGCTTTAATTTTGAAATGTATTAAATTTAGGCGAGGAGTTAGCCGATTTACAAATCTTATCGATTCGACTTTTGTTCATTTCCAAAATAGCTTCGGTTTACGATTTTAATAATATAACGTCGTACATATGCGTTATTTCTAAGATTTTATTAAACTTTTTTTTTTCTAAATCATTGTTTTATTCTTAAGTCTCGTTTCCTAAGCATTTGTTTCTTTTTCTCCTGCCCCAATTAAAAATAATTTGTAATTGCATATTTATAAGCGAAATTATAACCCGACTTACGCAGTTATTGCTCAGTCCCACCTATCGCGTAAGTCCGGGGTATTGCTGTACTTTTATTTTTAAAACACACGTGAAATGAAAGCGATACGTTTGCATTCCAATCAAAGAAATAAGGTGGTATGGTTATGGAAGATTCGAGGAGGGGTAAGGCGTGTATGTTCGGAACTCACTTGAATTTTCGTTGTCGAGGTAATAAAAATACAGAACATTTCCATTCTAGCAAATTCACGAGCAAATGACGAGTCAGTCAGAGCTTCTCTTATCTCGAAGGCCATTTCTTTCGTCAGAAGAATTTCTCAATAGTGACTCCCTTCTACCGCTCTTTTAAAAGCCATTAAAATCCAATAAAAACACGTCTGTTCTTCACCTTTGCCCCCCCCCCCTAGTCCGTCAGTGGTGGTGAATACCCCATTCGAACTGGCGCCACCACTGTCTGGCCAATCAAACGGAATTTCGGTCGGTTTTCTCCAGATGAACATGAATACGCCTTAGAAACCCTTAAAAAAGTCCCCCGCCCAAGGCGTCCCCCACGGCCGATAATCTTTCTGCAACTTCGCCTTAGCCACTAAACTAAAATTTCGTCAGATATAAATGCAAAAATATTGTGTTGGAAAGGGTTTCACGATCGATACGCTTAGTATAATGGATCTTTCTTGTTAATGATATTCTTGCTATTTTGATTTTTATTTCTTTTGTGTACATGTGCATAGGTATATTTGAATTTGTGGCATTTTTTAAAAAAATAAAAACGGTTTAACTATGGGCCTACACAAGCGTCATTTTCCCCCCTTACAAATGTCTACATTTCCGCGTCCAACTATTACTTGCAGATATTTTTTTTTACACAACGTTCATTAAATTTTCCTAATTTTTAATGCGTGATGCAGCACATTCTGAATATATTTATTTTCACTCATCAATCCCCATCCCTAAAAGCCATCCTGATGCCATGGCTATTAATCTGTTGAAGAATGTAACACCAACACCAATAACATTCAACAATTCCTTAATTCCCCAATAAATAAACTCCCCGTAAAGATTTATGCCTCCCTCTGCCATCCGCCGCTCTTCCAGAAAACGATTCGGACATGACAAATCATCATTCCTTCAGACCTCACATATTCGAAGTTTTTGTACGATGGCCTCTTTGCCTCTCCACCACACACAATTTGAACCTCTTTATTTCCCTTGCTACCTCACTCATTCGAAGTTTTGAACGGCTGCCTCATTTGAACCTAATTCCTTTGATTGCCTCTTTCCCCCGCCACCAGACACCATTTGAACATCATTTTCTTCGCTACTCACTCATTCGAAGTCCCTCTACGAACGAGTGAGTAGGCTGGATTCGAAGTCCCTCTTCGAACGAGTGAGTAGGCTCCTTATTCGAAATTGCCTCTTCATTTGAAGTCCCTCTTTGAACCTATTCAAAACAGATTGAAGTGCCTCCCTCACTATTCATTTTTCTGACGCGAGTTACCCAACACTAATACAGTAAGCTACATCGGTTGCTTTCTTCAGAAGAAATTGAAATTTTTCTTCGCTACAGACTACTAAATTTGTAGCTTCTTGAAAAGTGGCTCCGCCTACCTGATTCATGTGCACGCCTCAAGACAATTTTCGGAGTTCTGGTGTTTCTGATTTTCTTTCTTTTTTTGTTTCGTTTTAAATACCAAAAGAAGCCAAGAACAGACAAATTTTATTTCAATCCACCCCCTTTAAAAAAATCTCTCTCCGAAAAAATTACTTTATCCAGCACTGTTGGAAACCAAATCATATTTAGAAATTTCCAGTCACATTGCAAATTCTTAGTTAATTTTTGAATGCAGACTTCAGTAGAAACTATTAATCCCTAAGCATGAATTCTAACTTTGTACGTAATCATTTCAATTGCTTGATCACAGGCATTGAATGTCTATGGAGCTAGCGTCGCAAGGTTAGTGGGTCATGGAATGCATTATTAACAGAGGTCGACTGCAAAATACAACGGCATTGCAGTTTAAAAATAATTATTTTAGAAAAACTTAAAATATTTTTGTGATTGCTAAAAAGGAAATTAATTCGCTTGATAAGTATTACCAACTGCTATTAAAATCGAGCAGACTTTTTAGCATTGACACAATTTGTCGCGCTGAGTCATTTTTCAAATATGTTCGCCGGATTACGCGGAGGGGAGTAGGGGGAGAATAAATTGTTGAAAGTCGCACGAGTTTTGCAATTTTTGATAGTTGATCGGCAAGTTTGGTGCCGTAAAATAAGTCTTCGAAACTGAACCAAGCTTGGCGATATCTTCCAAGTTTGGTTAGAAACTGGCAAACGCAACAGCTCACATTGAAAAGGAAAAGTATAGTTAGAATATGCGTGGCAAACATTGTAAAATAGTTTAGTAGACTATTTCAATATAGATTTCAATTCCGAAGAAGTGTTTTATAGAACATGGAAGACAGATACGATACACTCATAGATTACCATACATTTTCCAAATGGTATTTATAAAATCGAAGTACAGTTAGAATATGTCTGACGAAGATTTTAAAACAGCTTTGGTTGGTGATTTTAAGATAGATTTCGATTTCAAAGATTTTTTCATGGGACAAGCAAGGCAAACACGGCACATTATTGATTATGATGCCCATTCCAAACAGCATTTAAAATGCTGCAGCATAGTTGGAATATGCTTGGTGAAGATTGTGACAAAATTTTAGTAGGCGATTTTAAGATAGATTTCGATTCCAAATATGTGTTTTATAAAACAATAAAGAAAAATACGGCATACTCATGAATACACTTTCCAACTTAATAGAGGAAGAAATATAGAGGCGAAGTATGGATTATGATACGTTTTAATATATAGCACTTAAGTATTAAAATATGAAAGTGTTTCCGATTTTATATTAACTCTAGCAACAGTAAGGTTTAAAATACCGGATCTCGTCCCACCCCGAAATCAAAACCTATATACGCTACTGAACTCTACAATATGACAATAGCAGGAAAATCAGTTATTATCATGTTTTTATCTTTTTGGGTTCTTGAAGTGGAGAAATTCATGTACTCTATTCTTACCCGACATTACTACTGTACATATAGAATCTTCAGAGATAAATAAGAATCTTTAAAGATAATATAATTATGAGAACCGTGTATTTTCGTCATAGACCTCGACAGTATAGCATTTCCTCCCCCTATATTTTTATACGACGGTTTTGCACTTGAATTTTTTTTCCAATGTGTTAACATTATGCTGAATCTTTCTTTTCTCTACCACCTCAATGCAAAATTATACGACAACGTCCATGATCTGACCTCCAACCCTTTCTCGTACCACACGTTACAAGGCTTAGTTAATTGCGAACTGATTTTTAAGGTCAACCCGACTTCCGTCAGGTATTTTTTTTAGACAAAATGGTCAAAGAAAATATTTCTACGTGAAGAACAGAGTTTATTTTATACATTTAAAAACACTAACGTTAATTTCTGGTTGTTTTAAACCAACCGAAAAAAAGTCATGTTTTTATTCTATATTTGCGTAGGTAAGTTTTATATGAAACAGAGGAAAAATGCAAAATTGGTTATTCGTCAGAATATTTAATTAGCGATTCTGCAAATACCGTCCTAGCTGCAATAGCCAAAATTTAATGAAACCTGGCCCATCACAATAGCTTTTGGATAAACTAACAATGAATGACATCGGTTGTCTTCTTCCGAATAAATTAAGCCAAATATTTGCTATAATCTTTGATGTTAATTTAAAATCCGGCTCCACTTCCTCCTTAATTTTTACTGTAAGAACTATTATTTATTTATTGTCACATGAAAGGGATTTGTTTGCAGTGTAAATGACATATTTCTTGTTATTAAAAGATTTTAATGCTTTAAAAATAAAACTTCCAGAGCAACGCTTATTTAAATTATCTCATATCAGACTTGCATTAAAGTTTTGCAGAATTGAAAAGTGACTTTCTTTTCATATTCATTGCGGAGATTGCGTGAGATACAGTTGAGAATGTAAGATATCAGTTATAGTCCTGGACCTAACTACAATTCTGTATGAGTAGTGATAATTTTTTTTTTCAGGAAATGTTTAAAAGGTACCTTAGAAAGTATTTTTTGCTTGGGTGAACGGGACATCCGCCAACTGGTACGTTTTCTGGCTATGACGTCATCAAAGATGGTGGCTGCTCTATCTCAAAACATCTCATATTTAAGTTAATACTTCACCAATTTGCATAAAATGTGCATTTTAATTTGTCCTTAATAAATTGAAAACCTTAGAGGGCCAGCTTAGCTGAGAGGCAGCTTTAAAGCTTACAGACGTTAGCCAAAGAGGAGTTCTTAATAAATTAAATAATGCATGTAAATATGGTGTAATGAGAAATGTAGGTGTGCAACTTGCACTCATTAACCATTTTTACAGTTTTGTCCGAACGCGGCTCGTATGGCTCAGATTTCTACTCGCATCATCTGGTTTTCCGGTACTTTTTATCTGGTATAGCCAGTTGGTACATATTGTTGCAGAATACTCTGCTAATTTCTGGGTTCGTCGTTCTAAAGTCCAGTAGGTGTAGAAATTTTTAGAAAGAGTCTACTTGTGAGGATGGAACACAAACTTTATTGTTTATAGAACTCCGTCGTATAATCAGCTGCACAAAATTCACAGGCACTAACGGCCAATAGCTCGTTTATAACAGTCCACTCATTACCGAAGCTCTCACAAATGCTATAATTCTCACACAAAATAAAACACTTCCACAGGCAAAATTCAGAGGAAATATACAATGGATATCGCACACAATCCCTTAAGACACAGCAATGAAGAATTTACACACAGCACTTAAAATTCAGCTTCGAAAAGCAAGCGTAAACACCGCTGAAATTGCGTCAATACAAAGCATAATAGAGCAAGTCACTCGACGAGAGCTCAATAAACAATGACTCAAACTGAGGGAGCCTGCTGCTTTTATAGCCTTTGACGAATACCGTGGAAGGTTACAGAGAGATCCATCCGTGGAATTTACTAGAACAGACTCGATTATGATTGCGTAATAGAAGAGAAATATTTGGCTATTATGCATGTTAAAGCAGAAAAATCAACTTTACAAGCCACATTGGGAAAATCGCGCTAAATGACCAGAACGTCACCAAGCTTGGCGACTTTTGGCGAAATATTGCAGAATTTGGCGCCAAAAATAAGTCCCCTAAAGTTAGGTTAACGAAGGCCTAGGACCAATATTTCTCGAGATTTCTAGAAAATGCTGTTCATACTAAGGCGACCATATTTCGAAACAGTATTTGGGGGACAAATCAAGCATTGTACTCGAATCCAAGGAAAGCTTGGGGACACTAGAAAATATTTTTTTGTGGACTTATTTGAGGACACAACATATTACCATATATACCAGTATACCCATACTTTAAGTCTTGACTGACTTTGATACATAAAAATGAACTCTAATAGCTTTTTAAATCAATTCTGTATTCTTATTGCTAATAAATTAATGGAAGTATTTCATTCATTTATAAATATTTATTCAAACCAGAAATATGAAAGGAACATCATGTTGAAATATGGCAATTTATTCAAATTTAACTCTTGGCATAGTATTTGTATTTTTCAGGAGGCATTGCTTTTTACATTGGCTCATTTTGTGATAATTTTTCATGGAACTTTGTACATCCTCTAAAAAAAGTATTCGAGTGTCAGGAAAATTTCGTTCGTCAATTTCATATTTAAAGCATGATTCTTCATGAAACGTGATTAATCATTAACAAAGCTGAAATGGGAAATTTGGATCATAGATACTTTATTGAATGTCTGTACACTGTACACGCTACACACACAATGACAACAAACGTTTTCACAGATAGAATTTCATTGTTCCTCTGAGTAGAAAGAGCTTTTATTTGTTTTATTTATTTTTTATTTCTTCAGATTTTTCTGAAAGAAATACTGATTTCCGGAAACTTTTAGGGAAAAGGTACAAATCTTTAAATTTTGGGACTTTTTGCGTCCCCAAGAAGTCAAAGTATTTTTGGAGACAAAATGAAAAAAAGATCTGTATTTGGGGACTGTCCTCGAATTTCGAGGACGTATGGTCACCTTATATTCATATCCATTCGGAAACCCAAGACCCCGTATCTCGCTTTCTTGTTGACCGATTTTGATGCAACAAAAAAGCAAAATTTAACTATTTGACGCATAGCAAACGAATTTTAAACTATTTTAAACCCCAGAACAAAAGGTTACCCCAAAAATTCCTAGCAATATTTTGGCTATGACGTCATCTAAAATGGCGGCCACTCGATGATAGAATTGCTCATATCTAAGGTAATACATTACAGATTAGCACAAAAAGTGGTTTGATTATAAAATTTTATCATAAAGTAAGATTTTATTTATTTTAATTTAGGGTATTGTGCTCTTCATTAGAAAGAAAAATGTATCTGAAGAGTCGTATTAGTGTTTTTAAAAGCAAAAATATTTATGAAATATTTGTTTCATGAAAACGTATTTGTTTTCCTTTTGGTCATATTTCTAAGCCCTATTTATGATATTAATCAAAATAACCTTCTTCAACGATGTATATAAATGTTTTTTTAATGTAAATTTAAACAGGAGGAGGGCGATTGCATTCCATTGGCAAAATTTTCCGTGCGGAAGTTTGCGTTAAATATTTGATGATTCGTAAATTACTCTGCCAATGTCGTATTACAACATGAAAAATTTATCATTACGTTAAGATATTCTATGTAGAATTTCTTAGTTATCCATTTAAGTACACAATTAAAATAAATAAAAGCTTTGTCTAAGAAACTTTAGTTACGTGACGTGACATAAAGAATCAATGTACAGTAATTTTCTTATTAAAAATTACTTTTTATTTATAACCTATGTATATATATATATATATTTATATATATATATATATATATATATATATATATATATATATATATATATATATATATATATATATATATATATGATCTATGAGAACTTTTGGCAGCGCTCCTCATTGGAACTGCCTAATAACACACATTGCAACTCCCTCGAACACAAAAATGTAAGCAATGAAATATTACTTCGCTTCGAATGTTTTTATTTATAAACTACATATACTATCAGCTTAGTCTTCCTTATATTAGATTTCACGGTATTAGGTAAACACGGTCATTTAGCAACAGCTTATTGAGTTAAATAAACTAGATGATTTAGTATATTTTAATGGTAAAGAGTTGCCAACTGCTTCAGAAAATAATTAACCACTCTTCTAATACATTTTTTTTCTTACATTATAGCGAAACTTTTGTATTTGAAAGGTATGGATGTGCAGTTATTATTAAAAAAAATATTTTTAAAGAAATTTACTGTTGACAGAAAGTGGTTGACTATATTCCGGAACAGTTGTCAGTTCTGCTAAGAGTATATTTTTCACGATCAAATAATCCATGTTATTGTTATTGTTTATATCATTCACGTTTAGTAAAAAGGCAAGTTTTCTGGAATAAAGAAAGATTTAACAAATTTTTAATATGTCTGCTATAGTTAAAACTATTTAACTAATTCCCTAAATTCCTGATAGACGTATACGGAATCCAGCGAGATGAGCTTAACTGCTTTATCATGCTTTAGGTTACACAATAAGTGGCTTCATGCACGGGAGATCCTTAATCTCCACTCACAATCTAACAAAGGACATCTGAGTTCAAGAAGACATCAGCGAAGCAGAAAATGCCATGCGTTATTGGATGTCATTGAATTTTAGGAATGTTGTTGTATCTAACTTGGATAATGTGCCAGAAATAGAATGATACTTCATGCACAAATTATCATGTTATTTATAAGTAAATACTTTAAAAAGACATTATATGACAAATTTGATTTTTGCGCGCATGCGTGTGCTTAGTCATTCGTCAATCGAAAATGTTGGATAAATACTACACGTAAAGTATATTGATATTATTTTAACTTTTGAAATAATCCAAACGCCAAAAACTAAATATAAGCTTTTATATAAAGTCTGTATTTTAACTTAATATCCTTACCATAGTTGTCCAACGTACCCGTCTGTTAGTGCTTGGAATTTTCCTTTCTGAAAGCAGATAATAAAAAGAAATTAGAATAGTAAATTCTTCAAAAACAAGCGGAAAACACTGAAAAATTTTGGCAATCTTTTTGTATCATAGATGAGCAAACAAATAGCCGGAGAAATATTGAGGAAAGAGCACTTCTAATGGGCTTTTATTGTTAATTTATTAATTAATTAATTTATTTATTTAAGGAAACTTGCGGCGAGGTATATTTTTATACCCCTTTTACCGTCTCCTCCGATAAACAAGGCCCGCACACCGAATACAAGTGGCAAGGTGACGCAATCCATAGTCTCAAGTTCCACTGCTTTATTCACATGTTTACATCTAGTTTTGATGTGCTCGTGAATATACTCTATCAAGCGTTGTCTTGTTGGTTATGAGCTTTTCATTCAGGAGTCATTTTCTACCAGGTGAAGGTAAAAGGGAGTGATGACTCATACATCATGTTAAACATCTTTTCATTACGAACATTTTGATACCAAATATTTTATAAAATCATTAAAAAAAAACTAAGCTATGAATGTTCAAAATTCTGTTCAAATACGCATAAAAAATTTATATCGTTATTTCCATTATTGTTAATTGTATTATGACAATAGTCGCCAAGTTACGTGATTTTCAATGGCATCATTACAATATTTAATGGAATTATAAGTTAAAACTTCACATCATTGGTTGCCATGATACATACATATTGCTTGTCTGTACTTAAATAATATGTAATCTTGCTTTTAATATTGCTCATGTGTTATTGAGTTATTTATAATGATGAACTAAATGCAAATTCTTAACGTGGTATTTCCAATGGGGACTTCTTTTAATTCTATAATAGAATAGGATAATAGCACGTTAAAATATTTTTAAATGTTGCTAACAATGCACTAAAAAGAATTTTTTACGGTGTATATAAATTATTCGATTATGTTACACTGTTTAAGAGATATACAGCACTTAGATATCTGGAATTTAATCACCAAAGCCAATAAATCTCTAGCACTTCCATTATTCTAATGATTTCTAGGCTCATAAGAATAGCAACTTATCTATAATTTCATGTGTTCGGCATTTATCTTGGCGAAAAATCCTTCGTCTTGGAGGACCGTCGCCTGGATTATACGTAAATACCTAATTTTACGTACATTTTTATTAGTTAGGTAAAAATCTTGAAATGAGAGTTGTATTTATGCCCATAAGAGTATTTTTTTCTACCTAAGTACAGTAGAAAGTTACATTTTGACTACTTAAACTGCTGCTCAATTAAAAAAGTGTTTAATATGAAAACATCTTTCCCTCTTGCAAAAATGCTGAAATTTTGTTAATGAAATATTGATTTTTATGGATTAAGTACATTATAGAAAAAATAATACTTTTAATAGTGTAAACCACAGACTTAATATGCTTTAGAGGACTTTCCCAATATATAATAATTGAATTTAATCTAAATGTGATTTCCCTGCTACATAAGACAGTTACTATTAAGTTAAATAAATCCCCATGAAAAGACGTTGAATTTCATGTAATAAATTTATGAAATGGAAATTAAAGTGGTTAATTACCACCAAATTAAAGTGGTATATTCTTATGAAGATTTTTCTATTCTGATAAAGGCAGTTTCATGTGAATGGATATTCTATTTACACTCCAAAAAGAAAAGGTTGGCCACTTATTTCTCTCAAAACTCATTCAAATGAACGCACAGCAGTGGACCTCAAAGTCGGCCAATTTGAATTGGTGTGGAGACCTTCATTGTCGGAGGCGACGCTTTTACTCCCTATTCTCAACACTTGTCTAAATTTGATATAACACCACTAAATTTATTTTATAGGTACAAGAATAAAACATTCCTTAGGTTAGCTTTTTATTAAATATCTTTCAAACTATCCCACAGAACATGTGCGCATGTAGTATGGTTCAATAATTCCGTGATTCTTTTAAATGGTGTTGATTGTGCATAAGTTGATTGTAAAATTTTAATCGTTCTTTTTTTCTATTATGTAGCTAATAATTCGAATAAATGTACGGTACGAAATAAAAAGATATTTTTATAGGAAGTAGAAAATGTAAAACAGTATGATCATTTCTATCTTTCACAAAATTCTCCATTTCAAAATATAGAGTAAAATTAATGTTTTTATTAATATTGGAGCGTGCACAAACAACGACGTCTTCAAGAATTCCGTGAGTCTTTTAAGTGGTGTTGATTGTGTATAAGATGATTGCAAAAAATTTAACTGTTCTTTTTTTCTATTTTGTAGATAATAATTCGAATAAAGGTACGGTACGAGGTAAAAAGAAATATTTATAGCAAGTAGAAAATTTAAAACAGTATAAGCATTTCTATCTTACAGAAAATTCTTCATTTCAAAATATAGAGTAAAATTAATGTTTGTAGCAATATTGGAGCGTGCACAAACAATGACGTCTCAGACCTAGGCTATCAATGAAAATAATACAACCTTTGTCTTCATTGAGCATTTCCCTGCTTTTGAATTCTCTCAATTATCATCCCAATCTCTTAAACTGAGATTCCTTAGCTTTTGTGTCTAATACAGACCCTTTTCCTTCAGCTATTTCTGAGAATGAATTGGTCAGTTATACAGTTTTCCGTATGATCAGAAATGCTTGACTACTTTGTTCACTGACCGCTCTCAGCTAGGCATAAGAATAGATGCATACAGAAGTGGAAAACCTTTCTTCATTAAATCCTAGCGATATTGTTCGTAGGAACCTTAAATTTGAAAGAGACATCCATGTTGCGTGTGTAAATTACGGTATTTGCAACATATGAAAAGTTCAAATAATAGAGGCCATTCCTCAATGTTTCCTTCGGTAGCGGCTCTATAACGAATGCTTTTGGAAAAGTTCACAAATAGTTTCGTTCGTTTACTAATATTTAATTACTTCAAAACATAAGCCGCACATCGATAGGATAATAGAATTAATAACGCAAAAATTTAAATCACTGTATGTAAAAACTCTTTTATTGAAATAAGACAAAAATGTGCATTTATGTTTGTTGACACATTATCCACTAGTCACTTATAAGTACATCAGGCTTTATTAAATCTTAGACAATTAGGGCTGACACTACCTCGGACTACTGAAAACTCGGATTTTCAGAAAAAGTAGAAAATATAATATAAAAAAAACTTATAATTTAACTTAATTGGGTTGAAAACGAACGTACATACCTTTATTCCTAAGTGCAATGATTTACAACATACTTTACAGTTAAAAAAATTCAATTTTTTCCTGCTTTAACACATTTACTTCTCTTTTTCGATACATATTATCTATCCAACGCTTCAAAAACACACCGTCAGCAGGAGGTGCTCCATTTTGCTTTTCTACATATTTTAAAGCCAGCTCAAAAGCTGCCGAAAATTTACTTTTTTTCATTCAGAGTTTTATTTATTTATTTGAAATGACATAGTTGTTTTCTTTTGTATCATTACATTCCTCCTCATCTTCTATCATTTCTACAATAGTTGATTCAATTATTTTCATCATTCCATCGCTGTTTAGCCGTTCTTTAAAGTCATCCACGTTACAATGTTCACAGCCAGGTACTTCCATCACCAAATCTTTCAAAACAATATTTTCATAAGCGGCGTGATCGAGATTTTCAATCCATGTTATCACTTTAGTTAAATACTCAACTACTATTTATTCACTGTTGAAGATCGAATTTCTTCCCCAGAATCTGCTATCCAGTAACCAATGTCTCCCTTGTTTACACTCTTTAAAACGTTCTCAACACTTTTAGCATGAGACTGAACTAATTGTTCCAACAGACGACGTCGGTATCTTTTCTTTAAATTCTCCAATGCACGCTGATACATTGTCTGTATCAAAATTGTAATGTTGGAAGACAAACATATAGCAAGGATTTCTGTTCACCGTAGCACATTTTCGCCTAGATTACATGGAGCATTGTCCAAACAGAAAACTGCTCTGAAAGGTACATTTTTGGGGGCTCTCAATTTATTTTAAGTTTCTAGAAGAAAATGTTCGACAACTATTTTTTGAAAATTCCTCGTTCCATCCAAGCACTTTTCCGATTTGAATAATTTACTGGTAGGGCTTCTTTATTAATGTTTTTTAATGCTTAGGCTTGGCAGATTTTCCTCTTAAAATGAGTTTCTTTTATGAATTTCTTATGCATTGTCGGATGCCAAAATGTTTAATCGCTCCGTACTATTTTTGAGACTTGGAGCTGACTTTTCATCTTTTGAAGCAAGTGATTTTAAGGACAACATTTTGAAATTCAAACCATTTCGTTATAGTTATATAACTGATTATGCCTGAGTTTTTTAATCAATATAATACCTTTGACTGGGTTTTGAAATAGCTGCGACTGCAGACGCATCTGCTGAGAGTTTTTCCCCTCGGTCTAGCAACCAACTATTGTCGTGAAATCTTCTTTGAAGTTATTACTGAAAAATGTAGTTTTTTCCCGAAGGATAGGACTTCCGATGTTGAGTAAACCAGAGGAATAAATCCATTTTAGCTTTTCCAGAGTCAAAAGTTCTTACTGATTTTGTTTTTTTGAGATATTATCTCATTGTACTTCTGTAAACAGAATTGCTTAGTTTTTATCGATTCCGGCGCCAGTCAGCAGCTATTTCCTTTCCATCACCCAAATCAGTAGATTCGCTTTCCATAGGTTCACCTGCATTTAATATTTTAAAAGTTATAATAAATAGAAATTTTCTATCATTTTCCCATTAATCTTTACAGCACGCTGCTTAAAGCAACTTGCGATGACCACTCTCAACAGTAATGCTTATGCGAAAAGTTAAGGATAGCGAATGGGAAAAATCTGAATTTGAATAAACGACAGAGAGCAACTGGTCTTGGAGTACAGCCCTTAGCTTCTCAATGGAACTTGGAAAAAAGAAACATTTTGTAGAAGTAATTTAGAAGCCCTTTTCAAACCAACCCCAATCACCTTCCATGTGCCTGAACAAAATGACAGAGCATGATGGGTGACTCAAAACGGCAATGTCATTCTTTCCGAGAAGAAACGAAAAGAACTGCATTCTTCTGGCTGACAAAAAGAGAAAAAAAAATATTTTAAGTCTTGAATTTTCAAGATTCTACTTTTGTTTCTCTCGAACTAATTACAAAGCACTGGGTGGAAAAAGTGCCACATTTATAATCAAAATTGATGCCCACGGTGAAATAATTTGTTCCACGATATCAGCAATAAACATTCCAAATTAAATGAAATGAGAGCACTTTATTGAAAAGAAATTAAATAAAACGTAGAAAAATGGCAATTCTATCAATACATTCCTACATTTCTAGATTACAAAATGTAGGTATGTTTTTAGTTTGGTATGTATGTAGTTATGAGTTTTAAGAGCAGAGGTAGACCTATATTCAATGCAAGCGGAGATGTATCCTCAATTCTGATTTTTCTTTACATAAACTTGCCGGCGTAGAGTGAGTTGATATTTTTCAAACTTGCTGTCTGCTTTCTGCATGAGCTAACTTCTAAATAGCAAGATCTGAAAATAAAACAGAGTATATTCAATTTTTTATATGATAAAAGACTATCATGCCTTCTTATTTCTCAAAAGTTACTACCTCTCCTTGCTATTTACACATACGAGTATAACGTAATTCGACAACCATAAAATTAATTTATATAATTTTATCAAATTAGAAAGAACTGGACTGATTTACATAAATTTGTGGTGAATAACCCTCCTTAATGCTGTTTAGTATATTATTTTTAAAAAGAGCACCTTAATATCTCTGTGAAACTAGTCATTTGTGTGGCGTAACTGATGCGATTAAAAGTTAGAGAGGTTTAAATTCGAAACAAACACCAGAGAAAGAAAAATGTTTAAAATACCGTATTAGACCAAATATACCGCTACTTTTTTTCTGATTACCGATTATTTACAGTAACAATCCTGACTGGCGCTACATTCCAGGTTTAAATATAGGATTTCTTCGAGTTATCTTGATGAAATATTTCGGGGTCGCGTTGTATTCAGTGTCGTGTTACATTCGGGTTAATATGTTACTTAATTAGCTCACTAAAAGGATGTTATATAACAGTATAAACTGAACAATCAAGACAAAGGTTTTCAAAATTTTAAATTGGTAATTCTTTTGGTATATTTTAATTCTTATAATGAGCAAAATGAAATGAAAGAAACTAGCATCTCTTTAATAAATAGAATTTATGTTCTTATTAAAAAGTTTCCTGAAGGAAACAATCAATTTTAATGCATTTGAACATATTAAAACATTTTTCATTTTAGAATACCCCAATACCTATATACGTGGAAATTCAGAGCCAGTTATTAACAATGGCGTCTTAGAACACGGCTTAGAGAGCAAACAATAATCTTTTGTCTGCATCGAGCACTTCCTTCCTTTGGATTTCTGTAAATTATGATTCCCGAACTGAAATCCTTTAGCTTTTCATTCTAATAAATACCGTCTTCCTGCAATAGATGATAGTCCCGTTTCCAGGAATGAATGGTCAGCATACTTATCCAAATGAATAGAAATACTGGACTACTTTGTTCACGGACCGCCTTTAGTTAGACGTAAAGATGTATGGGAAAGTGAAAATGGCATTTCATTGAATCTCTGTGATACTGTTTGTAATGATCTTAAATTTGTAGGCATTTCCCCATGAAGCTTTTTGTAGATTCCTGGAAAGATTCAGTAGTAATGTTCATTTTCCGATATTTTTTCAATAAAAGCAACAAGGATAAATACTTTTAGAGGCTTTTTAAGTTTGAAAAATATTTTTGTTTATTACGGAGAGCGACGTAATTTCCTTAGTACAGTAGTACCATGAACTTACGCGGTAGAAGGGACAGAGCAATAACGAAGTCGGGGGTATAATTTTGCAGATAAATATGTACACAAAACTGTAAATTATTTTTACTTGGGGTCGAGACTAAAGAAAACAATAATTTAGACAAAAAATGCTTAATAAAATTGAGGTAATACATATGAACAAGAAATGATATAATTAAAATCTTTAGCGAGAGTTACTTTGAAAGAAAACAAAGACGAATCGACGAGATTTGAAAGTTGCGATACCACTTTATCAGAACTGACAGATTGCCAGGTTTTCTGAGAATCCTTACTAACTGATACTTTAAGTTTCATATTTATGATAAATAAAAAAGCGCTTAGAAAAAAGTGGTGTGAAATCTTCCAGAAAAAACAGACAATTTGGTAACTATGTTGGTATTTGTGATTAATGTCCTGGAAAAGGACGTTATTCATTAGGATAAAAATAAGCTTGTAATGTATAGATTCTGTTTTTAAGAAAAATGCAGGGTGTCCAGTAATTAATCGACAATTTGAAATTACAATAACTGTTTATTGGGATGTCATACTGACGTAACGTTTGTTGACGAAACACTACACGGTTTACAAATTATGAAACGAGTTTATAACATACAAGTTTTCCTTTGGGCTGTGACACAGCACTAGACAGACACGAAATTGCAAGCAGTTTGCAGTAAAAGTTCGCATCTTTGCATGCAGTTTGCAGTAGTAAAATACCGAATTTGACTATCGAATAAAGGATTTTCATTTCCTTCTGAAATTTCGGCCATCACGCAGCAAACTATTCGTTCAGTTTTGGACAACTTTTATCTTAGGCATCGCCATATTGTTGCAAGTGACGGAAAGCATTTCGAAAGTCTTGTGCATTAAATCGGAATGAGGGTACTTATAAAGTGAATATTTTTCTTTTATCACTTTTCAAACTCTTTATTAAACAGTTCAAATTTCTGGTTAATTGCTGGGCACCCTATATGTTTCAGAATAATCAAGTGTCGGAGTATAAATAATTAAAATCGACGACTGTTTGAATTAAACACCTTGAACTTCTTACTATATTGTACTACATAGAGTCACCAGAGTACCCACATATTTGAAAACGCTTACTTTAAGAATATGGGATGCACAGTAAAAAACCGTAAAATACGTAACTGTAATCACTCAACATTACGACTGAGCAAATTCGGTCTTGCCATTTTGTTTAATCATATCTATCTGAAGAGGAATCTCATAAACTGGGGAATCGTTTCATATGCATCCTGCTCTTTGCATTTCAACCTGATAACTTAAAACGGCATTATTACAACTTGCATCATCTCTGTGTCAATGTTGCATGACTGGTCCTATGATGTTAGTTACCTCATTGTTTACACAGCATTGATTATGAGATCAAATAAAATTTTTGCATGCTAAATTGTAATTTAATGTTTAGTATACCCATTTTTGCGATGTTCCTACGTATGAATAAACAAATGGTAGATAATAATTGTTCAACTATAATTGTTCAGGAGGATTCTTTATAATTATTCATTAAAGGAATATAACATAATGCCTGTCTAATACTTTATCCGAATATGGTAGATTGCTGAATTGTGAAGGTGCCGTATTCAGGCCTACGCGCGGCCGTCGATCTGACGGTCATGGCTTTTGGAAAGTTTTCTCCAGATGTAACGTGACGATACGTTAGAACTCCTTCAAAAGTCCTCCACAAAAGATTCCCCTCCCCTTGTAGACAGATCCCCCTCATGTACTCTTGCCAAAACACACTCAATTACTATAAAATTTAATATTCGACAGGCCATTAGAAGTTTTCGTGAATATAACTGCTCGATTGTGTGGGTTAGTATTAAATATTAAATTTCATCCAAAGAACCATTTTATGAAGACGAAAATTTGTAACACACAAAGAAGTAAGTAACAAAGGTGTAGTTAAATTTTGCATAACAGTATCAAAGTTTCAAGAAATCTGGTAGTTACAATTGATTCAATAATACCATCAGTGTGTAACATAGGTTTATTAATAAGCATTTATTTTTTAATTACTGTACAAATCTTGTGGAGCTGCTCAACAAATTTTCAAAGAACTTACCACGCTGGCGAATATCAAAAGTATTAGTTCTTATCTCACTCTCTCTTTTTTTTTGGGGGGGGGGCGTTGAGCTTTATCTAAAATTACACTAGATGTCAATGGAAATTCCTGTTCATGATAATTCATGTGATTCCCAGTTTATACAGCACATTATGTGATACCTTTTGTAGCATATGTCATGCTTGTAATCCTGACATACTGCTCTAGGTGTCCCACTATCAGAATGACACATTGAAACTCATTAATATAAAACACTTTATACATTAGTCTGAGAACGTAGTGTTGCCCGCAAAGGCACAGTGAATCAATGAAACAGGTATTAATGCCGCGAGTAGTTTGAAGGTGTATGTAGTGAAAAATGCACACGCACACACATAAACTAACGTAAATGTTACCTAAACGAAAAAAAAAAAACTATTAAAAATACATGGAATCACACACAGACACTGTTAAACAGCAGATTATTAATGGTTCATGAGCAGAGGCGTAGCCAAGGGGGGGGGGGTTAGGGGGGTCATAAACCTCCCCCATGAGGAATTTTTTGCCATACAAAATGTATATTCTTCACTACATTATCACACACACGTAAACATATATATGAGTTGCAGTAGTCATAACCCCCCCATGAGAAATTTCTGGCTACGCCACTGTTCATGAGTAATAAAACTTTAAAGTAAATAAAAAACTTTGTAAAAAACACACATAAGAAGTAAAAGTCCTTTTACTTCTTATGTGTGTTTTTTACAAAGTTTTTTATTTACTTTATCGTTTAACACCAGTATTTTGAGTGTTTTTTCAGTAATAAAAGTTTAATTGTCTGCTATAATTTTGTGGTTTGTGTTTTATTATTTTGTAGTTGTTGACAAAACCTACGGGGCTTTTTCATATGTGTCAGAGAGGTCTAGAGGAAGACCCAGAAATTAAGTTTATTTCATATACATTTCTATGCTTTCATGCTATTTTTAAGAGCTGCCTTACTTAAAGATAAGTCATAACTACCAACCGTTCTGTTTATAGAGGAACATTTTCCACCACCAATTTTAGAGCGTTTTACTTTGTATAAAGAATATGGACCTATATTATTAGCATAGAATTGCTAAGAATAATAGTAGTGAGAGATGTTCCAATAACATCGAAATGGTTGACAGCTATGGATAAATCAGCATCTGTAATAAAAAATTTGCGCTTTGCTGTATGTGAGCTAAAATTCCACAGCATTAACATGGGAATAATATGGTATGGTGACCCCACCAAATCTATGCAGAAACGTTTTGCAGATCTGTAAAATAGAAGTGGATAGAGCCGTTTTGTAACAATTATGCAATTATTTTAGAGATTCATACTATAAACTCAAGTACATGATATGGTTGAACTTTTGTAGTAATTCCTCTCGAGAAAAGAAATGTTTATTACGAATACGCAAATTCGGATCTTCTACAGGTTTTCGGACTTTTTTATGGATATAAAATTTTGTAGAGTTCTAATTATATTTTCTATGAACAATATTCGCATACCAGTTACTAGGACCCATTTAATCTCATTATTAGGGTCCTAATATTCCAAACGAGGCTTGCAAACCCTATGCAGGTCAAAAATTTATAAATTATATAGTTCAGCTCAAGCATTTAGAGCAGTTCTATCTCGTTCATTTAGCTGTTTTAAGGCGAAGACTAAGCAATTAAATGTTAACATCTGAGAAGAATTTAATCTTAATTTCGCAAATGTAAATCCATTCAGTATTAAAATGCGTAAGTTGTCATAACAGTGTACTTTAGAATATTTCAAAAATAATTACAGTAATTACGAAATATTAACGTTAATTTTCTCGTAAATAATGTTATTACCTAGAGAATTTGCGGTTCATTTCGAATAAACTGTATTTCCAGAATTTCAGCTAGTTTATAAAAGTTTATACAAACTTATCACATTGAAAAGTAAGGTTCGTAATAACTTAAATAATTTTGTGGCGCACTTTAAAACAGTGCTTCTTGCTTACGTAACGATCTTAGAATATTTACACATTTACCTTAATTAAAATGGCAATTCTTGATTTTAATTCTTTGAGATACAAGCATCTCTAATCATTGCTAAATGCCTTGACATTATTAGCATTAGATAGATGTGAAGTAATTGTGCTTCAAACTTATGAAAGTATTAGTGTTAAACAAATGTTAAATAATTAATATAACTTCTTTAAATTATTGTGTAGCATTTTTCTGTTTACAATGATGATGTGTAACAGTAAAGGAAATCACTTGTATTGCATTAAAAAGTGGTCATAAGTACCGCAATTGTTCGAAATTTACCCCTTTAAATGATAAGCAAATAAGACTATATAAAGACAAATTTTAACTAGGTGTTCTTAAAAGTTACTCTTTAAATTTATTCTTAACCAATATTTTTAATATCATACAAACAGTTAATTCACCAAGTGGGCAAAACTATCCCAACCGATTTATACGTGCTAACTCGAATATATTTGCCATCGAAATATATGCGGCACTTTATTATAAAAAGTATAAAGTAGTCATAATTGCCTCATCTGGCCCAATATGTTGTACTTCGGTATATTATTCGACGTAAAATCTACAGTATTTTGTAAAAATATAAACGGCAAGTGTTTTTACGGAAAAATATGTAGCTCGATTCTCTATAAGCACCAAGCGCCCTTTTTTAGCAAAAATAGTGAAATCATTTACTTTTCCATTGAAACTTTCCGTAATGTAATTCATAACCCGACTACACGGAGATCCAATTTTCACACAAATCTTGTAAAAGTTAAGTAATCTGCTGTGACTATTGAGAGGGAGGTCTACTGTCTCAGGGTACTCAGGGTCTTGAGGTAAAATGAAAATTTGTGTAGAAAAACTAAGATTTTGTTTATTAATCACCATTTTATCAAATGTATTATTGATCCATTTAGCATAAAAAGAACAGTAAAACGTTACGGATTTTTGAACTTAAAATTTGTCTAAAAAAAAAAGCTTTCTTAGTGAGTACTTATGTGGACCTGATTGTGAGTCTGAGTGTAAAACCTTGAAATTTAATTATGCATATTTTGAATCAAGGAATTAGCCAAATGACCACAAAAAAAGAAGAAAGAAAAAAAAGGCAACAAACAGTCAATAAATGTATGTTGTGTTGTTTTAAATTGTTGTGTTGTTGATAAAATGTTGTGTTGATTTAAATTACTATTGCGTTCTCTATGTTTCAATATAATCTTAAGTTTTCTTACAAAGAAAAATTTAAGCAATAGTAAACTTATTACAATAATGTTGAGCAACGAGAATTTTATTATTTCAATAGGAATTTAGTTTTCCACCTTCATATCGCATAGCATATAGTGCAGTAACGTTTCTTCCTGAAGTTCATGGTACAGGTCATGTCGAACATACTGCGAACTAATGTCTCAAATTAATCTACGGAACATGTTACATCTAACAACGGTCGCCTTTCCGCAAAAAAAGTTATTGACAATACATTACATTTTTAAATTTCTGGTGGCTAAAATAATGTTGATAATTTTTTGTGTTGATTTAAGAAGACCATGCGAATAAGTTCAACTCTGTTACTTTAGAACAAAAAACATTGAAAAGGACTTTCTACCAGTTTTCACTTTCCTGTCTGTGTGCTGGTTGGTATTTTTTACGGCTGAGAAATGGTGGACTCAAAAGTTTCATTCTTGGCTATGCTTGCACACACGTATGCACTTTTAATAGACTAATTTATTCACTTTACTATCTCAAGCCCACAGTGTTTCAGTTCAATAAAATATATACTGTATTTTTGGTTGTCACAGGCAGAACGTTTTTCTTTCTTTCGCAGATCAGCAGGCAAAAAGTTTGCAAAATACTGCCATAGAACTGTTGGCTAACTTCATAGAATAATCGAAACTTTAATTCAGGTAACAATTTCTAAATAAAAGTAAATAAATGTTAAAGTATATGCATTCGAGATAAAAATCTTTAAATTTATTTCGAATGAGTATGAAAAATAAAATTCTAATGTCTTACTCATGTCTTGCTCTAAATTTAATGTTCAGATATGCTTTTTTTGTTTGTTTCCTTTATTGTAACAATAATAGCCATATCAACAAATAAAAACTTTGCGACGAAATGGATATTATCGGTGGTTATGCAATACTGATCTGTGTAATATATGTCCATGTAATAAATCCATGTAATAATAAAGTGTAATAAATCCATGTTCCAAATTAGATAAATCGTGCATGGTTTTTATGTGCAGATAATACTGCAAAACATATCAAATTCGATGAAAATATTTATTAACAACTTTTTAATAAAACTGTGAATTTCCGTACACAGAAATTTGACATTCTTCTGCATTATTTTTAGTATTTTTACAATAACTTCTTTAACGTTTAAACACTATAATAATGAACATTTATCACAGAGTATTTTCTCTATCTGAATCTGTTTTCATGAAGGATTCGGCGACTTAACGAATGTATCAGTAACATTGCAATTTTCAGGAAAATTGTTTGACATTCAATTTTATAAATGTATATTTTAAAGCTCTATATTTTACGAACTTGTGTCAATATGTAAAGAATTTGTTATTTCAGATGTACCTCTGCTATCAATGACTGAATTACTGATAAACATCATGCCATGTATTTTAATTCAATTCCATAACGATAAACGGTTTGATCAAAGCGTAATAACCCAAACCGTAAATCCATAGTTACGAAGCTTTACACTCTGAAGACAACCACTTTTTTCAAACACTAAATTTTTAAAGTTTTAAATATAATTTGTTACTAGCTGTAGGTAGGAATATTTCATTATTCTTAACAAACAACGGTAAATTCATTTCATAAAGGCTGGCAGCTGTGTAAAGTTTGTTCTATATGAAGCTATTTGATGGAGTTCGCATTTCCTCTCGAGATAAACCCAATTTAAAACTAATAACACTGTTAGATATCTCGCTCCAACTTTCCAGCCACATGTTATTACAAGTTGAGTAAAATTCGAATCGGATCCATTCACATATCCGCTCCGTCTGTCCAGAATACCTATTTTGGAGATTAAACGGAGGTTCTCCTCGTAATTTTCACCATAATAGCTGTTTAAATCCGAATTCAGTGTGTAATTAAAGAGGCATAACTGTTGGAAATGACCGCCACACTGTGTACACGAAAGAGCTTTATAGAATGGGTTTCCTCTGAATTCTCGTGTGACTTGGAGCAGAAGCCGGCTTTTATAAATGGAAAAGTATGTCTGTACTTTACCTTTTAGGAAATTTGTAATACTGAGTTGTTTTCATTTTTTCCATTTCTTTCTTTTCTTTTTGAATGAAGGAACCAAGCATAGAATTTTTATTTTCTCCTCATACTCCAAAGGTTCAAAAAGCTTCTTCAGTTGAACTGCTTAAATGCATTGCGCATGAAAGCTTTCGCTAAGTTTACATTAGTACAACCGCGTAACTGTTAATGAGTAGCACCACAAATATGCACTTTGGTGCAAAAATATTACAGCATATTAATACTTTTGAACCGAAATGTTAACAATAAATATTTTATTAGAAACTCTTAAATTTTGATTAAAAAATATTGATAAAAGTAAGTCAGTGACCCGTTTCATTTATTATGCTTTTTTTACATTATCTGCGAAGACGATTGCTTTACAACAACTTTTCAAGTTTAAAAGCAATTTATTTCACGATACAACCGTCTTTCGCTTCGAATTAATTTAAAGTCGTTGCTATTTTAGCCTAGTGGTTTCGTGTAAACAGCGAAATTCACTGGCGAGCTAAGTGGGAAGAAAACTTTCCATAAATTTTTGTTTTTCTCGGACTGCCTTAAGATGAAGTAAAATACCAGTTTTGTCAATCTTCACTTAAACGGTCTTTTATTTGAGGATTATGATCGGTCTCCTTTCACTATCACAATCCTGGCCCGTTAACTATAAGGAATTTTTTGGTCTGAAATCTGAATCAAAGGTCGAATTTTTTAAATTTAATACATGTATCGGCGAGACTCCATCGATGATTCTAATGAAGGGGGTGAAAGAATTTAAAAAGGTAAAGTTCAATAGCGAAAGTAACAGTTAAAAACCAAAAAGAAAATTCTCTAAGAACGTTCAGTACGTATACATTGAATTTTTATTATTTTTATTATTTATTTTAATGATTTTATATATCTGAATTAAAATTATAGAGTATTTTTAAAACGACAAAATTGTTAGATGGAAGAGATTTTATATTTGCTTGAAAAAATCAGCTTTAAATGATATATTTAACACTGAAGTGTATCCTTCCCGTGGATTCATTCTATTTGATTCTAATATCTATTATTTTCTGGGTTAGATACATTTGTAATAGCAGAGAATTATAAATAGTAAGTCCATTTTGATGAAACTTGAACTAAAGCATCTGATATTTGCATGGTATATCCGACAGCTCTAGGCTTATGAAAAGCTTAAATATCAGGTTGTTACAAAAGTTTTCCGCCAAATCTGCTTGACGCAGCTCATGCGGCACCCAGCGATTGAACTTGTACGTCTTAGTCCTTCTTTTGAACTTTAGGTACCAAACCTTCACAGTGTCATATGATACAACAGTAGTACCTAAAGCTGTGCACATAATTCGTTGACGTTCTGTAGCTAACTTTTTGCAAGTGAATTGGATGTAAATGATGTTTTTAACAAGGTTAGTTTCATTTGAGATACCTTGTACTTAATGATAACGATATATTTGTTTACAGATTTCACTGCACAGTGTTCTAAATTAAATTTCTTTTTTTCCAAATCCCAAAAAGAGTGTGGAAGGATATGAGCAAACACGCCAACGCGAACTGTTTGTGCAGATCATATTTGCGGTGGCGGGAAACTTTCGTTACAACCTAATATTTATCATCGAAAGGGAAATCAAGCAAGAATTTCTCTGAAATACTCCCATTTAATTCTAACTGAATATAAACTTTGGTTTACTCCAGAAAACACTAATTCGAAGTGATGAATAGGCATACGTTAAGCCGAAATTTACGAAAGGCAATTTCTGCAGCTTATATAACACAACATCAAAGAACACATCTAGGCACTACAGAAAACACTACTTTCAGTCACTTGAAGAATGTCACAAAGTTTCTTTATCAATTCGGTTACTGAAAGTAAACTGAAATAATAAAATAGTTAAAGGAAAACTGCAGCTAAGTGTCATCTTCAGCATGAAACTGCAGGACCATGCCGGTAAGTCTTGTGACGTAAAAACGCCTGAAACGTACCGGTAGTTAAATTTGAAGACAAAGCCACACAATTGCAGATTTAAATTTTACATTGTTTCAATTTTACAAAATTAATTTAGATTTTTGGTGTATTCTACAAATATCTGAAAATATTTCCAGTTAATGATAAAAATTAAAATACATTTCTAATTCAGAATAGTTCTTCATGATCTTTATCACATTACAAAATCAGTGATAGTTAAAAATTGACATTTGTAAAATTAAATTTTCTATCGCAGATCATTAATATGTTTTTAGTGCAGGAGTAAATTCACAAAAATTTTAAACAGTTTGATTTTTGGAAATTTAAACTTATGTAAGCAGTGCAGATAATGACATCAAAGCTGCTTAACGTATTTTGTATTAAAGGTATTGATAGGAGTCAGGATTGGCACGTTGGCTTAATTCCAAATTGTTTGAATTTGGCTTTAAACTATTTTGATACGTTAACCCTCTTTTGATGCTTTGACACTGTCAGCATTTCATGTAATATTTAAAAAAAAGTAAGCATCTAAAAATTTTCATTTGGCCTTTACAAAAGCCGAACTGGCGACTCTGTTACAAGTTACTGCTGTATCAGGCGGTGGTTACTAGTCTGGAGTAATGAACTTTGTAACTATCAGGACCATTTGAATTCATGATCAGCACGACTTTTAACTGAGACTTGACTGGCACATTCCAAAATCATTTCGCTCTTGAATATTGCTTTAAAAAGTCGCTAAGCATCAGCTAATTGGGCGTTGTTTGGTCCGTCTTTGGACATTTCATCTGTCAGATTAGATAACGCTGCTTGCTAAATCTTGTGGATATTATACATCACGTATTTTAACTCCAAAGTCCCCAAAATTAAGTTGATAGAAATGACTGTTTAGCTACAGTGCTCAAATAAATCACACAGCCCGTCACTTGGAGTTTGGATCTACTGGTGTAAAAGTAATGATTTACTGAGTTCTCAAGCTTTTCACAGTCCCTGGCGATATTAATGTGACCACCGGGTAGATACGTAATTGTTATTCCCCGAACATGTACTATGTGCGGAAAGTATTGTAATCATGAAAAAATTCGACACTGCCATTTTGTTGCATTTACACGTTTTGAGGTATTATGAATTCATTTATGCTATATCTACTGTGATATATGTATGTGTGTGTAAGTTTGTCTATATGTGTTTGTGTATGTATGTGAGTGAATACGATAGCTCCTAAGCCATGCATGCGACTGAGTTCAAATTTTGATAACAGACTACTCTCGTACGACCTATATTGATTTTGGTGTGTATAGAGCTTATAGGCTTTTTACAGAACTGCAAAAATATTCTTCTACAGCACAGCCTAAGAACGTAAGTTCTTGAAAATGCGCTAGCGTGTAATGAATGCTTTTAATTGAGTTCAAATTGAGTATGTATATAATAGGTCATGGTTACATGTCCTGAATAGATTTTGCTGTATGTGGGCCTGATAGTTTTTTCAGAGTTGTAAAAAGAATTCTTATACATTACGGCCTATGGGCGCAATTCATTTAACTTATCCAACTGTTTAAATGGTGCATTCGAATAAGCACAAATTGCGTACGTATATAAAAGGTTACCGTCACGTAACCTGTATAGATTTTTGTGCGTGTATATTTATAATTTTTATTCAGAACTACAAAAAAAAGAATTCTTATACATTACGATAAAGTGTTAGAAAAATCAAGTGGAGTCACTCCAGATTTTCTTTCGTTCATCACAATATTTAAGGTAAAACTTCTATTTTGCAGTTGTGGTAAGCCTTTGGTGACTATTTCCCAACAAAATTTTATTAGTATGGCAATATTGGGGTTGTGGGTAGAAAATTTCTAGTGGTCACATTAAGGACTGTACAACGAACTAATAACAGGCATGATTATCATGAAATAATGTTATTTTTAAGTATCAGTTATTTAAAAAAGATAGTACTTTTCAAGCAATCGGTTCAAAATTAGGGACCAACAAGTAGAAGTCCAACAACCTCGGGGGCACTGGCACCCCTCTTTCCATGGTCTAACCATGGACACGACGACAACAACAACAACTTTTCAAGCAGATCTTTTATGATGGATTCCCCTCAGGTGAAAGAGTAACTAGACGCAAGCAACCGAAAATTTTGTTTTCCTCAAGACAACTATAGTTCTACCTATTAACGCCACCTAAAATCAATAACCGTAAATACTTTTCCAGATAGTACTACTACTTATACATTCAACAGAACTCCTCCCAGCGACGCGAACACGTACCTGCTAACCTTTCGGTATATAATCATCCACTAATCGGAAGCAGCAATACTTAATACTAAGGTATCGCAAGCAAGGCATTATCATTTTCAAAAAAACTACTTTTTACAAAAAGTGGATAGTTATATTCTGTTTATGTTGGCAGCTATGTACACAGCTAAGACTCCTTCGTAGAACAGTACAAAGAATCGTAGAACAGTACATTCTACGATTGCAAAAATTGCTACCAATTATGCTAATGATAGTTAGCCATTTTAAAAAGTATTGCTATTCGAGTTATTGTTGATACTGAAAAAAAGTATCAATATTTTTCGGAATGATGCGAAACATTTAAAATTCAGTAATAATGGAATTTTACAACAGCATCTCTATAAAATTTCCAACTTACCATTTTATTAAGCGATTACAGCTGGTTGTAACATATCCGGCGTCTTCCTGCATGGAAACTGGAATTTTATACTAACGGAAGCAAATTTTTGGAAGAGTTTTACTTCATTGCTCCCTAGCAGCGGTAGCCAACCTTTTGGGGATCATACGCTAATTTTTTTCTTTCATAGAGAATTTCAATGCGCTACACAACTCGAGCACCATTTAGCTTCCTTAGGTTCACGGGTAAAGTTGGAAAAACTGGATACCCGTAAGCTTTAGTATAGAAGAGGAAAAGTAGTAACAAGAGATTTAAATTGTTGTTCTGAGGAAGAGAATTCTAAAATTAATTTTTCGATGGTTTAGTAGTGGGATCAGGTGCTTTTCTATGTTTGGCAACCGGATAATTTAGAATGCACAAATGTTAATCTTCAACATAGCAACATATATTCACATCTGCCCAGTTGGCCGTTTTCCTTAAAGATCATTTACTATTATCGCTTTCCAATCCTATAACAACGAAGTGAATTCGAACTTTAATATATAAAGTACTTATGGAAAATACTGGTGGGTAGTTCTACGAAAAAACCGTACGAGTTTGGAGGTATGTAAATTGTAAGAAAATATCAGATTGTAACGAAAGTTTTCCGCCAGATTTGCTTGAGTCAGCTCACGCGGTACCCAACTATTGACCTTATATGTCAAGCTTTTTATGCTTAGCGTGACTAATGGACATGGCATTAAAGTCTAACTCTTTCGAGTGGATTAATATTTAATCTTCTTCCACAAATTGTCGTAGGCGGGACTCATCAGCGTCAGTAGGCCGGCCCGAGCAGTCTGCTTCTTTAGTATCCTGGCCCTCGTTTTTGAACTTTCGGTACCAAATCTTCACAGTGTCATATGATTCAACAGTAGTACCTTAAGCTGTACACATGATTCAGTGTCATTCTGTAGCTGACTTTTTGCGCCAGAACTGAGAGTAAAAGATGGATCAATCTGGTAGCGTGGTAGTTCCATTTCAGACACCTTATACTTAATCATAACGATATTGTTTTACAGATTTCACAACACAGTTCTCTAAAACAAGTCTTTTCTTTCAAATAACAAAAATCGTTTTACAAAATATTGGCAAAGACACCAACGGGAACTGCTTGTGCAGGCAATACTTGGAATGGCGGAAAACTTTGGTTACAACTTAATATTTCCGGCAAGAAATTATTTCTAGTCTTCAATATTGCCTCAAAATAGTAAGTAGGTACGAGGATGAGATACACCACGTCGAATCATACAATGTGCCAAGGTTACTTGCGTATTATCCCTGCAGTTATTCCCGCCAAACTATTTTTTGTCAAGTGTGCTGGCAAACTGTTGCCAATCGTATTCCAAACTTTCAGTAATTTCAAGCGTCCTACTTTTATCTCGGCCAAAAATCGCTCGTCTTGGATAATACCTATGTACTGCACCAAGTTTGGCACATACGCCACGATTCCACCACTCCTACTCCAGAACATATTTTTCTTTTCCAGCTTTTTCATAGATGCTTAGTTATATAGATGGACTTCTATGTTCTAAATTTAAAAAAAAATATGAAAATCTAAAAGTTTCTCATTTTACTATGTTGTAAAACATTATTAAACAATATCACAACCAATCACAACTTTCCTCGCTGAGCCTAAATCCTATTGCAAAAACTTAATGAAACTATGCCTTGCTTCCTTCCACTATCTAGAGCTCAAATACTTTTTTCTTTTGCTCTTCTTTTAAAATAATTTCTTTAAACTTTCACTTTCATTTCTTAACTCTTCCACAGTTAAATAAAAATACAGTCTAGCAATTCTTAGCTTAAATTCGAATAACGACAAGGAAAAACTTTCTTTTTTGAAACTAGAATGCAGAAAGAAATTACATAATGTGGGTTTTTCAAATCTGTACAATATCATTTCGGAACGAAGAGTCATGTTCTACTTTTTTTTTCTCTAGAAGATAAATTATTCTCTTTATTTAAATATCCTTAGTCATTAGAAGGTAAGAATATGGTTACATGCAGACTTCAGAATAGAGATTAAATGCCTTTTTTATATGTAAAGGAATGTGATTCTTTTTAAAGCTTCTAAACTGCTAAATTTCATTTAAAACTTGAATATAGTTCCGCAGATGAATTTAAGAACGAGTGGAAAAAGTATTAAATATTATATCAGTACAGCTTCAACTTTTGGAGAATATGGAAATTTATTATAATATTTCGCACTTCGTGCACAAAATATATTTTAGATAGCACGGGTGGTTTTTTGATTTTCTTTTTCCTTTGCTTAAAAGTTTTATCAAAACTTTTAAGTACAAGTTATGAAAACTTGTTAACTGATTTAACTGTTTTACAGCTTTAGGGATTTAAGCATTTCAGTGTGCAACATATACTGACTAGTAATTACAAAATTTACGCAGTGAGATATCAACGAAGTATAATTTAAATAGAAACAGCAGATATTGATACTGATTGTAGAAATGATGTCTAATACAGTAGCTTTAACATAGAAAACTAGTTCATATATATGAGTATTTTAGGAACCAGAGAAAAAGGCATTAAAAACTAATATTTCGAAGATGCCATCTATTTCAAGTTTACATTAATATCGACACATTCACATTAAAATACTTTCAATTAGCGGTAATAATAAAATAAAATATCTACTGTAAGCACATGTAACATTGAACAAAATTATTTAGCCTTCTGATGGAATAATATTATCGCTTTCAAATAGAATAAGTTTCAGAACTATTATAAAAATGTATTTCGGTTTAAAATACGTTGGAGAATATTTCTTTGCGCATGCGTACCTGTGTTTTAAGTCAAAAAATTCAGTACGTGTGACTCACATCTACGTATTAGAGGCTTGAGCAAAGTATAAAATATGTGAGAGAGAAAATCGACTTGCAGGATTTGAATTTATTATAATATTATATGTCTACAAAAACATTGTAGTACGAAATCTGGAGTAGTCGAGAATAAGAGACTTATGCGCATGCACGTCGGTATTATTTATATAAATCCTAATCCAGTAATAATATTAATAATTGCTTTACTAATGCAGTTCTGTTCGTATTAATTAGATAAAAGGGAAATAATGACCAAAGTAAATAACTTTTTTCCGGTAAATGTATTGTTGTGTACATTTACATTATTGCTGTAGTAGTTCTAATGAAAAGTTGTGTATTGATATTTTTACTTTCTTGTAGGATACAAAGTATTGTAATCATGAAAAAATTCGATATTCAGACTTATGAAAGCAATCCCTTTAAAACATCCCTACATACATTTGAATTCTACGTACAGCTGCAGAAAATAAAAAACGCCCACTTGCACTTTATTCTGCCGTCGTTCGTCGTACAGCAAAGTTACATATACCAATCGTTTACGATTGACGTATACTTTGATTTGATATACATAAAAATTGCTTAAGGGGCCATCTCCATATTAAAATTCGCCCCTTTTTTCTTTTTTTTTTACCAATAGCAACACTTAGATTTCACATCCTATTTAAAAAATTTAGCTCATTTTAACCCCGGGGATACCGATTTTCAATAAATTTGAACTGAAAATGAGGGCGTTATGAGCACCAAAATCCCCTTCCCCCTATGTTAAAATATTTTTTCATACTTTAATTCATATCTCATATAATATTGATAACAAGAAGCTGAGTTTTATTCGTACTATTAGAACTAAACGACCCAAACATAATTTACTATTATTATAATTTTTTATAAAATATTAATATAAATTATGGATTAATAAATTAATATCAAAAACAATTATAAATAGCAACCTAGCCAAATTTTGATGGAAATAGATGCAGAAAGGGATTTTACACGGCTGTGCAAAATTTCCCATTTTTATCTTTCGAAGTTTAATTTATATTAATTAAAATGTCTTATTTTCATGAGTTAAGGGACCGTATATAAATTTATAAATCGTTGGGTATATAAAATACCCAACGATTTCAAGTCCACTAAAAATCGTTTTTAACAGCAATGATTCTCCTCCGACGTAATCTAAATATCGCAGAAGAGAGGCAATGTTTAATCATAGTTAAAGTTTCACCTAATACAGTAACAGAATCAAATGATAAATTTCTGAACTTTTAGCCATTTAAAAATATGAAGTTATTACCAATAGTGACGTATTGGTAATAAATATTTTAATAATGATCTTTTCCCATAAGCATAAACACTTACTTCTTTTTTAGGACAACAGCCCTATCCGTAAAAGCAGAATAATTAAAAAAAAAAACCACTACGTACAACTTTTGGATTGGCCCAGTAATTCCCCAGACTTAAGCCCCATAGAAAAGGTTTGGGGTATATGGGAAAACGATCTGGGCAATGATTTCTTTAGAAATGCTGACCAGCTGTGGAATTCTGCTTCTTCAGAGTGGAACAGGGTGAACAAGATAACGACCTAATAAATAGTTTATTAGAGTCCATGCCACACAGACTGGATGAAGTAATTAAAAACGACGGACACTACATCTTATTGAGGATTTCCTCTTTTCAAAGATTCCGTCCTTGTCATACAGAGTTGCTTGTCATTTATATGTCGTCCTTGTCATATATATGTCAAATATGTTTGCCATAATTTATTCCTCCCCATATAGTCTTTTATTCTTTTTGATTTATTAAGTGATTATTTTTGTATGATGATTAATTTTATATAAAACACATTTTAAATAAAAAATATTTTGATGTGCTTTTTAATGTTTGCTTGACGATTGATATCTTGATTTAAAGAGTGTTTACTTTAAAAGATCACGTGTTTTATCGTCTTGCTAAATATCTTTGATTTTAAAGTTTTAGATTTTACTCATTGGTTTTTGATTTAAAAAAATATATCCGTATAGTTTGATTTGTGTGTCGTGAAATCGCCGCAGAACGAAGAATAAAAACCGTTAGTACAAAATAATTTAAAGATACAACAGAATTTTAAGTTTTAAAGCAGAAATTTTAGCTCTATGTTATAGTTGCAAGCATGTTGAGTCAGAAGATGAAAAAACAGCCTCTCACTCCTGACATCATTTCACCCGTCTAATAAAACCTTCAAGTATTAAATAAAAATTACAAAATGAGAAAGATTATCAAAATTGCAAGCAGTTGTTTTGCATTTTTCAAAATTCATATATACCGATGAGTGATAAACGTTACGGACTAGCAAAGTTATGCACTCACTGGTTCTCGCACCGACTAAATATTCTAATTCTAGCAAGTGATACTTTTCGTACAAAAAACATTAAGACTAGAAAAGGCGAAAAGTTCGTAACCTACAAATAGTGTTTTTCAATTTGCAGAAAGTCCCTTAAATCGCACAAAAAGGAATTCGCAATATCTCCGGAAATTATCGTAGAAAATTGGTGAAGATATATGTTTAGAGTAATTTGAAGTTTTATCTCGTTTAATAAAGTCAAAATAGTATGATGTCATTGAAAAAAAAAAAAAAAAACGATGATTAAGAATTAAATATGAAGACGGCCCCTTATGCAAATTAAATTACTAGAAAATTAAAGTGTACGTTATTTGCAAACGAATGGTATATATAACTTTGCTGTACGACGAAAAATGGCCAAATAAAGAAGTGCGCCTTTTTTCCCGCAGCTGTACGTACTCGGCATATGTCATTAATAATTAATCAAAGACAGGGCATCATAATTACCAACCCTTCCTACTTTGAGGAATGATTTTTATTACTGCATCCTACCAACACCTCCTACATACAGAAAGCCTAACAACTGAAACTTTGACGTCATCATTAGGCCTTCAAGTGATGAGGTCATCACAGTTTTATTTTCACAAAGTAAAACTATTTAAAATGTCTGGTAAATGCTACAAATATTAGAAAATATCTTAAATAAAATATTAAAATTGAAAGACATTTCTCATGCAAAATTATTCATTCCGATCTATTTCCTTAACATATTATCTAATTAGTCATGGTTAAAAACTGCCATTTGTCAAAAAATTATATTTTTTATCTCAAATTATTAAAATATTGTTATTCATGAGTACATTCACCAGAAACTTTTTATAGTTTTATTTTATGAAAATAAAACTTTTAATTGTAGGCCTAATGATGACGTCAAAGCTTGGTGACGTAGGAGTTATTAGGCTTTCTTCATCTAGGAAGTGTTGATCCTACTTGCCATCTTACAATTAAAATGTCTAAATTTATTTTAAATTGAACTGTCCAAAATTTGTGGTAGAAAATCTTCCGATAAAACTGGACGAGTTTGCAGTTTTGCAGTCAATGTTTGGTCACTGTTCAAAAATGCTTTAAATATAACGCATCTTGCCAATTTTAGGTGAAATGCTCCAAATTTGGCACTACACATGCTTCTAAAACAAAATTGAATTTGGCGAATCTCCTGGTTTTGTTTTTCGAGAAACTGCAAAACCTTAATACTAATGAAAAATAGTTTATCACTACCAACTTAAATAAATTTCTCAAAAATGTGTAATTTAATAGATGTACATGTGGTGCTCTTATAAAATTCTTGAGATTACAGTGCATGTGGAAAGTGATGTTGATTTTTTTCCCTCACTAATTCATACTTGTATTAAAAATAAATCTTTTTAAATATGTTTTTTGAAAATCTGAAATATTTCTTCCCCGTATGTAGAGTGGAACCTCAAGCATTTGCGACGCAAAGATAATCTAAAAGCGTACGAGTCCGATATCAAAAATTATTTTCTTTAATACATCGCAAAGTATTTTATTCTTCACTGAAGAAAAATCTCATAAATTGTATATGAATACATTGGATAAATAATATATATGTTAAAAAATTACTTTCAATACATATGGACAACATGATTCCTTTTATTATTATAATTCGGAAACATATTTGTTCTATTCACAGTCTTTTGTTTGTTTTCGCTATCGCGTTCTAAATACAGAAGTCTGTTTCTATTCCAAAGATTTAACTATCTCCGTCTAACGATAAAATCCAAGGTACATTTCTGTGTCCAATCGCTTTTTTAACGTGTTTTAACTAATTACTAATTATTTGACATCACCTTCAAGTAATATCATAATAAAATGGGCGGGTGATAACTTTTCTCTATATCAATATATTCCACATCATGGCAAATATTACATTCGCATGAACATGAATCTCTCTAAGACTGAAAAAAAAAATTTACATTTTTAAAAGTAGTTGAATTATCTTCAGTTTATGCAAAAAAAAATACTGTAGTTGGTCTTTGGAATAAACATGTTACACATGTTACACTTCTTCCATTCAAAAGTTATTTCTGGTAAAATTACGGAGTTCCTTTTGCATGTGCAGCTGGTCATTAAGGAAGAGGATTTCGGTATTCGATTGACATCTAGAGAATGGAAGATTCAACCTCCTGAATACTAATTCTATGACCGGGAAAATCGATTTCCCAGACAATAAACCATTGGAGCCGCCTTTGGGGATTCCAAATTTATGTTATAAAACCGTGTGACGTGCAAAGTTTGAAACAAATATGAGATTCTCACACGAGGAAATAAATATATCTAGTACACTGGCTGTACTATCACTTCTTATAATTCAATTTCACAGTATTAAGCTAATTTTTAACAGCATTAAACATACCATGAAATCGGGAAAAATAAACAGAACGTTGAATAAAAGTCTGAAAATGTTTCTAAATGACTTGAAAGATGATCTACATAGTGAAAAATCATTCAAAAAACATTTTTCGATTTTGGTTCACACCGAATGTTCATCTTCTTCCCGTTTTATGGCATAATATAATGGCATATGGGTAGGGGGGGGGGGTACACGCACACATAAACAATAAAAGTAAATTCAGATTTAAATCAAACTATTAACTTATTAGTAACATATTTTATAGATAAATATAATTCAAAAAACACTCATAAGTACAATTACTGAAATCACTTATAAAGGAAATTTGATAATACCTCTGTTTATTTGTTAGTAGAAGATGGCATATTGAAATGCATTCCGCGTTATCATCAATATTATACAAATTCTTAGAGGTAAAAGCAATATGGCTTTTAATTTAAGACTATATGAATCAGTATCTTTATTATAGCAGTTTATTTTTATATTCTGATTTTAATAATAATCAATGTTTATATACGTCAGATTTTAATGTACGATTTCAAAGAAGCGAAAAACTTTTATGTTCGAGTACACAAAATAAGAATATTTAAAAAATGTTTTTTTAGATTATTATCTTTATAGCAACATCCCAAACTAATTTCATTCATATGCACGGCTGCCAACTTTACGCTTTTTCAGAAAATTTTGCACCACAATTCTTAAAAGTTTTATAGTAATTTAATAGTATCTTGCATTACAGCCAAAAAAAAACCCTCTTCCAAAGAAGTTTCAGGTTTGTACCCACAAAACATGAAAAGAAAAGCGAACTGTCTTATCGAAATGGCGAGAGGTTCAACTTGTCTCCTATTCAGAAAAATTTGAAATTCAACTCCTTTAAAATTTCTTTGAATTGGCTAAAAGTTGAAGAAAACATTTGGGACACTTCCCGAAAAATGCCAACTTTTCAGGTATTCTGTCATGTCAAATGATTTTCGATAACCTCAGTCTTAATAAATTTCGATATTCTAAATTATGATACAACGTTGCTTGTACAGAATATTTATGATTTATATTACTTTAAAATCTAAATATCTTCTTTATTCATAAAATTTAGTTTTAAGTACCAATGTAAAGTCATTTTTTTTTACAAAATGTCATTCTTTCACGCAATAAGAAATTATTCAATAAAATTGTAAAATATATATATATATATATATATATATGAGACGTCAGATTTTTCAAGTAAAGTTTCGGAGTTAAGGCAGGTAATATGGTTTATTGAACATTACAATTAAGTTACAATTTAGAATGAGAAGAGGGGAGGGGAGACGGGTACAAGAATCAGCGTGGACTCATTAAACATTCCAGTGGCAGAAGTCCCCCGATTTTCGATGTGCGGGAGTATTTACGCTTACCACACCACGTGGTCTGCGAAGACACAACTCCTCCTCTCTCTTATCTCTGATCGAACCACACACATTTACCAACATGACCCGCATCCGGGGACACAAGGGCGTGGGGACACGTGTACATCTAAAGAACTCAGAATCGACGGCCTGATGTTTGACGAATAACAAAATAAATAAAACATAGCTCCAGAGCGCGCGTGGCAAGTATGACAGGAAGGTAAAACTTACAGTGAAAGTACCCGCTTGAACAATACCCAAACTAGTAAAACCCAAATTACCTTTTTATACATTACAATATCCCTCCCCGGCAAAAGAAGTCTGACGAGCAATATCATTGAGGTGGCCAGTCTCTCACTTGCGAGTCAGACGTCCTTGCAACCTAATCTTAAAACTGCGAACTAATCTAATTTTCAAGTTTAGACACCTTAAATTTTGTGACTAGAATTCTGGAGTTATGCTGTACAACACTTGAGAGGTAGGATGCAGTTTCTAAAAATTGACAAAACGTAATGATGCAATAGTACGAAAATCTTACAACAAAAATAAAGCAATGAGTTCGCACATTTTTTTTCAAATTATCACAAGTAAAATATTTACAACCTAGGTGGGATACAATAATACAGTACAACAATATAGTAATATAATTCAACAAAATAGAATAAACATGGCTGACATTCATTTTCTTTGGCAAATACTTATGGCTTTGGCTTGCATGGCATAAAGTGAATGGAATGAAAATAACTTGGCAAAATAGTTGGCAAAATGCAGTTGGCAAAGTGGAGTAAATTTATTTAATGTAAAGGCAATGTAAAAAATAATGTAAAAATGTGCGTAGTGTGTAGAAAATTTCGAAAACCATAGCTGTGAAACAGCAGTATTAACATGAACGCTTGCTAGAAGAATTTTTCAAGGTAATACAATAAATGACCTGCATGAGGTACTGCATTTATGTGACCTAACAATTTTTTATTTCTAGCAATGGCTTATTGTGCTTTCTTAATTGGTTATTACTAGTACTTCTTAACAATCTGAGGTCGAATACTCTCCTCAGAGGTTTAATTACCAGTTAACCGTCTAGGCAAATTTAAATTATATTACATGAAAAAAAAATGGTTGGCATCATTATTCAATAAAGGAAATAATATACGATCATTTTGGCACACAAAAATTTACACAGTAAATATTCAAAATAAAACATCTTACATTTAAGCAAACCTAATATAATGCAAGAAATTTTTTTATTTACATTGACACAATAAGTATTTGTTGTTTTCATTAAGTTATCGTACCCGGGTGCATGAATTTGTCATAAATTTTCAAGTGACTTTTCAGTGAATAAATGACATTATCTCAAGTAAATTAGAATTCGTGTCAAGTTGAGAGTCCCAATCGGTAAGTCATTTCAGGGAAATAATCAAATGAATCTAAACTACGTCATAGTATGCAAATAACAAAATTTCAATTTTCAAATCTTCAGGAAATATAGGTAATGCAGTAGTAATTTAAGCATTAATTTAATAATAGTAAGAGCAGTATGAAACTTCAATTGAAATAAAATATTTAATAACACAATTCAATTGTAAACTTACCTTAATGAAAATACTATATTAATTAAAACAAGCGCAGATATATCAAAACAATTTTTTTTCTTTCTTTTTTTTTCCAACATTAAAATAGCACTTTTAAAATAACACACACAACTGATAATCATTTAAATATAATACTCTAATGTTCACTTCAACTCTAAAATAAAAATGGCTTACTTTTACGAAAGAAATTGATATCCACAAATTAAAATCGTCATCCCTCAACGATAAACAAAACACACACATCAAAAAAAATATCTTCTCTCCCAAGTTCAATGCAGGCAGGAGGAATTACGGTCAACATAACTTATACGCACAAAAACAAAAATATTCGGCACGGAGAAAAGGGGGAAATAATTGCACACACTTCTCGTGGGGACTGTTTTGGGTGCAATGAAGGCAGTGAAACTCCGTCGATTTCCATCGGATTTTCAAAATAACAGTGGACGTGTGAAGAAAAAAAAATAAATAAGGAGGCACAGATTTCTGGATGGTAAACACGGTACAGAAAGATGATATCAGATAACGGAGGGCAGGCACTTCTTTAATTTACGTGTCGGCATCAGCGTCGTTAGTCGCTATGGAAAACTCAGGAGCGCAGATTTTTCGATGGGCTTCATGGGAGGATTCGATGGGAGGTCAGGCGAAAGTAGTTTCATCAAAGCAGGGAATGAGAAGTCCAGATATCTGCAGTCGGTGAAGGGCAAGTTGGTTCTACGTATCTCTCTGATCGGCAGGCGGTCGGCATAACGCCGCATCTCCGGCGTACTCCGCATCTTCCGGTAAGCAGTGTACCCCGTCTCCCGACTATTGAGCGTTAATTTTTTACAATTTAAAAATTTTAATTGGCACACAGGCAGTCATCCTGTCGAGTATTTGAGACGTCAGACATTTCAAGTAAAGTTTCAGAGTTAAGTCAGGTAATATGGTTTATTGAACATTACATTTAAGTTACAATTTAGAATGAGAAGAGGGGAGGGGAGACGGGTACAAGAATCAGCGTGGACTCATGAAGCAGTTCCAGTGGCAGAAGTCCCCCGATTTTCGATGTGCGGGAGTATTTACACTTACCAGAACACGTGGTCTGCGAAGACACAACTCCTCCTCTCTCTTATCTCTGATCGAACAACACACATTTACCAACATGACCCGCATCCGGGCCTACAAGGGCGTGAGGACACGTGTACATCTAAAGAACTCAGAATCGACGGCCTGATGTCTGGCAAATAACAAAATAAATAAAACATAGCTGCAGAGCGCGCGTGTCAAGTATGACAGGAAAGTTAAACTTACAGTGAAAGTACCCGCTTGAACAATACCCAAACTAGTAAAACCCAAATTACCTCTTTATACATTACATATATATTCAGATTTTTTTTTAATTTTATGATCGATAACAGTGATTTATTGTACTGAGAAATTAAAAAAAAATTATTAATTAATTTATTTTTTAAAGCATCTTCAAGGTAATAAATTAAACTTTTATTCCACACCTCAAACTGTCATCCCGTCCAGTATGCATGGTAAAATTTTGTTTGTTTGAAACGTAAGTTTTATTAGAATCAAGTTTTAAATATACACACATACAAACACACACACACTGGCAATATGTATATACGTGTTGTGTGTGTCAATCCTAAAAAAAAAAATACTATAAATTACAAAGTTATATAAAGAAATGTACAGATTTTTCTAATGGATAAAAAATTATAAATTCTCAAATGGATAAAGAATTAAAGCATGTTACTATCTTTTGGGGATACCCTGTATATGTATGTTCGTACAGCCATACAAGTATAAATTTCATATAATTATTCCTTTTATAAGCAAATATTTCCTGAAGAATAAAACTAGAACCGTACAAAATAAACATAGCTTAAAGGTGTATGTACTATCCAAAGATAACCTTGTTACAGTCGTTCGTTGAATAACGTGGTTCCTTTCTATACTATAAGGACTCGAGTTCGAGGACCGTAATACATTCAATCTATTCCAAAGTTATTCCGTGTAAAATTACGTGGGAGAGCTATTCCTTTTGCATGTGCAGCTGGTCATTAAAGAACACAATTCTGTATCAGCTTGACATCTAGCGAATGGAGGAATCGGCCTCCTTGAATACTGATTCTATTCCAGGGAAAATCGATTGTTAAACAGAAAAAGCATTTTAATTTCCCTTACAATTCCAATGACTATTCATGACTCTGCAATTTTAACAATATTCTTATTTACCGACAGATATTAAAAAACAGTGAAATTTAAATGAACATTCCTCCAAAAATGCCCTATTTATCTTATTGACTTTAAAGAAAATAATAACAAACATAGATTTGGTTTGACTCTTGAAAAAAAAAAGTGTATAAATATATACCGTAAAATGCAGATTATAAGCCCCTACCCCCCACCCCATTTGTTTGGAAAGAGGACAAAATGCGTTCCCGGCGACGGACACTGCAATGAATTGTGACGTCATCGTCGGGAGGTGGAGCAGAGGGGTAATTATAAGGCCTTCCCCCCGATTATAAGACTCCCCTCCCCCGCGAAAGGGGATATATATATATTTATTTCTCACTGTAGGTTAGAAGGCAACGAGAGGTCGGAATTCTTGGCTAAAAAAGGTACCACAGTTGTTCAAAGTACAAAGCCGCTGGTGAACTTTCATTCGCAAAACGAGTTATAAAACTTAAATTCAATAAAAGACACGCACAGAGTGTTGTCTACCTATTCTGTTCACTACCTATGCTAAAGAAAAGGGGGAGTGCCTAGCTTCCACTATCCCGAGTTCTCCCCGAACTTCTGCTATTGCAATGTTTTAACTTCAGGACCGTCTCAAAGCTCACAGAGCCGGCCCAAGGGGGGTGCGAATGTAGGCGATTGCCTAAGGCCCCGCGCTTATAGAGGCCCCGCTCCTGGGTTATTTTATTGCTGTCTCATAAGACATGATAGAGAAGAGGCCCCGCTCTTGCGCTTCGCCTGGGGCCCCGCACACCCGTCGGGCCGTCTCTGAAGCTCATTTACACAAGACAGGACTTAGTGGCTCTTCCTAACTGTTTTTTATGTAACACAGGACAACCTATGAACTGGGAATTTTTAGACAAATGCTCTGCATTGAATAGTTTTAATTCTGTCCTTAAAAAGTATTGGGAGGTCAAAGGCTAATGGCTTGATTGCCAAATACCGGACATTGGATATAAATAAACAGTCATACACACGTAGGTTTTATATATGTGTGTGTGTGTAACATTAGGGCGCTACGGGAGTGTTGTGTAGTCATGGACCAGAGGGAGGCAAGGCTATCTAGGAGGCCGATCGTCGCTCGCTGGCAAAAGCCGGGAGCGCTCGGTGAAAATCCTTGGGCACGCTTTACGGCTGCCCATCGATGAAAGAAGTCGGAGTCAAACTATGATAACATCGTTTTATTTGGTGATTCCATACATCTTTGTTTGGCAGCTGCGTCACGCGGAAGTTCCGCTCCTGACCTGCTGCAGCTTCTTTTACAAACTTTTGAAGTCGTGAAACATGACCAAAAAGCGTTGCAATTATTGGCCAACAGCTAAAACTGGGCAGTGGTTTTTCCAGGGTTCGTTATGACTTTTAAGACGCCTTTGTGGTTGGTTGCCGGGACCGTCTACAAAATTACAAAGGAGTTGCGAGGGACCGTGTAGTAATTGCAGTTTTTGAACGCAGATTTCTTTGTGCCAACTGAATTAAACTGCCTAGTTCCAGAAATATGGGATTTTCATGGTCTTTTGATTCGTAATGTTACATATATATTAATGTCCGACCGAAATTTCGGTTTCGGTTTAGGCCGAGTTGCGGCCAAAAATCAAGTTTCGGCAGCAGTTTCGGTTTCGGCCGAAAATGGGCCGAAACTTTGGCGAAACCGAAACTCGTTTCGGAAGTTATCGTGCACGTTTGCCTAACTTCGTTTCGCTTGGCAACGCGGTCAGCCCTGTTCGGGAATTGTCGTGCGCCGTTCGGATATCTCCACAGCATCAAAACTTAGACAGTGCGTTATCGTCCGACGCAAACAGAGGTTACGTTTTATTTTGATGGAACTGATTACATGTAAGTTTTTATTTCGTTTCTATACTTAAAGGATTTGTATGGCTAATTAAATATTGAATCAGTAAATTTGTTTTGTTGTTATTAACAAATCAAGTCACATGTAAAAAAGACATTGTAAATGAAAAATATGAAGTGTTTAATTTGATAAATTACGTTGCTTAAGTAAACTTGTTTCAAGTTTTGTTTTTCATTCCGATGATCTATTTTGATGTAGTTTTGTTGTACTAGGGTTATTATTACAGTTTTATTTTTAATTGTTTCAGAGTAAAATGTCACAACGAGAAAAAAATCCGATTTGGCAGTCCTTCGACAAAAGTATCAGTGATACATCAAAAGCTGTTTGTAAGATATGTAGCAAGTCCCATTCGTTAGGAAGCCACGAGCCAAAAAAACAAACAGTACACGGATTGAAGCTTCATTTATCAAAATTTCATGACGAGGAATACATTCAAGTACTAAAACGTTTATCAGTATTAAACGATTTAAAAATTGAAGCAAAATTGAAGCGAACCGACTTAAGTGTATCTTTGCAACTATCGAGCTCAGATCAGTCGACTCTTGTTCAAACAACCATTCCAAGTTTGACCTCAAAACCTAAAGTTGTACTGTGTCCTGATGATCATGAAATTACAAAAAGGATTGACAAAACTATAATGGATCTCATAATCGTGGACATGTTGCCTTATACTTTGGTGGAAGGTGAAGCATTCCGCCGACTCAATTTAACTGATCCTCAAGGAGTTCGCAAATATCGGTTGAAATCTGAAAAATACTTTAGAACGTCACTTATGCCCAAAACATATGAAAACGTTAGATCAAAAGTACAGAATTTAATGGCACAGAGTAAGTGGGTTAGTGCTACTACCGATATTTGGACCAACGCATGTAAAACATGTTCACTTCTCAGTTTCATAGCTCATTTCATCATAAATGATAAACGTCTTAAAGTGATTTTAGGTGCATGTGTGTTAGAGCAAGACCATACCAATCAATATATCGAACAAAAATTTACAGATATGGTAAACGAATGGGGTTTACAAGGGAGGATTTTTCTTGTCCTACGTGACAATGCCGCTAATGCCGTGCCAATATGGTTCGCACGATGCGTGATCAATATGAATCTATAGGATGTGTCGCACATACGCTCCAGCTTGTCATAAAGCAAGCGCTATTTTCAGAAGACGAAATAAAGGACCTCTTAAAGAAGCAGAAAAATCGTCGGCCATTTCCATCACAGTGAGCCAGCAACCAGGAAATTAACGGAATGTCAAAAACAATGCGGATTGCCAGAATATGCCTTAGTGCAAGACATTGATGTGAGATGGAACAGCACGTATTTGATGCTGCAAAGACTTTTGGAACAAAAAAGTGCAGTAAACTTGGCTCACTTAACAATTGTAACTCACTTAATTCCAGTGTATTTAAAATATTAATAATATTTTTTATTTATAATAAATATTATAAAAAATATTAATAATATTATTAAAATAATATTTTTTCGTATAATAAGAAATAAAGAAATGATCACAACAAAATATAATGTGTTTCTATTTAATGTCCTAATTAATGCAGAATAATGGGTAAAATGGTCCAAATTTCAGTATTTTTAAGAATTTTATACTTGAACACGTGACTTTCGGTTTCAGTTTCAGCCGAAACTGAAGCCACGACCGAACATTCAGTTTCGGTTTCGGCCAGAAAACCAGTTTCGGTCGGACATTAATATATATATATATATATATATATATTTATATATTACTGTCAAACCTCGTTAGTACATCACTCTCGAGGCTACTTAAAAATGACTTACTAAGCGGAGTGACTTCTTAAGCAAAGTTTATGTATTAAAAGTAAAACGAAACTAAAAATGTTGATATATTATGTGTGACTATAATTAACTTACATTATAAACCCAATAAATTAGTAGCATAATAATTTAAATCAAAAAAGTGGATGACGAATTAAAGAAATCATAAGATGGTAAGTGGTACTTATAAATTGACTGACAATCTGTCATATTTAACCTGTCATCCTACAGAACTCAAAACGAAGAATAGTCTTTGGTGAATTCCTAAAATTGATTGATAAGCTACAATCTTTGTAAAGAACAATGCGGAGAGTCATGCTCAACAAAGGTTTAAGTGTTTTTCGTAGATAACCTTGACAAAGAAATAGCACCGAGTTTGTAAATTACCCTCTTAGCCTTTTACAGGCCAATGTTCCCAATTGGGAATATAGAGTTAAAAATTCCTTAAATGAAATTGATCAATATCGACTTAAAAAAAATTTGCAGATAAAGATGACTTGATTTTTTGAAACAGAAATTGCATTTCTATCATTACTGGGAAACTGGTGAAAAAATCGAATCTAATCATTTTCATAAAATTTTACGGAGCTATCTTGAAGCGCTCCCCGCCTTCAAACATAATTCATATCTTTATTTAAATCTAAAAATATTTTTTAATTATTAATATTTCACTTAATATTTAAACTACCCGTCAGTATTCAGTTTTTGAAACCTATATAAATTATAGTCAGAAATGTCCCATGTTCCCAATTGTAAACACAATAAAAATTGTAATTTAAAAAAATTCCCCATTTAAATGACTAATATCCTTTAACTAACTCACTAGAAGACAAAATATGCAAAAAACTAATTTAAAATATGCCTGGATCTCAATGCGGTCTTTAAAAGGTTAGAGTGACGTCTCAAGCGGAGTGGTTGAAAAAATGGCGACACAGTAAGCGGAATACACTATAGGTGCATTAAAAAGGTCGGAACTTCTGAAAGATGATGTTATATGCATATTGACATCTTATACAGTTGAAATACTAACGAGGTTTAATTGCATATATAATGAACAGTCGTGGATCGTGTAAAAGAGAAAGCTGGGAAAAATGCGAGTTTCATTTTAGATTATTATTAGGAAATAAAGTTTGCGTAAATGCTGAATCTCTTCTTGGATCTTGTGTTATTTGCGAAATAATAAAATAACATTTAGACTTTACTTCTGTATATCAATGTAATTTAAAAAAAAGGTTTCCATTATTTTATCCAAAAACACAAACAATAATTTTATTTGGAGATACAAGTTATTTCGAGAGCTCCTAACTTTGAAAATGAATAACGCTAAAACTGTGACAGATTGATGTACAAAACAAAAGGTATGTTAATTTAAAAAACCATAAGAATTTCATACACAAGCCACAAATATTTATTTGCAAATTGCACCGACAAATGGATGCCAGAAAGAGAGCTTCCCGGTTAATCTTCCAACGGTTAATAAGTTGCGACTCATGCTTCAAAAATGCAGTATTCCGTCAGTCATCATCGTTTCTCGAAAGAATAAAGGTCAAATAATGATTTTAATGATTAAATAATGATTTAATGATAGTTTTTGGACAGTGCATTTTGTTCGACAAATAAATATGTTCTTATTTCCGTGTGTCGCTTATAGCGCCATTTATCGGTGCAATTTGTGACTAAAATTTTGTGGCTTCTGTATCAAATTCTTACGGGTTTTTTAATTAACATACCGCTTGTTTCATGCTCCTATCTATCACCTATTTTTGAGTTATTCATTTTCAAAGTTAGGGGTTCTTTCTGAAACACCCTGTATTATCATAATCCTAAGTTCAGATTTAAAAACAGCGTCTGTCTTGTTATGAACTAGCAAGTTATTTTGAAATTTCTTTTGCAGGGATTCCAACCAATACGGAATATTACTAAACACTTTACAGAATTTTCCAACTTAGAGTATAGCAAAATTTTTTGTCCATTTGTATGTGTTGATTAATGTTAGGCAAATACATTTAAGGAATTTAATATTCACAAAAGTGGTTAATTCAATTTCGAAATGGATTCTCAAATACTAATTTATGTTTGCAAGTTAAATCTTAAGTACAGATTTTTAATTTAAAATAAAACTGTTCAAAATTGTGATGAAAAGTTTTTCTATGAGGTTTTCAACTCTACCGTCTTATCTAATTTGAACATATGTTTTTACATCTGAAAAAGCATGGGATGAATCGAATCGAAAATCCCCCACAATTTTTGTGTTTGTAGTTTCAGTTACATAAAACTCAGATCTAACTTTGTTATTAATTTTTCCTTTATTTTCTTTTAATTTAGAAGTATTCAGACTGTGAGTTTTAACTCTCAGTGAGTCGTAAAAGATGTGGTTACATTTGATAAGAACAAATTAACAAAATTATCAGTTTCACACTTTCTTTTGGAACTTTTGTGTATTCAGTACGTACAATAAATGTGATTTGCGAAGAATCCAGGTAGTTAAAAAAATATTCTTTGGCCATCTGTTAGTTGCATAAGATAAAAACGTTTCTTCGCACTTTTTAGTAAGTTTTCCCCAAATAACAGCAGTCGATTGTACGACTATTGCGTTTGAATCATTTCTTACATACAGTTGTTTCTCCTTTGCTTCATGCTATATTGCTCCATGTGATGCATATTTAATATATAGCTGCACCGCACATGTATTGGCTCGTAAATAAATTTATATCATAATTAAAAAATTACTATTTACAAAAAATGGTATGCTGCATCTTTTTTGTGTAAATTTTTATTTTATTCTATAAGTCTTTGATCAATATTTGATGACTAAAAGCTGAGGTTAATGTTTTGGGGACATTTTGTACATATATATTGTTGCAGAAATACTCTGCTTGTTTCCTGGGTTCGTCGTTCTAAAATCCAGCTGGTGTAGAAAGTTCTAGTAAAAAGTCCACTTGTCAGGATGGAACACAAACTTCATTGCTTCTAGAACTTCGTAGAATAATCAGCTGTGCACAATTCACAAGCACAATCTAACAGTAACGTGCTTTTAACAGCCCGCTAAGATCAGAAGCTTTCACAAATGCTGTAATTCTCACATAAAATAAAACACATCCACAGGTAACACTTCAGTGGAAATATTCGAGGTATAACACTAACAGTCCCTCAAGACTCAGCGGTGAAGAATTTACACACAATTTGCTTCTAGAACTTAGTCGAACAATCAGCTGTACACATGCCGAACATGAACAGGCACTAACGGCCAGTAGCTCGTTTCGTAACAGCCCACTCAGTACCGAAACTTTCACAAATGCTGTAATTCTCACACAAAATAAAACTGATTTCCAGTGATAAAATTCAGTGGAAATTTGCGAGGGATAACACTAACAGTCCCTCAAAACTCAGCAATGAAAGATTTACACTCAGCACTTAAAAACAAAGCTTCAAAAACGCACGCGGAAATACCGACTCTATCACTCACTTCGAGGAAAGGAGCAGATAACTCATCCGAAGCTCGATCCACACTGAACTGGAGCCTCTGAAATGCTTGCATTTATGCGCGACGCAGAAGCTATTAGAAGAGTCTATTTCTCGAAGATTCCACATAAGGCGGGAATTTTGATTACGTCATAGAAGAGAAATATTAGGCTGTAATGCATGGTAATGCAGAAAAACTATCTTTAAAAGCCCCATTGGGAAAATCACGCCAAATGACCAAAATGTCGCCACGCTTGTCGACTTTTGGCGAAATATCGCAAAATTTGGAACCAAAAAATAAGTTCTCAAAAGTGAAGTCACCGAATTCCTACGACCAGTATTTCTTGAGATTTCTAGAACCGCCATAGAAAAAATGGATGGGGAAACCAAAACCTCCGTATCTCCGGTTCTAATTGACCGATTTTGATGCAACAAAAAGAAAAATTTAACTATTTGAAGCATAGAATACGAATTTTGAACCATTTCAAACCCCAGAAAAGCAGGTTGCCCCGAAAGTTCGTAACAATATAAACCCACATAACATATTGATCTGAAAGCTTTTGAAATTATTTTTCAAAAAATGGGTCAGACATAAATTATACTTAGTGTTCTCGAAGATGTACGCATCGATCCTTCGATTATTAATAACTATTTTTAACATTCTTTTCATTTAAGCTAATCATACAGAAATCCCACGCCTCTTCAGTTTACCCAGTAAGGTCTAGGGCTAAATTCTGAAATATCAACCAAAAAATAGAACTATGATTACATCTAGACGACTATACGAATTACATTTAGATTCTTTCGGAAAAACGAAGATGTAAAAAAATCAGTAAGAATAACATTCTTAAAATAACAATTTCTTAATACGTATTTCCACATTTTCGTCATTGTGAATTAAAAATCTTTATGTAAAAAAAGGAAAGTTTAATCACGAAACATTTTAAATTTAATTAGCCATAAAATAATAAAATGCAAAGTGCTTGTAAATGGTTTCTTCTGTGCAGCCCGATGTCCTTTTCTTAATTAAAACAGTTACGAGAAGTTTTGCATTAAAGTAAATAACAGAATTCAGCTGCAAAACTCATTTTGTTCAGAGTTTTTCTATTCGTTGAACCACAAAATCAAAATTAAATAAACTAAGCAGTACTTCAAATTGCTTAAATCTCATTTTCGAGAAAAAAAAGTTTCATATGAAAACCGAAATTGTTTCTTTTTAATTTAATAATTTTAAAATTTAAATTTACATTACATTTTCGCCCTCACGTGCCAGCATTTATTTTTTTTCATGTGTGTAGGGCATGCGTTGGTTTTAACATTATTTTCAAGAGTTATCTGCTACTGTTTATGCCCCTAAGGGGACATTTATTTTAAACGCTAAATTAAATCTTGAGGAAATAAGACCACACTTTTGTTTTCAGCTAAATTGCTCATATTATTAAAATGTATTTCCAATTCATGAGGCAAAATGTTTTGCAATTATTTTTGACACTTTCTTCATCAGAGATTTCGTTCTTGAAAATGATTCAAAACGATTTCCAGCGCACAAAACAAGACGGAAAAATACAGCTTCGATTTCACTGATTCCGATACATATTTCGATGATTCAAAGACACAGATACAAACCTTCCTGAAACATAAATGACAGCTATCGGGGTATTTACATGGGGATTGATTGGCTAAATTCTAAAATAAAATTTAATGTTTTTAAAAAGTGGTTGTGTTAACTTTCGAAAACTTTGTAAACTTTGGAAGAATATTTACGAAAACAAGACAAACTTACTTGCAGCAATATGAAATACAGTGGACTCGCACTACAATATGACCTATCATACGCGAATGGAATATTAAGCGAAGCCCAAACAATAGTGTGTGGTGTGATGGTATGTACCGTCATGTTTCTATGTTTTTATGCCATTTTTTTCAAATATTTTCTTTATCCGTGAGTACGAGAATACGTAAACTATAACAACAAAATCTTTTCATAAAGCACAATAATCATTTTTTTTCTCAGTGAAGTGTTTTCTCTTGGCATTATTGTTGCTCTAGTAATTTGGTTACAGTGTTAGGAGTTGCGCTATCGCACAAGTAACTGGGAGTATAAATTTTTTAAAAGAATTTTTCGAAATACCATTACACAATGGGCACACATATCGCACTGCTTATCTCGTTTATTAAGAAAAAACTTTTGTACCAATAAATATAGTAATACTTGAATATAAATCCGGTTTTGGAGGCAGTTACAAAGGACTCTTAGAAAAAGCATTTCGGAAAAATATGCCTACTCTCAATATGTTTGACCTTCGCCTACTTGAAATAAATAACTTCATGTTCAATTTTTAATATATACCGAAATCGAATTGCATGCTCTACTGGAAACGTACAGAAGCTTTTCACATTTGAGAATGATTTCGTTTTGTGTAAGCAACACTTCTTGAACCAGTGCTTCATGCAGACGATATAATTTCATTTGTGAAAAAAAAAATTTAATTTCGAAAAACTATTTTAAACGAACTGGAATCGCAACTTTACCTTTCAAAGCCTGATGACCGTGACTTCAATATGACGTGAATGTCAATTGCGACAGCTAATTTTGTCACGCAAGTAAAAAACTTTATTTACTCTCGGAAACAAAATGGAGCTGAAAATAGAGAAAAATCGCTTAAAAAGTAAGGAACGGGTGGATTTTTAGATTTTTAAAGTAGTGTAGATTTTTTTTTATATTTTTATACATAACTATGTAAAATTTCATGCGGATCGTACAAGCGGGGTAGAATTTATTATCCTTTTAGACAATCACTTTTAATCTGTTTGGATTAATAACGGTAAAAGTTTTATCTTCGAGTGTTTAACCGGAATTGATACAGGTTCATTGATTCAGGGATCAACGTAACAAACATAACTAGATTCCAAAGACTTGAACTACGTTCACACTAATCAAACAGTCATACTGTTGCTACTCGAAAAAAATAAACTAAATTCTTTGATATGAAGATTATATAAATGGAAATTATTTCCTTTTATACACTTTAAAATAACGTTTGCATTTAATTTTGCCATTATGGGAACTATTGATGAACAATTCGTGCATATTTAAGATTTTTTCCGTTTGTTTTGCAAGAACAAAACGCACGTGGAGCATGGCCTATTAGGAAAGACTAAATTTCATAGTAAAATTATTATACTCATGCAAAATATACCCAAATTAGTGTGGTAAAATTTTATTCTAATTGGTCCGTACTGCAAGAGGTTTCCATTTAATTAGAAATAATTTCCGACCCTGAAAATGAAATGTGCTGCTCCCCATGATAATTCCTACCATTCCCATTCTTAAGAGGATATTCTTAATCTTCTATTTATAACCCTTAACATAATTATATTTGTAAACAGAACATCCAAAACCGTTTTAAACTCATTAGCCCACCTTAATTTGCAGCGGTGTCATGTATTTATAATTGCGAGATTCTTCCTCGGCAAATAATGTTAGTCGAAAGGCAAATTAAATTTCCCCCCGAAATCTCATGCGCATTTTACTCGTCGAAATTTTAAGTCTCAAATTGTATGCGAACTCGGCTCGTAAGTTTTAATCTCAGAGTATTGGAAAGATTGAAGAATTATGACTTGAAATGTTTGTTAATGATCTGTAATGCCATCCGATGCAATTATTGCTGCAAATAATATCCAGTTAAAGATTTTGGGCCATTGAGGGATGATTTATGGTGATGAAGTTGAGAGAAGCTCACAAATGCTGCCGAGATCTTTTTCAGGAGAGAAAGTGTTGTCTGCGTTAAATTTAATTGAACTTTAGTTGGTCATGTGAGGATTTTATTAAACTTACCAGAAATTAAAAATAGTTATATTTTATAGATTTTTATTCGACGTATTAATTATCGTGGAATAAATTGATACAGCGACCGCGGCTAAGGTGGGTTACGTAACGACGGCTGTGATTGAGGCTTTGTAAAGAGTGCTTCCGTTCCGTGATTTGATTCAATAAAGCGGCTGATCCAGTGATCCAACTAAGCAGCGGCCACTTTGTTAAAATTCGCTAATCCGTCAGGCATAATGTCCCCCTATGTCCTTGTGAACCTCTTAGTCTTGATTCTGACCTATATGGTCAATATGGTAAGTATTAAAAAAGGATAAAAAATTGTAATTTCTCATGATCAAGCCTCTAACAAAATTTGCATCAAGATGTATTTTATTCGAACATCATTTAAATTACATTATAATAATAAAACTTAAGTTTTATTTTGTGGTATGAAATATTAAACAGGTTCTGCATCTTCAAACGAATTTAAAATTTTCAATCCAATACTGTAAACATTCATTTAGTAGTTTAGATGCGTTTAGTAGTTGCGTTTAGATGCGTTTAGTAGTCGCATAAATTATTATTTTTATATTGCCAGTTGTTAGTATCCAGTCGAATAAAGTTAGTTTACATAAAAAAGAGGAGGTAATGGAAATGCAGATACAAACTTAAACAACACTTTTTAGATAAACTTTTTTATCAAAAGTTTTACGTGCTTCATTAAAAAGTTATTGAAAACTCCGTTATTGAAATTGGTACGCGGTACCAATTTCAATAACGGAGGAACTGCTGGCAGTACAAATAGTTATATGACGCGAATGGGTTGAATATCTCAGAAATTGAAAACCCCCTAAAACGAGCCGTGGTAGTACATAGATTCAGGCGTTGTAAATATTGTGGGTTCCACTTGGATGTACAGAGTGGTTCAGTTAAACTTCCCCTATTGCAAATTAAGGCCAATTACCTACACGAGCGATCTAGGCTTGTGGGTGAGTGCCCTCCGTGGGAATCTTTCTAGGGCGTCTTAACCCTTATTTACGCTAAGTTTCTGAGAAAACCACGGAAAACTCTGAACGGTTAGGTCGGCAGACGTGACCAGGTTTCGAAGCAGGCACCTTCTGTCTTCCAGTTCAGTGCGCAATGCGATATGCCACTGGTGGAGCCGAAACCTTGGGAGAAGCGTAAGAGTTGGCATCTATGCCGTTGTTAGGAATTTTTAAAAAAATGCAAAATATACATCTCTTTAAGATTTTATCAACGGTTACCGAAAATTTACATAAAATAAATAATTGATTGCTCGAAATTTATCCGTAACACACTTATACAAACCTTCTCCAATATCTAATGCTTAACTCATATTAAAAATAACATTTATATTCATTTGAAACAATTTTGTGCCCTTTTACTTTCTTTAATAATTCACACACCCGCACAAATTGGTTAAAAGCGCATTTTCGTCTCATGTGCATATGCTAATTTCATTTATCTTTTAGAAATATTAAAAAAGGATAAAAAATTGTAATTTCTGATGATCAAGCCTCTAACAAAATTTGCATCAAGATGTATTTTATTCGAACATCATTTAAATTACATTAGAATAATAAAACTTAAGTTTTATTTTGTGGTATGAAATATTAAACAGGTTCTGCATCTTCAAACGAATTTAAAATTTTCAATCCAATACTGTAAACATTCATTCATAAAGATTAGTTCCATTCGAATCTATTTTATTCTTCATTTAAACATTAAAGATTAAATTTGCATGCATTTAAGATGCTTTAAATTATTTTTATGAACGGCAGGAATTTGTTCAAATAACACGAGTAATATATTCTGGAAATGCTGCTCATATCTTTTTATTCTTCTATTTAATTTGTGCTCCAACGACTGTTTTTACCAGATCCTGATTTATATCAAAGATTTTTATTATATTCTTCAATATTTAAAATGATTTAAGTTACTGAGACGTTATTTCCAAGATTTATGGCGTTGTTTTAAAGAAAGATGTTCGAGAATTAAATTGAAGCACCGGAACATATACTGATTTCGAGAGATTTGGTGGTAATATAAAAATGCCTGTAAGAATGCGCTCATTTAATTGTTATCATATGACTCACGCATTGTATCGGATAAAATTATTATTATTATTATTACTACTACTGCTATTACTATTATTTGACAAATGCTTAGTAATGTGAGGTGTTTGTAATTTGTTATATTAGTTTTATAATGCATGATTTAGGAAAATACAAATCAATTTATTGGAAGACAATACAAATATTTTAAGAAGAAAACACGAAAAAGATCTTTTTAGGAAGGAAACACAAAGAAGATATTTTTAAAAATTAAACCATTAATTTTTCTAACTTTTAATTTAAATTTAATTTCGTTGCAAAAATAGACTGTGTTTTATTAATGTGCATACAACTTGCGATGCGTCATCACGTATTTTTTTTCTGCACTAGTATATGACCCCTGTCCTGTATTTTACGCGGCGCATGTTGTATACAGCCCTCCACATTTGCTCAAAGCATTTCAGCTATTGTGGTTTCTGACTGCAGAATTCCTCATGTTATTCAATACGTTAGAAAGTTTTTTTTTTTCCCAGCTGCTAATTTTTAGGCGAGGCTGTCAATTTTTGCTGAGCCCAGCAGGCCCTCAAGCAGATGCGTTTGGCGATTTTCTTCATTGATACGTTTTGGTAACCTTTTTAAATTTCTGCGCCTGATTGTTTGGGCTTTTAAAATTAATACACTGATTTATTCTTAACAGCTCCGGGTGCGTGCGCTTTTTTTGTTTGTTGGCGTACTTTGTTAGCGCTACATCGCCGAGCTTGTACGCTAGGTCTAATAGCTTCGCTCTTAAAAGTGGTTCCTTTAGCTCAAGCTTTAGCAACTTGTAGGCCGCAAAATTACGCCGTTCTTCTCCGCCCCTTTGCCATTCAAGAACTTCGTAATATTTATAGACCTTCAATAAAAATCGAGTTAAAGCCAATAGACGGAGTACTGCCTGATTAGTTGCTTTAATTTAACATAACGCGATGGAAAGTTCACCTCATCTTCTGAACATGTATAGTTTCCTTAGCCCTTTTCCCAATCTCTCCTAACAGCCCGTGAAATTACGCATAAACTTCTTCGCAGAACTAGTTCTGTGACCTATACGTTGCTAAAAGACTAGCTAAAGTGATCACTTTTAGAAGCGAAGCAATTAGACCTAGCCTACAAGATCGACTTTGCAGCGCTAACAAAGTACTCCAACAAACAAAAAAAAAGGCGCACACATCCGGAGAGGTTAGGAATAAATCAGTATATTAATTTTAAAAGCCTAATCAGGCACAGAAATTTAAAAAGGTTTCCAAAACGTGCGAATGAAGAAAATTGCCAAGAGCATCTGCTTGAGAGCCTGCTGGGCTCAGCAAAAATTAACAGCCTTGCCTAAAAGTTAGCAGCTGGAAAAAAAAAAAAAACTTTCTAACGTATTGAATAACATGAGCAATTCTGCAGTCAGAAACCACAACACAAGAGCCGAAATGCTTTGAGCAGATGTGGAGCGCTGTATATAACATGCACCGCGTAAAATACAGGACAGATGCCATATACAAGAGCCGAAAAACAATATGTGATGACGGCATCACACAGTTTAATTTTGCATGTGACTACATTATTGTTATTATTATTATTATTATTATTTTGTCTCGGTAATCATTTGGAATTGTCATGCGTTGCAGGGTTAGTTTGACAGAAGATTAACAAGAACAAGGAATTACTTTTGAATTTGTTTACTGAAATGCATATTCAATGTATTAGCTACTTATTTTTTAAATTCCTCAATGCCTAGTTCTATTTTTTATTTTTTCTTCCAGAAACGTTACAAAAATATCAATAAGATATCTCTCATATTCGACTGTGAAGAGATATGCAAGTGGAGTTTGAAAGCGCAACATAGATATGTGTAGAGGTTAGTGATAATTAAACTTGGACTAATCAGAGCACTCTGCAGCTTTAAGTAGCATGTGGATTGAATCAAAAATCTGTACACAAACAGTTCAATTGATGAGCTGTTAGATTAGAAACATTATTCAAAAACAATATTCAAAAAACTTACGCCAGTGGGTGATTACAGAGAAATAAAAGAAGCCATAAATTTCAAACCAAGTATCATTCATTTGTAACAGACATTAGCAGTGTAAATGATATTGCTTGATACAGCCCCTTCATTAAGGTTTAAAATGTGCTGCCGATGTTATGCTAATGTATGTTCAACAGTTGACCGACAGTGATTTTATACACATTCAATGTTGTCTGGTCCTTAAGGTCAGGCAAGTTGTATCATATCTCGATAAACCACATTTTCAAAATGGTCTCAAATCAGAAATAACACGAGAATGGAGAAGTGAACGAGTAATCACTCAAACATTGGTAAAATACTGCATTAAAAAAATTCCGCAAGCAGAGTCCAGTATAATTAAAGACAGAGTTGTTTCGAATCAGGATCCACGTCCACAGCTGCAAACTTTCACACTTTTTTTTCTAGAAAATTAACCACCACAATTTTTAAACTGTTTTCCCTTTTAAAAATAAAATCTCTTCAATGTTCTACCATCTGACTAATCATTAAAAAATCTCCATATCGGCTGTGTACATCTTTCACACGTTGAATGAATAACACTGCAAGGAAACTTTTTTTGTACCATTTGTACTGGTACTCGATACCTTATTCGGGTATACTGATTACAAATTGAAATCAGCTTTGTTCCGAAAGCTACGGATATTTGCTTGAAAAATATAGTAAAATATAATCTAGTGGTATTCTGTTCTCATATTAAAGCCAAAATAGATATTGTTCAGTGAGCGTACATGCTTTAACAAAGTGATAGCGTTAAGAAGATTAGATTTTTCGCATTTCGAAATGACGAATTATATTATGAGCAAATGCGTTGCGTATCGTGTATGAATACAAAGGCAAATTGAGAAATCAATGTATCATCTATCTTTAAGGGTGATCTTTTGTCTTTGTCTGCTCCATAGACCTAAAGTTCGTGATTAAAGATCCAAGATGTCTCCCGAAATATCGCTTCAAGACATGAAATTTTTTGCAAAGGCAAATATCTGTCGGTCAATCTGCTATTATCACTTCGACTTTGGCCAAGGATTCCCAACCATTTCGCGAAATGGCCAATCAAAGTTGAATACACAATATTAATTGCAAGTATACTTTGGCCAAACTCCGAACTTCTTGACCAAAACAGGAATTGGCCAGCCGATGCACGAACTGGCCGAACTTCAAGCTTTGTCCGTAACATACATCGTGGACAGATATCATTGACAAAGACTCGACTGTGAGACATTGAAAGACTCAACTCATTAATTATCACCATTAGTGCATAAGTCGATATTACAAATGGGATACAGTCAAGCAAATACTGACAATGACTTGAGTCACTTGACGGACTTTATTTGCTCTTGCAACTCTTGCGGCTGTGGACTTTGAAGACGGCAATCCGTTAGTTGTTCCAGCGGTAGTGTGACATCATACGGTTGTCCTTGTGTACTTGGTAGCACTCTTCCATCATTTTGATATCTTGATGGCAGCGCTCTCCGTGTTTACTTACATCCCAACATTCTCGGGAAATCGGTCAAGGCGACTAAACAAATAACATTTTTTGCGTTTCTAGAGCAAGTGTTTAACAGCCAGATAGGTAATAGAATCAATCAGTGCTATTTATACATCTACTTCAAGAAACGAGCGAGCAGGTGTGAACCAACTTCTACAAAACGACCTTGTTTGCTCCTTTAAAATTAACACATAATAGGAAAAACACATGAAATTACCTTATCGTCATAAACTGTAAAGTATGATTTCCTTTTTCTGGAGGGTACGCCCTAGATACCACTGAAGTAGTCACTCAAATGAATTTTTAAAACTTTTCCTACGGACTATATTTTTTAATTATTAAATTGCATAAAAACTGTAGCTTGCAGTGAGCAAACGATTGCAGATGCGAAAGAATCTAAGATCAGCTAAAGAATCTCATACAGCAGAAAAATAAACTGTTCCCCAGTGTAATATTTCAGGCGCAGGGTTGACAGACGTAATATTTACTTTTTTTTAAAGAATGTAGTATGTTTCAAGTATTTTTTAAATCATACCAGAAAGAAAATTTTAAAGTAGTGTTAAAATTACTGTGTCATTAACAGGATTTCTGCTCAATGCAATGCCTTATAAGCGACGTTGAGGGTGCTAGCACCCAGGCACATCGGAAAAAAGATTGGGATGGGATGGGACGCTGTTCACGAGTCTCTCAATACGACGTGACAAACATTGCAAAATAATGTTAAAAAGCGAACTTTTACCAAGCGAAAACGTTGTTTATCACACGATCCCCTTCTTCTTATACCAAGAACTCGAATCAATACATTTTTTTATGAAAATTAGATCGTTTTTGTTTTTTCTTTCACTTGTTGACCAAAATTACCATCATTTACAATGTTTGAAATTGTTAAAAAAATCAGGTGTTCTCTTTTATTGAATTTACCGCGTGGTATACGGTAACGTAGGATTACTTATCGTTTATTTAGCTATATGGTACCCTTGACCATGACAAACACTGAAAATACTGTAACACGAAGTACTTAGATAAATCGCTTCGTATTTATATCCTAGAGGATACCTACTTCCTTCTGTTGAATCATAGATGGTTCAAAAGAAGGAAATAGTCAAGGAGTGGCTAAAGTTCGTGAAAAAAGTCCAGGAGTTATTGAAAATTGTAAAAACTCCGAATATTTTCATGTATGACTTCAATTTTGTCGCACACTCTATGGATCTCACGCAGTTTTTGATGTCAGATGTCACAGTTTTCAATGCCGTGAAAGAAGTCACATGTTAGTTCAGTTAGTTAACTTGGTTAGTACACCTAGTCACTTTTCTAAGAGTAATATTTTGCTTACAACAAAGTCGATTTCTTTTGGTTGCTCGCATAGATTCATTATGGAGAAACGTAATCCTACACTAAAATAACAGTTTTAAATAGGCCCATCAAAGCCCAAGTAGTGTAACTACATTTTTTTTATTTAGGGTCGCAGAATTCTTCAACAAATGCCATTTTATCAAGAACACATATGGTGTAAGCTGTAACTCCCTTAGCAACCATGTAGATAGCAGCACTATTTGCTGTGTAATGCTGAATTTTCTATGATAGCCCTAGTAAAACCTTAAAAACCGCAAAACTAGAAAAATGTAACACCACTTGGGCTTTAAGGAAACTCAAATAATACAGTGCTTTAAAGTTTTCACTGGTTAAGATTTCAAGGACCTTTTTGTTGACCACAGTTACTTATTGCATCTTTTTTTCTAGAACCTCGGCTATAATCCACCCTCAGCAGATATTTTAAAAGCTGCTTTCCTTTTTTTTTAATCCTTTCAATGCATCCTTTGTATAATTTACTAACAAATCTTTGGCTCAATCTACATGTTTGTTACACCAACACGGTGCGCTGAAAATCCCCCTATTATGAGGAGAGATATAGGTTAGTTGTACAGTCGAATCCCGTTTTAATGAAGTCAGTTGCAGCAAAAATCTCGTTATGGCAAAGGCTTTCATAATCCCCAAATCAAATTACATAAGAGTTACCACACTCACATTTCCGATATTACGAACGACGAAATCCGTTATAACGAAGCAGGAAAAGGGCTTCCTGAAAAATGCTATCCTGAATATACACAACAGCGCCGTATGATGCTGGTGCAATTTTTGTGGGAGCGCATTAGGAAAGAAACATTCGTGCTTCTTCGTGTACGATTCTGGAAGTTTTCCTTTCTGATGATGAGAAAATCATAACATCCGAACCTTTGACGAATAATGACAAATTCTTCGTAGGATTTAAGAAAACAATGAACAGTCCCTTCAGGATCTGTATTAACTGCGAAGAGGAATCTTTGAATGAGAACCTCACTGTACCGACAACTTCCAGAGCTCTAGCAATTTTGGATACTAAAACGTTATTTATCATTCCAAAATTGTGGCAATGACAGCTTGCTTGAAAATGTATTTATAATTTAGAAAGTTAATCTCTTCTACCAGTACGAGATATTTGTGCAAAGAAAATAACGGGTTACATCTCGTATTAAGTAAAAAATTTCAATAAAATCGATTTTTATTTTGTTTGGATTTGGAAAATTGGGTATAACTTTTAAATAGGTATAATTTCACTAATCGTTGGAAATTCCGCTATAAAGAATTTTGTTTCGGATATCGTAAAAATCCGCAATATCGGTATAACGAATTTTCTTTATAGCGAAGTGATTTTGAGGATGCCTTGGATTTTGTCAAAAGGGGATTCGACTATATGTGTATATGTTCCATAAAAATAAAGCAGTACATTTTATATCCAAAATAATTTTTAAACGAAAAATTAAATTATTTTTTTTTTTGTAAAAACCGAATAATTCATATCAAAGTATATGTTTGTGTGTGCGCTATAAAATTTCTAAATTTTTTCAAAATATGTCAAACAATAAAATAGTTTGAAAAATAATATACTGTATAAAGTAGCAAGCGACTTATCAAACCTTTTTAAGATACAAATTAAAAAACACTAGCTAAAAATATATTGATGTTTCGTTGTCATAACAAAACAAATCAGTTCTCAGGAAAAGATTGCGCTATTCTGTCATGTTTCTGTGTTTCTTTATCCTCGTCTTTCTTTTCTTTTCCTTTTTTATTGCTGTGAAATAGTAACCAATAAAAGATGCATCGGATTTCAGATCAAAGAGCTAACAGGCAGGGACGTAACCAGAAAAATTTCGGAGGGGGGTCCAAAAGGTGAAAAAGCCAGAACGTGTCACAAAGTCATTCATCATTATTGTTTTCTTCGCAAATACTAAAATTTCGGGAGGGGGGGCGAACCCCTGGACTGACTTAAAAACAATTAGCAAATAGACAAACAGAATTCTATTGAAAGAATTTGCATTTTTACTTTTCGAACATGTACCATGTAAGGAAAGTATTGTAATCATGAAAAAATTCGACTTCGAGATTTTGGTCTATTTACACGTTTTGAGGTATTCTGAATCCATTTATGCTATTTTTACCAGATGTGTGTGTGTGCGTATGTGTGGGAACACGAAAGCTCCTAAACGGGCATTCGATTGAGCTCAAATTGGGTATATATGTCATAAACCACCGTCGCAAGACCGGTATTGATTTTGGTGTGTAGGACTTATAGTTTTTCTAGAGGGCCACAACAAAGATTTCTTTTATATAATGGCATATGGGTAGAAATTCTTGAAAGTGCGCAAGCGTTTAAACGGTGCATTCGATTGAGTCTCAATTTGGTATATATGTTTGAATTATTCATCGATATAATGCTTGGTAATGATCTTAATCGTAAGTTTTCGGAAAGTCGAGTGGAGTCACTCCAGATTTTTTTATTAGCGGGAAACCGGATAAAAAATCATAAAAATAGCCATTTTCATAAATTTTTAAGGAGCTGTCTTAATCCCCCCACCCCCTGCCCCTTCAAGCTTAATTCATATCTTACTTAAATTTATCTTACTTAATGAAAAAATCTTTCATTTATTCTTAATTTTTTAACTTATTACTTAATCTATCCATAAAGTACAGTAAAAGTATAGTCCCAAAATGTATAGTCAGAAATGACCTATCTTCCCGATTGGGGGGGGTACATATTTTCCTCCCATTTAAATGACTGATAGCCTTTAACTAACTTATCAAAAGGGAAAGAATGCTAATTTAAAATAAGCCTGGATCTGAATGCGGTCTATAAAAGGTTAAGGAATGTATGGGGATAATAGCAATGGGATTGCTCATGTGCGTAAAATGCGATTAAGGTAAAGGTCAAAAGTTCCGGTATGTATTTTTCAGAGCTATTAATCAGTGAAAAAGGCATAGCTTTCAATCGGTCGGTAATAAAAAAAAATTGGAAAATCGCAATCCTGAAAGGAGCCTCTTGAAATAATAAAAATAACCCATACAGAAAAGAAACTTGTAAGAGCAACACCACATAAAATGGGAAAAATTCACTCTAAACGCACCTAGTCATGCTCCGTATAAAAATGCTCCCAAAGCTCCGTTCCATCCGTCAATTTTATATTCCCGCTTCAGGAGGTGTGCGGGATCATCTCTCCCTACTAACATGTCGTAAAATATAAACTTATGTTGCTACCAACTTGTACAGTAGATAACAAACTACTATAGTCTAAGCGACCTTCCGTTCGTTAAAGGTACTATTTACTATATGATGAAACAAAGTATAAGAAAATAGTGGTGAATAATTTCTTTCATCCTGACCCTTGAATAATCATAGATTACACTGGGGAACAGCAATTTTGCTGTCTTAGAACTGTGACTTTTTTTTGAATCACTTTTGGCCCCTGAATCCAAAAGTAACTGTAGTTTTTGTCTGTCACGTCAACTTTTTAAGATACAGGGTACCCCCAAAATGTGCATAAAAAGAAAAATAAAGGGAAAAGTTACCAAATATATAGTTACTACAAGTTAAATTGTATTAATACACATAGAAAAACTTATTTACCAAGTGGTAAACATACATATTAAGGCAAAAATTTTCGTTTGTAGCTTTTTCTGGAATGTTTAATCTGTGGACATTCTTGCTTTATGCTCCAACAATAGTCAGCCATCATATGTAGATCCCATCTTCCTTGATAGCGTGATTCCATGATCTTCAAATCTTGATGAAATCGCTCACCCTGCTCATGACTGACTTCAACAAGATTTTTCGGGAAGTCAGCGAGATGGCTACGTAAAAAATGCAACGATGCTCATGTTGCAACCAAGCATTTTGAAGCTCTCCAAGAGCTGTTGGACAATTTCGGTGTAATTCTGTGCTCGTGTATTTCCAAGAAAGTCTTTGACAATGTTTTTGAATGCCAACCAAGCATTCTGTCATTGTTCCGATGAAATGCTCATCTTTAAGAAGCTGGCGAATCCGTGGACCATCAAACACACCAGCTTTTATCTTTCAAATGACAGGTTAGGAAATGCCGAAACAGTCTCCTTCAATTGACAAAGCTTTAACAAATTGCTTCATGAGACCCAGTTTTGTATGCAGAGGTGGAAATATTATGTTCTTTCTGTTGACAAGTGGCTGATGAAGAATGTTTGGATCACCAAGTTTCAGGTCTTATCTTGGCGGCCATTTCGACTGCACCCAATGTTTCTCACGAGTTCTACTGTCCCACATGCCCCCAAAAACAGGGATATTTGGTATATCCACGTTGCTGGCTAAGCAGGAAACAGACCATTTTAAGATCAACACAGATGATCCATTGATGCATGTGATATTGCAACAAATCAACGACTCTATGTCTTCATATTCCTCACGCAAACATACTGAATTACCTATTGGGACTGCACCATATAAATTTCCATTGTGGAGGGAGTACACACTTTAAGCTCCGCTTTGAGCTATCGATGAGCTGAAATTCCCAACTCTTCCATTAAACCATGTATGTCATGGCAGTATACAAACCCATCATCACTTCGAAAGTATTGCAGAAATGCATTTTCTTGTATCGGAAGTAGGATACTTTAGCTCCTTTTTCAATCAATTTTTTTTCGTGCAGTCTTGATGTTAACAGTTCTCAAGCTTCTTTGGATAGCCCCAAATTATTTAACTCAAAACCCTTACGAACGGGATCATCTTCAATTTCAAAATCTTCGTCATTGGGGTGGGTCACAGTGTTTCCGGTGAACGAAGTTCGCTCTTGCGGATAGTGAAGAGAAGGTAGGTGTAGAGAAAAAACTTGACGTGATCGAAGAAAACTAACAACAGTTTTGTAATCAGTGTGCCCATTGGACTCTAAAACAGCTTAAAAATCAAACTCAACAGAAATGATGTTAATTTAAGGCTCACTGAATTCGATGGTAGATCTGTCCATCTACCAGAATCGCTCAGTAATTATTTTTTTACAGTTGAAAATGTGAAAGCTGTTAGGTTTGGCAAAAGCTACGAAATGATTTACGAAAGCATAGTTCAATGGGCAATGTCTAAACAGTGTGAATTCCTCTCTTGTGCATGCTTACTAAGTAAATGACTGATACCAAATTATTTCTGCAGAAAAAAATAAATTAAAAAAAAATAAATCATACTAAACGCTTCGGATAGAAAGTACGCAAACATGTTCGTTCATTCTAGAAACGCGGCTCAGTTTAGGTTATATGTATATATATATATATATATATATATATAGAGAGAGAGAGAGAGAGAGAATGTTTCTAAATGGTCTGTACAAAATTTTAGGAGAGATACTTTTTTTATCTGCTAATCGTTACATGAAAGGAATATAAAGTGTAATAACACTACTTCTAACCGATGCATTTACCGCACTGTCTGTACTTATAAGAATATTATGCATGAAATTGTAAAATATTGTTACTTATAACACCGCCTACTGTGCACTTTTAAAAATCTTGTATGTTCCAGTATAACCTTTCCAACTAATTGGAAAAAAGAATGCAAATTGGACGATGCATAGATAATGATGCACTTTTATAAACATCACTAGAATGCGTATTTTAAATGAAAGTGTGTGTGTGTGTTTCAGATTTTTTTTTCTTTTTCCTTCTTTCTTTTCCTTCTTTCTTCTCCTTTTTTACTTGGACCTGTTTGTATAGTTGATGATATAAAAATAAAACTCATTTCACTACAGGCGATCTATTGTCTTTACGAGTAAGAGAGTCATAAAATTGTGCTCCAAATAAAAATAAGTAAATAAATGAAAAATACTGAAAGAATTAATAAGAAACTTAGACTTAAAAAAGTCTAAGTTTCTGTGCTTAGTAAAGTCTAAGCACAGAAAAAAATTACTTTCTAGATACATTACAGTAACATGCATAATTTGAGCTTTGAATTGAGAATTTCATTGATTTGTGCCCCAGAAAATTAAGTATTAGTTGCCATAATGATAATAAGAGCCATAGAATTGCATTAGTTTGCATCTGTAAAATATTGAATACTTCCGGGAAAATGAGAAATTACTAACAGGGTCCTTCACGTGTTGAAATTCACTTTGAACTATTTAAATCGCTAAGGAAAAAGTTTTACCTTAATTTCTATCTGATTATCCGTCTACTATGCAACAAGAAAGATAACGTATGCCCAACGCTTGGATTATAAAACGCTTTCCAGCAGATCATTTTTTTTAATTATTCGCCATATTTAGTAATCTATTGCCAACACACTCCGCCAGATTTTGATTAAAGAAAAATTTCAAAAGCATATTTACGAACGCTTACGTCAACATGGGGAAAATGATTCACCATTATTTTCTGAACAATCCACTGTTTAAAATTGTGGTGAAAAATCTTCGGGAAAAAGTGCAAAAGTTGGCAGCTATGCCAAAAGACTATAAATTACTCATGACATCGTACGAAAGCACGTTATATGGTATTTTTCATCTTTTAAGTGAAGAGGGAGCTGCTAAAAACGTTCATATTACTTATTGCACAATACTTGTGCCCGGTTGCCCTGCCGAGAAACAGGCTCTGGGAATGGACTAATTTTCACCCTTTTCTAAAGAGATATTGGCCATGAAAATGATGTCTTTAATCAATCACACCGATGCATGATTGATACCAGCTAAACTACCAACCTTCTCGACTTCTTCGTGAGATTTTTTACCACAAATTTTGGACAATTACATTCGGAATTACAGTTTTGGCGTTTCCATAAGAATGAATTGATAGATAAAAATTAGTGGTGAAGAATCTCCCGAAGAAATCCGGAAGGTTGGCATAGCTTGCTTGCTGACGTAGGAGTTGTTAGGCTTTCTTTATCTAGGAGGTGTTGGAAGAGCTATGGTGACTTATCTAGAGAATCTTTGAGAGGCGAATATTGATGCCTGAGAAATTGCTTAGACGCAAGATTCTGTTTTCTCATTATTATGTTTCAAATACATTATTGCTTAAATTTATCTTTATTCCCAATTGATTTAGTATAATAGTAAATTTTGTCTATATATTCTAACTGCATATTCAATTTTTAAACATAAATTAACTGTTATTCCGAAAATAAATTTAAGCAATGATAAACTTGATAAAATGATTACGAGCAGTCATACAATCATAATTTTTCTCTATAAATTATCATTTTATTCTTAAAAACCTTTTCATAGCATGAACCATTTATTTAGATAGAGGGCCTATTCCACGGGCCGTGGGACTCTCTCACGTGCGGAAGTTGCCTCTGACTGCCTGGCGCACTATTTCTTGGCGAAATTCACTCACTGTCGTGGCTGACGAGATATACAGGCTGCACTGCTCACACTTTGTTAATTCCCTTATGCCTTTAAATGGTCCTTTGACCTAGGGGTGTGACTTTTTATTATGGCTATCTCGGACTAAGAGGGTTGCACCTCCTTGGTCACTTGACTTTTCGGGTGCAAAGGGGTGTGACTAAAAATGTCAGCAATGCAGCCTGTATATCTCCTCAGCCACGACTTTGTCGGGTTACAATTAGAAATGAGTAATCCCGTGGAGGTACTGAAAAAAATTTTTTTTTGAATTCTTATTATTTCAATTTTAGCTATTATCTAATCACTGACATTATAATTTTTATTCTTCAAAATTGTTAACAGAATGAGGAGGAGGCAGAACAGCTCGTGTGAAGCATAGATCAACGTCGAAATTCTACCGAAGAAACAATGTTACCACCTTTTTGGGACACCCTCTATATACATTTAACGCTAAATTGCAACTTTTTTTTTCGATTTTCCCCATTGTTCCTTTCTACTTTACATCGCAATAACTCCATAAAACTTCATTGTACCGTAGAGAGTAGAAGACCTCTAACTCACCTTGTGAAGGATTCAACCATCTACAAAATTCACGCATACAGGGTGATACCGAAATCTTGTAAAAAAAAAAGAAAAAAAAATCTAAGGAAGAGATAGAAGAGCTCATGTGAAGCATAATTCAGCGTAGAAACCCTGGTTACTCTCAAACCAGTTTCACTCTTCGACGGAAAAGTTAAAAACCTAGCAAATCTTCACTCCCAAGGCTTTTAAACACGCTAGAAAATAAATAAATAAAATAAAGTAAAATAAAAGTAACTACATTTTTAGAACAAAAGACAGACAGCCTTAGAACAAAAGACAGCCTGTAAAATTGCATCAATTGTATTAGCGATCTGATAATGAAATATAAGCGCCTAAGCACTTAAAAAATTAAATTGAAATACTTTCCATCGTTTTTCAACATCAAATCCGAAAAAAAAATTAACAAACAGTTCAAAATACCTGTAGTAAAATTTACAACAAACTTTGTCATATTTTTATAGCTTTCGAAAACCTTACAATGCCCATACCGGTTGTCTTGTTCTGAAGAAACTTAAATTCTTGTTCGATCCTTGAATTTTACGTTTCCGGAAAAAGAAGCCCCACCAATAGGATTCTGACTTGGCTTTTCATATATTTTTGACTATATTTATACTCATAAATTTACAGCTTATTTATTTCGTTGATGCTATAATCTTTATTTTTCATTTTACATCTTCAAAAGATTGCAATACATTTTTAAAGACTTGTTTTTTGCAACTAGTGCATATTTTAATGTATTAATTACAGCATTCTCCTTATATTTCTATATAACCGTATACTCATGTTAATATGCTTATTAATAAAAGGTTGCCCGAGCAGGGTTGCCCTGGGGGACACATGAACCCTGTTGGGGAACCGGTAACTCCTCCCTTCGGGGACTTCTGATATATTCGCAGGGGGATTTTTAAGTTAAGAAACAATCCAATTTTTAGACCAATTTTAATTTTGAAATATTTAAAAAAATTACTTTTATAGTACTTTATCTTTTTTAATATTATTGACCAGTAAAAATTTGACTAGGGGTAATGCATAACAAATCTGTTATCTCCCTGTTCATTATTCCTCGTCAGTTAAAAACATTCAGACTCCAGTGAAACTCTATTATTAGTGCTGACTCTTAATTCGAACACTTTCAAACACGACTGAGCAGTTTTCAACAAAAAGGAAGGCAAACATCCTGATTATTAGATTACAAGGTATGCTACGATCCGCCCGCTTCGAAACTAGTTCCGCCTCTGCAAAAAAGTATAAATGGGATTATTTGCAGATGGAATTGTCATTTTCCATTGTTACCTATTTTTAAGTGAAAAAAATCTCAATCTTTTTTATTTAATTAAGGCAAATTCATTATTTACTAAGAGAAGTAATAAATTTCACTAAAGGGCGTTAACTTTCTGTATAAAAACCGAAATTTTTAAACGGAAAAAAAAAATTCTTATTTTCAGATTAGAATGTGTTAAATAATAAATACTTTAAAACGAAATTCATCTAAATATCGCAAAGCAATTTTATCAAATAGACAATATCGATGGTGGTTTTGTGCTTCCCTTTAAAATTAAGCTAGTAGTCTTGAAGTGAGACGAATTTTGTTAGTCGGCTGTCTCAGATAGGTGACATCACTGAAACGTCACGTCCAAATACTCTATTATGAGGAGACTTTCCTTCGGTTTTTCTGTCAAAAAATTTGACACGAGGATAATCCATAACTAATTATGGATCCTCTTAGTCAGGAGACACGGGAATATAAGAACAGGATATCCTGTTCTGATATTCCTCGTACAGTTGAAAACATGCATACTAAAGTGAAACTCGATTATTAGTGAGGACTCTTAATTTAAACACTTTTAAACATCATCACATTAAGCTGTTTTCTACAAAAAGTATGGCAAATACCATGGTTGTTAGATTACAAGGGATGTTACGATCCGCCCATTTAAGAATCTAGCTCCGCCTCTGCGACCAAATGGGATTAATTTACATATGTAACGTGGACTCTATTGCTTAAATTGTCAGGTGCTGGCTGAGCTGAGCTGATTGTGAAAGAACACCTTAGCTAACGTGGTAATCAAGAGCGCCGCCAGCTATGGGTAACTACCCACCCTTCCGTCAGGAAATCACACAAGATTGTTAACGGATATAAAATATATGTGAAATCTCGTTAATTTTTTTATGCTAAGCAAACAAGCAATTTCAAGTAAATATGCCACTGAGGAAAAAAAAAATATATATATATATAAAATTGTTAATTTAAGATAGCATTTTGAAGGATACCTTTGTAAAATGAGTTTAAAAAAGAATAAACTTAAAAAAGTGAAACCTAATTCAAGGAATAACAATTGTAGCCTGCGTGGCTGTAGAGAAAACTCGTCCAAAAAGTTTTGTAAGAAGTGTTCCAAATCACCATTTATATATTATTCAAGCTTATAAAAATACTGTTTTTTTTTTCGTGCAGGACTAAAATCACCATTCCTTAAAATGCTTCAAAATGTAAAAAAATAAAATAAAATTTTTAAATGCTGCAGTGCTTTAAAACTTAAAAGGCTCCGAGGCATTTTTTGTTGACAACAGTTACTTATTGCATCTACTTTCTAGTAATTTGGCTTTATTGCGCTCTCTAGAGATGATATTTCAAACTTTTTTTTGTTTTTTTTGTTTTGTGGATTCTTATAACACATACCTTGAATAATTAACCAAATTTTCAAAAATCAACTTTGAATAGTCTAGCAACCCTCGGCTCAATGTGCATGTTAGTTACAGAAATAGAGTGCTCTGAACAGACAAAGATTTCTTATGATCATCCTATATTATGAGGAGTAATAATTACAAAGAAATTATATGCATTATTTAAAAAATATATATATAACATCTGTAGTCTTTATAAATCATAGTTTTATGTAACAACCAGTTTGACCGAAAAATTAAAATTATTTTTTTGTCAATAACAAACGCTTAATATCTATGTATAAAATTCTTCAAAATATGTCAAACAATAAAACAGATTGAAATACAATATGTAGTAAAAGGGATGGTGTAATATATCAAACTTTTTTATGATACAGATCAGGAAAACTAGCTAAAAATATATTGATGTTTCGTATTCATAACAAAACAAATCAGTTTTCAAGAAAAGACTGCGGATTCTGTCATACTTCTGTGTTTCTTTACCCCTCGTCTTTTTTTTCTTTTCTTTTTTTTATTGCTGTAAAATAGTAACCAGCGAAAGATATATTGGTTTTGAAATCGAAGAGCATGCAGATAATTTAAAATTACTTTTTTAAGGAAGATGAGGAAAATTCTATTATATGAAAAAAAAAGATTATCTTCCATGAAATTTTCTTTTATTTTGAAATTTCTCTTATATGAGAAAATGGGGAAATGCTTTTCCCATAAAACAAGTTTAAAGTAAAAGAAAAAACTCTATTAATTATTTTTATTTATTTTTTAATCACTGAAAAAAGGGTGGATACCAATCATTAGCTAACAATATACAAATATTAGAAATTCATAAAGCAAAAACTAACTTCTTAAAATAAAAATAATTTACTTAATAATCCGCACAGAAAACTGAATTTTAAATTACATCATGTCATGACTTATTATATATGCGATTTACGCTATTAAAAGAAGCAAATTAACATTATAGTATAGATGAAATTTTTCTATAGAGACGTTTCTCCATGGATTCATTTTATTGATGAATCTTAAGCAACCAAGGCCGTATGAGGTTTGGCCGCCGACTGCGACATTGATTCTGTCGTGTTAATGCAAAACATTTTGAGATTTCGAGCCGTCTGGGAGTCGTTAAATCCTCTAAAAAGTTAGTAAAAAATTAGTAGTAAGTCAGATCCATGTGAACCCCTAACCACATTTTCTGTACAGCAATCTGAAATTTATTAAAACTTTTTTCAAGAGATTAGACTAGTTTTTCAATAATATTATTAAAAGCAAATATTATTTACAAAATGTGGTTGCCTATATTTCGATAATGTTCGCAGCTATGGATATCTCTCTACCGCCATTTTGAAAATTTTAGGCACGGCCAAATGGCTCAGAAAGTCGGATAAACCGCAGTTTTGCTTAGCATGAATATCAATGCCCGTCATAGATCCGAAGTAACTTTAGGCAGTAGGGTGGGCCGAAAAAAGTAAAGTTTTTCCAATCTAAATCTAATAGTGCGGAAAAGTTCCCAGTGGTAAATAGAAGGCAAAAGAATTTTTGAAATCAAACAATATTTGTCCCTAGCGCATCGAAGTCAAAGCATTTGAAAATTTTATTGTTTTTACATATTTTTTTCGCATTTTTAAAATATCGCTTCTGAGAATTGTATTTTCCTACTGGTCGCTCAGTGGTCGAAATTAGACCGTAATATATTAAACCTCTTTATAATCATTGCTTATACCTCTATAATCATTGCTTGTAACGATTTTTATTTTGTTCTATTACGTCAGCTGCGAACGTATTCAAATACGCCATTATGCATTAATTTCCCAGTTATTTGAAAACTGTGAACGATGGGAGAAATGAAGAATAATTAGGCTAAGCCATATTTAAAAAGCGGCAATGCATTCTTTTCTTTTCTTTCTTTCTTTTTTTTTTGACATTCCCTGTTTATTTTATTTATTTTATCATTTATTAATTAATTTTCTTGCTATACTGACCAGTTTCGTCAAGGTTACGCAGTTATTTAGTCTGTCTTTTTCAAAGTACATAAAATTTAAATAAAAAATTAATGTAAAATCTCAAACCATGGAATGATCGAATACTACTTTTCCTCGACGTACAATTGAAAAACTCAATAATATTCATTTATTTTTCGAATGTTTGTCCTTGAGACTTACTTATTGTCATTGCAAATGCAGGTGTAATAGGAAAATATTTTCTTTTGCGAGATAAGTGAAAGATAAAATAGCTGTAAAATATGCTGTACATGGGACATATTCCGTATTATCCGTTTGTTTGGAATCCAAATTTTCCTATTGCATGCGATTACAGTTAAAACTTTACAATCAATAGCATCACGGTGCATAAACTTGATGCGCATTCTTGTTCCATTGATTAATGCTTCCTTTGTGATGGAATGGGCTAGTTGCACTATGGCGAAAAGAGAAAAGGGCGGGTTGTACCGCTGATGAATTTTTATCCACGGCCGCTAAATGGAAAGGAGGGCAACAATCATAGAGGAACCCTGCATTCTCGCAAAGGGCCAGCGGTAGAATTTTTCAAAGAGGCTCTACAGCAACGGCTGGACCCAATAATGGCTTTTGGGGTCTCGCAAAGGGCCATCAGTAGCATATTTTCGGGGGACCTCCTACAGCGGTAGCCGGACCCAGTGATTTATTTATTTATTTGCCAGGAGAGGACAGCTCGCGTCACTGAATGTGTCGCTTAGAGCTACATGTACGTCCTTCTCGGAATTTCCCACCACAATTTAGAACCTCATCAGAAGACGGGGGACTCCTGAATATTGGCACGCCTCGGAAACTGCTAGCGAACGCCGAGCTGACTTTCGGAACCACGGATTTAACGTGCACGTACACCGCATGTACACGGTGGTCTTTAGTGGTACGCCGATATCGAACCCGCAACCTCCGGTTACGAGTCTAACGTCTTGCCAACGCGCCCTACATATAGAAAGCCTCACAATTCCTACGTTTTTAACCTTTGACGTCATTATCTGGCCTACCTTTAAAAGTTTTATTTTCACAAAATAAAACTATTAAAAATTTCTGGTAAATACTACAAATATTAGAAAATACCTTATATTAAACATTAAAATTAAAATATCTTTCACATACAAAATTATTCAGTATGATCTATTTCCTTATCACATTATCTAATTAGTTATGGTTAAAACCGGCCATTTGTCGTAAAATTATATTTTTTATCTCAAATTATTAAAATATTGCCAATCATGGATAAATTCACAAATTTTTAATAGCTTTATGTTGTCACAATCAAACTTTTAAATGTAGGCCAAATGATGACGTCAAAGCTTGTTGACGTAGCAGTTGTAAGGCTTTCTATATCTAGGAGGTGTTGGCCTTACCCACTGGGCTACCATGGCCCCAGTGATTGTTCTTTTTTTTTGGGGGGGGGGAGGTGTCGCAAAGACTAGCGGTAGCGTATTTTCGAGGAGAGGGAGAAAAATATAGATTCCGGTGCAACTCGGCTCTTGATTGCTTTGATAGCTGTTGGAGCGCGTGCAATTGACCCTCGTCCCTTTGTATTACTTACGTTTCTGATCAGTAAAACTATGCAATTAACTTTCGACACTAACATATGTGTATCAAACTATGGTGTAACTTGTAATTAGCCGGGCGTAAATCCCACCGACAATTTTTTCTTGGCAGCATTAAAAGACTACTTCTGAAACATCGTTATTCCCCAAAACAAAGCCGAAAATATTAACCAATATACAAAAAAAAGTACTTATATATAAATTATTATGCATAAAAGTATCCCTAATAAGAAATTTGTATGTTTATTGGATTAATCGACTGTTAAAAAATGGAAATGGGAAAACATATGGAATCCGATAGTATGTTTTGTCAGAAATATTTCCATACACCTCATTAACAATATAATATTATTCCCATCTCCTATTGATTGCTGATGTATTTCGACAGTATTTTCACTAAACTGGCGAATTATTTCATTTTTTGCAAATTTTGCCGGAATATTATAACCTCATTGTATCTTTAAAACTTAAGCTGTTATTTCAAAATGGACACAGCTATGGAAACATCATCCGACTTGGCGCAAAATATGGATCACCAATTTACTTCTCTAATTTTTTTATAGTGAATGAACAAATTACATAAAAAATTGTCATTCGCTCAACCACCTTCATACCACATTTATCTATGCCGAATTTCACATTCCTCCGTCCGCGCAATGCGCTGCAAAAGGGACACAAAGATTTTCCTTAGCGTATTTATGTATGCGTAGATTATAGTCTGTCAATATATGATGTATCAGCACTAATTAATTACTTGTCATTATGATAACGTAAGTCGAAATCTGGGATGAGATGGGTTTGGAGTTTTTTCACCATAGCGTGACTCACTACAGATGCAGTCTTTGCGCAGACGCATTACAGATCTTTTATTTAGCTTTCTTTTTCTTTCTCTTTGAGGTAAATTTCCCTTTCGTTACCATTGCATTGAATCTTTATGTACTCCAGTTTGCATATTATTAGTCCTTTCCCCCCCCCCAATGGATGGGACCACAAGCCTTTGACACTACTGGCCATTTTATTAAGGGGGCACTTAATGGGCGGCCAGCGTTACCCCTATGAAGAAACGGACAATTTACCACCCAAGCATAAGCCGAAAATCGAACCTGGACCCAAGGTGCGATAGAATAGTTCTTTAGCCACTAAACAACTTGGGCGGCTGTATGCTTTTACTGATTTGGTTTGCAGGGAGTTCAAACGCGGTAGTTATCTTTCGGATTCCATGTTTCGACTGAGATTCCTTGCTTTTATTGGCAGATCACTTGAGTATGATGTTCTTCTCCTAGGCGAAGTAGTTGTCAGTAACGATCAAAAATACCTTTTAAATATTTATCGGGCTGATCATATGGGATTCTGCCCACCAGACCTATCTGTCGCCAACCATAGCCTCTATCTAATTCCTGGTGGTTGAGCTGCCAATAAGATTCTGAGATTATACGCATCCTCAAAAGAAACAGATAGTTACATTCTTTTTGAAGTGCTATACGACAGTTTTGTTTGATATTAAGAAAGATTCTTCATAGAAGGACCAAAACATGTTTTTAAGGCAATATGCAATTAACAAGATACTCATCTGAAAATCAGCTGCAACTGATAGATCAAGTAGCACAGCCTAATGGACTTTTTACCCGTCCTGAAAATGTTCTCATAGCAATGGTATTTAACGAGAGTAAGCATGTGAGGGAGATTGGTTTGAAGCACTTTCTAAAGGCACAACTTCTTCCTATGGAGAAAATACTCCATGGAGAAAATTTACTTTCCTTCCTCCAGCTATCAATTTTTCTGTCAGATTATTCTGAGTTAGTTGACTGGAACTTTTGCAAAGTCTTCCTCACCTCTTTTGCGTAATGACAGCAGAAAACTCATCAATGGGCTCACTAAAACGGGTGCTGTACCCGACTGGAATGTGTGTTTTTGTCACACACAAACCGTAGAGCAGTGAATTAAACTTTTTACAGAGTCAGCAAAAAAAGTTAGTGGTCCATAATTCAGGGAAGGTTTATCCGATCTACATTTCTGTCTAGAAATATGCCGAAATTTACCCATTTCAGTTAGTGACAACAAGAAACACAAGTATCATAGGCGTAACTTTCTAAGGGCAAGAATGGGCAACTGTCCCTCCCTCACCCCGCCCCCCCAAAAAAGCAAGAAAATTCGGATATTACTTATCTGAAAAAAATATTTTCTTCAACAGTAAACATTTTGCCCCCCAATGTTACATGCCAGTTTACGCCACTGACAAGTAAATATTTCCGTGAAGAAATCTTACTCTCAGTCAGGCCTGTCGAGAGGGGGGGGGGGGGAGAGGGGGATTCTCTCCGGGCCCGTGTTTTGGGGGGGCCCGGGCTAAACTTTCAAAAAAATGTTCTGTTTAGACAGAAATGAAACTCTCTGTATTGAGTCGGCACTAGCGAAAGAACTAGACTTTAAAATTATTATTGATACTTCTGCCTCAAAAAAAGCGAGAAAAGCTAAATTTTAATAGTTTTGATATTGTAAAGAAAAAATCCAATTATTCGTATTATAAAGACCAACATTAAACTATTTAATGAAAGCGTCTTTTTTAAACTAAAATTTGAAAATGCCAGATCGTGAAAAAAAAAAGCAGTTTATTTGTATTAGGTTGTAACGAAAGTTTTCCGCTACTGGAACTATTGTCTGCACAAACAGTTCGCGTTGGTGTCTTTGCCAATATTTTGTCAAACGATTTTTGTTATTTAAAGAAAAGACTTGTTTTAGAGCACTGTGTTGTGAAATCTGTAAAACAATATCTTTATGATTAAGTATAAGGTCTCTGAAATGGAACTATCACGCTACCAGATTGAACCATCATTTACTCTCAGTTCTGTTGCAAAAAGTCAGCAACATAATGACACCGAATCATGTGTACAGCTTAAGGTACTACTGTTGTATCATATACGACATTGTGAAGATTTGGTACCGAAAATTCAAAAACGAGGACTAGGACATTTAAGAAGCAGAGCGCTCTGGCCGGCCTACTGATAATGATGAGGCCCGCCTACGAGAATTTGTGGAAGAAGATGAAATATTCATCCACTTTAGAGCTAGCTAGAGTTAGACTTTAGTATCATGTCCATTATCGCGCAAGGCATGGCATAAACTTGACATATAAGATCAATCGCTCGGTACCGCATGAGATGACTCAAGCAAATCTGGCGGAAAACTTTCGTTACAACCTGATATTTTACAATGTGAATAGCTTTATTTATTTATTTTTTTTTGAGGGGGGAGGAGAGCCCGGCAGATATCCCCCCCCTCCCCGGGTCCGAGTTTGTCTCTCGACGGGATTGCTCTCAGTTGGCAGTGTGGGAAGTGCAAGGGTTAAGAAACTGCACGTTTCACAGTTTTCAAAATATACGTGGGAGTACACTCACAATGACCCTCGTTCTGGTATATCGGACCTAATCGTATAGTAATAGTCTATTCTCGTGTAACTTTAGGTGAAATAACCCGAAACCTATCTCTTTTCCTTCCTTCAACTAAAAATACCATAATTATAATAAATAATTTCTTAGTTCTTTTATATTTAATATGTTGATTATAAAAGATAATTATTAGAAACGTTGTTTTTAAAATATGGAAAATTGGGCAAAAATGGTAAAATTTCCGAAACTTTGATTATAATGCGCAAGGTTCAAATATCAATCGATTTCAATTTTTTTTCCTTTCGTCTTCTATTTACGAAAGGCAACTTTTCCGCATTATTTGATTTTGATGGGAAAATCTTAACTTTTTTCGACCCACCCTATTAGGCAGGAACAAGGAGACGGAATTAGAATGAGAAGAGTTCTCGTGCTCAAAAATTTCATTGCACACCAGAGAGTATTTTCTTACGCTGGACAGACTATCGAAGCAACCGATCTGTAGAATAATAAACCATAGTGTTAACCTGAGGCCATCTCTTGAAAAGAATTTTAGTGTAAGGCGATTGCACAAATTTTATTTGGAGAATGAGCGTTTTATTTAAAACTCTAAGCACTGTGCTTTCGGACTTGCGTTGTTTGATATGCCTTCGAGAAAACCTGTACAATTTAAGCGAAACTAAAACTTCACTAAGTTGGCGTAATTGGTCGCATTCACTCACATTGGAGGATATTTAAAATTTCATCTTGCTGCATACTTATGGAAATTACGCACATAATTCAAGGAACGGTTGCACAATGTGTCAAATACAACGTTTGATTTTAGTATTATCTTATTAGTGGCAGCTGCAAAAATGCAGAAAGAAGATACGTACTTGAAAGAAAATAAAAATTGTGAAAAATTACCTCAAATTGGTTTCTTTGTGGAGGTTTAGTTTGATATCTGCTAATTTCTTTACGATAGTTTAGATGTCTCATTACTTTTGAATTATTAATTTAATTTTTCACTTATTAATTTAAAAAAGGAGGGTTGCACGATGCGTCAAATGCCAGGTTTAATTTTAAAATTAGCTTTTCATAATTACTGCAATTGTAAATATGCAGATACGAGACGCATAAAAATAGTGAAAAATTAACTCAACTTGCTTACATTGTAAAAGTTTATTGACGGGTTTTAAAAATATTTATTTCTGATATTTTAAATTTCTCATACATTTGAATTGGTTACATTAAAAATAAATGCATTAATTCTCTAATTTCTTCAGAATAAAAGCACACAAAAACGAATAAAATAAAACAATTTTTGATCTGTAGAAAAACGGACTAGACTTCATAACAATTTGTTTTAGAATTAATTCTCTTGCCTGACTGTGTTGGAATGCTTTTCAGAAGAGGATTTTAGAATTATTATTTTTTTTTAATTTGTAATCCTGCTGAAACCAACGCAAGATAAATTGATATTCTTGTTTTTGTTGCATTTACTAAAATCAGTAGGCTGGCTGTGCGCGAGCACAGCCAGCTGTCGTCAAAAAAGGGTCTCTGGATCTGTGGCACGCGATGAACGTTTCGATCGTCCGCCATCTTGCTGGTAGTTAAGTCGAGCGATGGCAACGACTGCCCTTTTTTCAGCAGTGGGCAATCTGTCAAGCTGTTCTCGCATTCTTCCATTTTCCGGCAGATGTCAGTGCTGTTAAAAATAATCGTGACAATTTTTTTTACGGAAATGACTTGCTAAAAAGTAAAGGATTCTAGTGGAGTTATGTCACCCGCAACTATTTTTATAGAAATCAAATCTATTCTTCGTGACTGGCAACAGTCAAAACGTCATTGTTGGCGTTGCCAGAGCGGCTACACTGCGCGTTAAAGGGTTAAAAACTGCGTCTGCGGATTGTCTTCCGAAGTGTATTATAAGCTTATTACTTGAAATATGTTAGTTGTATTTTAGTCTATTCGTTTAATACGGTTATAATTTAATAAGCTGGAAACGCTTTCCACCTCTGCATCTGAAAGGAGAAACTACAGTGTCATTAGTGCTAATCTTACCAGCATTAGCATTTTGTGGCTAAACTATTCAGATAACAGGGATCTAAAAGGACCGGAATCTGAAAAGATCTTTAGAATAGGTTCAATAGTTCCAGAGATCTTCGAATAGCGTAATGTATTAGAATTCTTTTGAGTATCCTGTAAAAGAACTAGTTATGCTGCATGCTGAAAGGTAGTCTATAATATTCAGAAATAGTATAGCTTTCTATCAGTAGAAATTTTTTTTCAAATCGGTTGAGAAGTTGCAGACATGCCCATACAGCGTAATATAAATCTTATGAGTGCCCCTATAAAAGAACTATATGTGATAAATGGAGGATATATTTGAGATATACGCAGAATAAGTTAATTTTCAATATTTCTACTGTCGATTAAAATTCTAAAAGTAATGCCGAAATGTCCCCAAACGTGTCAGTGGAATGTCCCAAATAGGGAGCTACTCTTCGGGATTTTTCTTGGAAACAGTTTTTTCTTCAAAAAATGCTTTTTCATAATATGAAACTACTATACTGATACTACATCTCCATGCCAAGGGTTCTCCTGTGGGAAGTCGGCTTCAGCTGTACCAATGCTTCCAAATTTCATAAATTAGCGCTAAGGACCTTGTTTGGGGCCCGGTACCGTGGGACCCTGGGGGGCCTTGAAATTTTTTTAACATTGCATTAACTTTATATCAAGACGTATAACTGCTCCGTGCAAAAATTATCTCTGTATCACGTCAGAGCCAAGGTTTAAAGCATTCTTAAAACTGTATTTTTTATGAAATTGAGAGTTGTTGGGGGAGGGGGGCTTTATTTGGGGCATCTCACAATTTTCGAATGAATTTTCAATTTTAGAGGTTAATATCCAAGGTATATTATAGGATAAAATGAAAAAATTGTCTCTCTAGCATCTCTGAGCCAGTCACAGTCGAGACAATAAAGTAGCAAAAATGGCCCTAAATTAATTCTACGTCACTCGTCTGGGGTACTTTGATAATCCATAACACCAAAACTAAAAGAGGTAAATCAAAAATATTTCAGAATTATTCTTTGCTTGGGTAAGGCGACACAAGAAAAATAATTCATGAAATTCTGAGACGGTGATGGGAACGCCCTGCCTGATTTGCCCCTGGGATGCAATTTATTTATTTAAAGCAATTTATTTATTTATTTGTAGTCTGTTTTCCTGATGCGTGCCGTTCCTTCGTTGACTAATCCCGTCATCTTTGCAGCACCATTACGTCAATTCCTGTAGCCTTTAAAGCTTAACAGAGACTATCTAATTTTACGTCTCGCGTCCATTCCTAATCTCGACGTCAGATAAGCGATACTCTATAGTATCTGACATTTTGGAACTCGAGTTTTAGATTCACCCTGCTTGGAGAGATACCATTTTGCGAGATCGTACCTAACGCCAAGATGGCGCTTTTTAAATCAGTTACAATTAATTATTCTATTTTGGAAAAACGAATAATCGCTAATTCTAAACTCTTGTTGTCGAAGAGAACTTATTATTTAAAAACTGTCAACTTCGTGTAACACATTTTGAGTTATTTATTTCATATACTTTTAAATTTGTCGTAAAATGGGTGTAATTCTACTTAATGTTTGTCAATTTCACGCGATTCTACAAACTTGGAATTGCTTTGTTGCAAAGGTATGAATGATTTTATGCTGGCGAAAATTGCCAAACCTGTCAACGAGTATGTTCACTTTTTCAGTTTTTTATTAATATCTTCTAAAATAATTGGATTTTCGAAATTTAAGTCAGCTTATCAGGTTCCCCCGAATTTTACGAATCCGTGGACATCTTCGTCGAAACTGAAATCCCCACGGTTTCGGAAAAGATGGTAAACAAGCTATTGACCGCGGCCGTTATTTTTTTTTAGAATAGAGAGACACTGATGCATTCTGCACTTTTTTGTTTTAGAGGTCCTGTTCTTTAAAAAATGAAAATTTAAGCCTTACACCCACTTTAAATGATTTATTTAAGAAATCATAACTTTTAAAAAATCCATCGTCCTTTTTTCCAGACAAAGACTTAATTTAGTGAGAGACTTTACTTTATTTTTTTCCATTTATTTTTATCTTTTTAACGTAGAGAGAGTTACTCTATCGTCAAGACCCGCACATACACAAACCAGTTTTTTGTCTCCTGACTAATCGGCAAAACTTAGATTAGAAAGTTAACTAAAACTGTTCTAAATCAGTGTCACTTTGAGTATAAGACCAATAAGATCATGCAGAAGTGAGGAGAGGATTGTGTGTATTTTTCATCATGAATTGTTTTCTAGCAGATAAACACAGTCGTCCACCCGTTCTATCACAACCTATTTTATGTTAATTAATACAAAATTGAGATCTGTGGTATCCTATTTTACGTTCATTAATACAAATTCTTGCTCTAACACACATTTGGTAACTCAGATCATTGCTTCATAAGTCACATTGCTCTAAAATCGACATGTTACTAGGTTCTACAGTTGTATGTATGATATACAATGCAAGGAGAAATACTTAGTAGGGAAGAATTAAGGCATTTAAAACAAAAGTTGGTTGAAAAGAGAAACAAACCAGTCGATTGTACGGAAAAACTCTTTTATGTCAACAAAATGTGTCCTCTATCTGTGCAATTCTTTTCCTGTATCCTTTTACTACCTTAAACCCAACGCACCAAACACAAAAGCTTGAATAAAGGAAAAAAAACACCACAATTTGTATACGGGAAGATGTTACATAACAATATTTAATTTCAGCTTTCTCATCTATAATCTTATATAAGGCTATCAAGGAAAGCTGTTCACCTAAGAATGGCTGAGAAATTAAAAAATCAGTGAAACGTGCTACGTATATTGACGTGCACGTCAGGCGCGTGGTATCTACCCCTGTCACGTGAACTCTTTATTATGTATGTTGATCTGGCTTCCTGTCTTGGTAATAGTCTGTTGCGGGATTTCGAAACCTGCTGCAATTCGGTTTTGCATATATATCAATGCATATACAGTGCCTAAGGACTGTGGCGTCTTTATGTACCCTGGGCACATTAAAGGTTTAATTTCTCAAAGTAGAGCTACTTAAATTTCCTGGGGAATACTAGAAATATTCGAAAATATCTTAAAAGATATTTTCTCTTAAGATAAAAACTGAATGCCGTTCTGATACAAAATAATTCACTATAATCTGTTTCCTTATCATATTACATAAATAGTGATTAACAAAAATTATAATTTGCTGTAAAATTAAATTTGCGACTACAAATCACTAACATTGTTTTATGATTGAAAAAATCCACCAGAAATTTTAAATATTATTCTTTTTAGTGTATAAAAAAAAACTACAAGTAACTCAGCACCACAGATGTGTCAGCTCCAAACTTATTGAGCTTCGCTCTCTTGGAGGAACTCTACGGAGGTTTGCCGGAACGGATTTGAGTGTGGCATGCTATTGGCGGGTGTTTCGTACTACCTGTCGCGTACTGGCATGAACAACTTGGGATGGTGGCTTGAGGTGGAACTTCATTCTTATTTCTAACATTTGACTTCGCTTTTGAAACATACATGGCCCGTGTCAGACCTCTTTCCAGGATGGTTTTTCTTCTTCCAAGTTCCTTGACTTGACCGTGACAACTTTATTTCTGTGGATGAGTTTCAAGAGTCTTGAGCTGCCGGTCATTTTTGTGTACGCCTTGATTCCTGTTATGGACTACGATGTTATGGACGACGCAGGGCGTCGATGGTCTGATCCTGAAGAATTTCCATCCAACGAGAAATGCCTCTTTCTGTACCCCTTATTATTGAATGGACCTTTTTTTGATTTTTGTCTTGTCCGTCTGGACTTTTTCAGCTCATGAATGCAGTCTTTTTTTCGACTTTCTGCACCGAATACTGCAGCACTATTTTTCTGTGCTGCCTCTTCACCAACATCGAAAACAATAACATCCAATTTAATTACGCACTGGAGGTAAGCCACCCCCTCCTAGATACAGAAGGCCTGAGAACAGAAACTTTTACTTCATCATTAGGTCCACTACAGTGGCGTCATCACACATTTATTTTCACAAAGTTAAACTATTCAAATTTTGTGGTGAATTTACTCCCGCATGAAATATTTTAATGATTTAAGATAGACAATTTAATTTTACGACAAATAGGAAATTATAATTATTTCTAATTATATAATATGATATAGAAATAGATCACAATAAATGATTTTTTATCAGAAAAGTTTTTTAAATTTCTATCTTAAGATATTTTCTAAAATTTTAATCATTCACCAGAAATTTCGAATAGATTTACTTTATGAAATGAAAACTGTGATTACGTCACTTTAGAAGACCTATTAATGACGTTAAAGCTTCTGCTCTCAGGCCTTCTGTATCTAGGAGGTGGTAGGTAAGCGCGCTACGCAAGGAACTCCGATAATCTTGACTTCAGTCAGTCAAGCAATTGAATACGTGGAAGTGTTGTGCGCAATACGCTTCATGATGTTTGCGAAGGAGCTCTGATGACTTTTCTAAAAAATATTTGAAGCGGATTTTGGAGTAAAAAGTATGAGATTGGGCGAAGTAAGATTCTGGTTTCTCATTATTATGTATCAAGTTCATTGTTGCTTAAATTTTCTTTATTTCTTATTGATTAAGAATAGTGCCGACTAGATTGTATGGTAGGAAAGCACCGTACAACGGATTCAGGTTCAACTCCAGACGGTAGGGGTTCGATCCCCGATTGCGCGTGGCTTCATAGGGGCGACGTTTGTCCACCTACTAGGTGCCCAAATAGTAAAACGACCAGCGACTCCGGCTTTAGTAGTGGCCAATGCTTCCAAGGCAGAGGCCCGCCATTGGAAAAGAAAAATGTATAGTACTAAAAATCTGTCTATACATTTGCAGCTACAATTTTTAAACATAAATTTAACTGTTTTTCCAAAGATAAATTTAAGCAATGATAAAACTTGATAAAATGATGACGAGCAACCCTATAATCATAATTTTTTTCTGTAAATTCTCATTTTATCCGAAAATATCTTAAATCCTCCGGTTATATGTTGATCGGCCTGTAACCAGCCGGTGAATGTTTCGTGAATACCACCGTAAGAGAAAAAATAAATAAAAACTTTGTGAAAAAAACACACCTAAAAGGTTACTTAAATGCGTAACGATCGTTGCGCCTTGAAGACCGAAAATTCGTTCGGTCTTCGTCAAACAAACCCTCCCGTCATACAGAGCAGAGGGAACTGACGAAGACCGAACGAATTTTCGGTCAAAACGATCGTTACGCCTATAAGTAACCTTTTATGTGTGTTTTATTCACAAAGTTTTTATTTATTTTATCTTTTAACACCAGTTTTTTTGAGTGTTTATTTTCACCACCCTAAGAGGTTTTTTGCCGTCTGCTATGTAAACGCATAAGGAGAAAGTTTCCTCAAATGGAGATAGGGATGGACGCGAGACGACTTTTTGCGAGACGAGGCAGAGAATTACAGCTTTTTTGCGAGACGAGACAAGCATTTTTAACATTATGATATAGGGATTTTTGCGAGACGAGACAAAGCTTTTCGGCTGTTTTGCGAGACGCCAATTTTTCGTCTCGCGTCCATTCCTAAATGTAGATATCATCTATCTCACGCCTTGTGGGGGGGAAGGGGGGGGACATTGGTTTAGTGACGATATTCCTTCAATATTGAAATTTACAAAGAGCTTCTAAACACTTCCATGGCTTCAGTACTGCAGTTTCTTGATTGACGCACCTTATATTAAGCTAATACCTAACGTAAGAAATAAATTCCTATTCACCCAATTGCATATTTTTTGTATACAGAACTCCCACACAATCCATTTGCTTATGAAAATAGACTGTTTTCTTCTTCCCTTGCGGGCCAACGATTACCATTCTTTAAATTGCTTCAAAAGGTTAAAAATAATATCATTTTTAAATGCTACCGTGTTTTAAAAGTTAAAAGGCTCTGACCCATTATTTGCTGGCCGCAGTTACTTATTGCATCTACTTTCAAGCAATTTGGCTTTAATACACTCTCTAAATAAAATGGTTTAAACATTTTTTTTTTGTGTGTGTGTGTGTATGCATTCTTTAAACGCAGCCTTTGATTAGTCAATCAACAAAATTTCCAAAAATTAATTAGTCTATCAACCATCGGCTTAATCTGTATGTTAGTTACAGGAACAGAGTATTCTGAACAGACCAAGATTTCTTATGATCACCCTATATTATGAGGAGTAATAATCACAAAATTATATGCATCGTTTAAAACATACATAGCATATTTAGTCATTTTAAATCAAGTTTTATTAAAAAAATTATTAAGAAAAAGTTATTTATTTTATAAATACAAACGATTAATATCTATGTAAATAAAATTCTGCAAGATATGTCATAAAATAAAATAGATTGAAATATAATATGCAGTATGAAGAAGTGTATAATATATCAAACCTTTTTATGATACAGATCAAAAACACTAGCTAAAAATATATTGATGCTTCGTATTCATAACAAAACAAATGAGTTTTCAAGAAAAGATTGCGGTATTCTGTCATATTTCTGTGTTTCTTTATCCTCGTCTCTCTTTTCTTTTCTCTTATTGCTGTAAAACAGCAGCCAATGAAAGATATATCGGATTTCACATCAAAGAGTATGCAGGGAATTTATCATTACATTTAAGAATGTTTGGGAAAAATAGCTTGGAAATTTCTCTTATATGAAAAAATACGGAAACATACTTTTCTGATAAAACAAGCGATGCGTAAAAGACAAATAATTTATTATGTATTTTTTTTTAATTTTTTAATCAGTGAAAAAGTAGTAGATATCAACCAGTAGGTAATAATGCATAAAAATTAGAAATTCATAAATCTAAAATTAAATTCTTGAAGTAATTTATATAATAATCCCCACGGAAAACTGAAATCCCATTAAGTTTTTAGATTTATGTTTTACGCTATTAAAAGTTCAAAACAATTTCTGCGGATCTAAAACTTCACCAAATGTATTCACCTGTAATTAAACACCAAGTTGGCGTAAATGATTACATTCACTAAGATATTTAAATACTTAAGATTGCATCTTGCTCCGTACTTATAAAAATTACGTATATAATTCCAGGAACGGCTCCATGATTTGCCAAATGCAAGGTTTGATTTAAACATTATCTTAATAATGGCAGCTGCCAATAATCAGAGAAAAGACACCTACTTGAAATAAATGAAAAATTGTAAAAAATTGCTACTAGTTGGTTTCATTGTGAATGAAGGTTTAGTCTGATAGCGGTTAAACCAATCTCTTTCTGATATTTTAGATTTTTCATTAATTTGAATTATTAGCTTAATCTTTCAATCACTAATTTAAGAAAGAAGGGTCACACGAGATGTGTAAAATGCTGGGTTTAATTCAAAAATTATCTTTTCATAATAACTGTAAATATGCATAAAAGAGACGCATAAAAAGCCAAAAATTAACTCAAATTGCTTACCTTGCAAAAGATTATTGAAGAGTTTTACAAATGTTTATTTCTGATATTTTAAATTACTCATACATCTGAATAGATTACATTAAAACAAGATGATGCATTAATAATCTAATTTCTTGAGAATAAAAATACACAGAAACGAAAAAAAAAAGCAATTATTGAACTGTAGAAAAACAGACGCGCTATCACAAGTTGTGTTTGAATTAATTCTCTTGACTGCCTTTTGGAATTAATCTTTTTAAATTTGTAATCCTGCTGAAACCAACGCAAGATTAATTAATATTGCTTGTTTTTGTTGCATGGACTAATGTTAATAGGAAATGCAACTTTCCGATCGATAAGGTAAAGCATTGCCCGTTCCGCACTCTACTAATACTACTCAGAAAATGCAACAGTTGCTATCGTCATGCCGTCTGGTGGTGGATATTATTGTTAGTATTATGTTATTTTTATATTTATACACTACTTTGCTAGTTCAGGACTTAACATATATTTAACAGAAAAATCATGCAAATAGTGAGAAGATAATTTGAATTTACAAGAATATGAAAAACGGAAAAGTAAAAGGTTTAACATTAAATCGGCCCTAATTCAATACTATGGTTTTACTATTCGTAAAGAAAAATAATTATATATTTTGACTAAAATCCAGTCAGATTATCCGAGGAAGATATATCACCTTGAATTATGTAAAGACATTTTTTTTATTTTTCTTAAAAAAACAGTGTCTGCGGATTGTCTTCCGAAGCATATTATAAACTTATTATTTGAAATATGGGTCAAGTCAGATCAAACAGTGCAGTTCACCACACCAACTTAGATATTCCCGAAATTTCATTTAGATGAATTATAGGCTAAGATAACCACGAATCTCAATTTTGTAGGTTCTACGATAATTAATTACCGCGAAATTAATTATGCTAATTTTCTAGTTTTCTGCAAGATACTCCACTTTTTTTCTGAATAAAGTGGAGTATCTTGCACTTAGTGGGACACTTAGTGCGTTAGGAGTGGGACACTTAGGAGTGGGACACTTAGAAATAACTCCTTATCTGTAGAGGTTACTGATGTGAAAATTTGTTTCTTGGGGTTATTTTTTTAAGTTTATTCTAAAAATGTTATCAAAATTTGCGTATATTCTTTAGTTTATGCGGGAGCATTGAATTTCCTAAAAAAAAACATCATGGATTGGCATGTTTGATGAGAAACACATTTTTAAAATTTTTATATGTTATTGAGATGGTATAAAATTTTATCCCCAAAAAAATTTCATTTTGACTTTCTGCTCAGCATCTGAGCAAAAAAAAAATTATTACATTTTCATGTGACTTTTTGTATATTTTGACTAGTAATAACTTTTAAAGATCGTGACAAAGAAATGAATGCGCAATTTAGAAAGTTTATAATACCTTTAATCGTCAAAGTAATCTCCATCATTTTCCAGCACCTTCCGCCAACGATCAGATATGAAGGTCGTACTGTACTACACTATGGCAGTCCGGTAAAACTGCTGAACGCTATAAACAACAACTGCTGCAACTGAAGCAGGAAATCGATCGTAAACGTCCATTTACTAGCAAAGGCTTGCAGCCCAGCAATTTGCTCCATGACAATGCAAGGCCTCATTTTTCGAAAACCGGTCAAGGACACGTTAGCAAAGTTTAGCTGGGAAGTTTTGAAACATCCGGACGGCGTATAACCTTGACATAGCCCCTTCGGACTATCGTGTACTTCGGTCGATGAACAATGCCTTGACTTCCCCACAATGGACGAAGTACGAAAATTTATTGATGACTTCATTGCATCAAAAGAGGAATCCTATGATGCTGGCATCGTGCACGGTATATGACTGTTGGCGGTCGTTGCTGGAAAATAATGGAGATTACTTAGAAAATAAAGGTATTATTATTATAAGTTCTAAATTGCATATTCATTTCTTTGACATGCTCTTTAAAACTTATTACTAGACAAAATATACAAAAAGTCAGATGAAAATTTATTAATTTTTTTGCTTAGTTGCTGAACAGAAAGCCAAGATGAAATTTTTTTGAGTTGTAGTGGTATACCATCTTAACAACATGTAAAATTTGAAACGTGTTTTTGATCAAACATGACAAAAAAAAAAAAAAAAAAATTCATTATGCTTTTTAGCAAATGCAATGCTCATGTATAAACTATAGACGATACTCAAATTTTGATAACATTTTTTAGAATCAGTTTAAAAAGTTATCCTTAGAAACAAATTTTCACTTCACCAACTTCGACGGGTCAGGAGTTATTTATGAAATTCGGGAAAAAATGGCGTATCGTGCAGAAAACTTAAAAATTTGCATAATTAATTTCTCGGTAATTAATAATCATAGAATCTTCAAAATTGAGATCTAGTGTTACCCTATTCAATAAATTATTTGTACAAAATTTGAGGAAAATCTGAAATGTCGAATTGAGCTTTTACCAATTTTGTGTTTGATATAATGTGGAATGACCCACATGTTTGTTGTATTTTACCTTATTTGTTTAATATGGTTTTACCCACGTTAAAAAGCTGAAAACACTTTCCACCTCGGCATCTGAATGAAGAAAATACAGCTTTATTAGTGCTAATCTTACCAGCATTAGCATTTTGTGGCTAAACTATTTAGATAACAGGGAATTTCTTTGTCTTTGGCCAGTGTTCATGTTTGGCACTTTTCAATGAGCACCCGGCTTGCTCTTTTTCAATTCCTACTTTTAGTTCACACTCTCCCTATATATATTTATATATCTTGTTCAGATTTCATTCGCTAATAAAATACATTACATTCATTCAGTCAAGTTCAAATACATTTTTTTAAAACTTGTTGTGGACGAAACTTAATACAGTTTTTTCAAATATTAACTCATTAATTATATTTAATTAATTCATTTTAGATCCTGTTACGTGGGATTAAAAATAAATGAACGCAATAAACTAAACAAACTGGAATAACAATATCGACCCTAGTAGGAATTGACTTGTTTTTTCTTTATTACTTTTGTTTCTTTACTAATGCGACTTGCTCTTAATAAAAGTAAAATAAAAAATAAACTTTGCATCTTAAACTCTAGGAAGGACGCATTAGATCTAAATGGCGTATTTGCTGTCGTGAGCTGTCTTCTCGTGGCAAACAAATAAAAAGTCTTGCTTTTTTTCAAGTATTTACTTACCAAGTTGTTACTTAAAAAAAAAAAAATACATCGATCATCTCTTTAGAGAAAAATGCTACTCTGTGTTTAGTGAGCTACTTAATAGTAAATGTGACGTGCCTGTGATAAAAAACATACAGTGGACATGATATGACAAAATTTTATTACATGGAACACCTAGGGCATTCAAGGCTACATTTCCAGTTTCTTAGTTACAATCTCTTTTTGTTCAAGCATAAATAAATGGAGCCTCCATGTGAGGCGTGACAACGCCTCCTAGATATAGAAAGCCTTACAACTCCTACGTCACCAAACTTTGACGTCATCATTAGGCCCACGTTTATAAGTTTCAATTTCACAAAATAAAGCTATTTAAAATTTCAGGTGAATGCTACAAATATTAGAAAATATCTTAAATTAAACATTAAAATGAAAATACCGTTCTCATACAAAATTATTATGATCTATTTCCTTATCATATTATCTAATTAGTCATGATTAAAAATTGCTATTTGTTGTAAAATTATATTTTTATCTCAAATTATTTAAATATTGCTATTCATGGGTAAATTTACCAGAAATTTTCAATAGTTTATTTTATGAACAAACTTTTGCCGCCAAGCCCTGGTGACGTAGAAGTGGTAAGGCTGGGTGTTGGGTGTAATCACGTCAAGAAAATCTTTTTTCTACGTATGTTGGTTAATACATTTAGAATGTAATGTATTGGTACATGGAAAGTTCATTTCTGGTATTATTTTTATAACGTGCTGAGGTTTACCTAACGGGAAAGGGAAATTACACAGTTACTATTAAAATGATGAGGTTAGCTGTTCATTGGGTTTTCCTAAGCATTTTATTTATAAATTTAAAATAGCTAAATAATATTACAGTTTTTACAGCTGATCCTTTTTTATTTATTTCTACTTTCTAATTGATCTTTTGGAGTACTTTTAAAAACATTCATACGAAACTGACTTTGAAATTATATTACATTATAAATCCCTCTCTCTCCAAATCGTTTAAAGGCCCCACCATGTCCGAGCGCATAAGGCAATCAGACTGGTAGACGCCTGAGGTGTGAAGGACCAGGGTTCGGCCTAATTCGCGAGGTTGCCGATCTAACGGTCTGGAGTTTTGGTCGGTTATCTGCAAATGTAACGTGAATACGAGTTAGAACTCTTTAGAAAATTCTCCGCCCGATGCACAACGCCATCCTAGGCAGATTGCCCACGTGTAACTTTACATTAATAACTCAAACAAAAAAATCGTTTGAAAATATTAATTAAAATGGTGTTTTTGACATCAAAATCATTCTTATTTAATTCTTACCAGTACTTACGCAGAAATTATTTTCAATGATTGTATTTAATAACTGAATAGTCCTGTGATGTATAAATCAATTAAGGTACAATACTCGCACACGGTTTTACAAAAATTTTAAAACCTATATCCTCAGTAATAATGAAATTCTATTTTAAAAAAAGGAAACTGCTTTTGAATGAACATCGAAAAGTGTAATAAAGCCTAATGGTATTTCACCCATAGGAACACTTTCTTTTAATTTTCTTCCTCAGATGTTTTTTCTTCAGGGTTGGAACATTTTCCAGCCGTCCTGTATCGCTGATAAATAACAGCTTATAGGTTTTGTCACTTCGAACATAGAGGGTGTAAAGAGGGGATATAGAGATCGTTTATTATGTCGCTTTCGAGAGCTTTCGTTTTGTCGATAGTCCGAGAGATTGATCATGCTCTAGATTTTCAATAGATCAGGTTCTAAACTGTTTCAAGGGATATTTTGGGGGGTGATGAATGAATTTATGTTTATCGATATGATGATAAATGAACCCCAAATGAATTACTGCGGTGTGGTGGGACTAGGGGTGTAATTGAAAACAGTTGCAGACAATGAACGAAATGTACTCGGAATCTGAAGCGGAGACACATATAACAGTAACTGTCATCGTTATAAGCGGCAAGCTAGGGTTATGTTTTTTTTTTTTTTTTTTTTTTTGGCGGCGGGAAACGCCCTTTACCAATAGGTGAAGGTACGAGTTCGAATTCCAAACCGCTGGTATATTCTCGTAATTCCTCTGTGTATGCAAAATCACTCTAAGTGGATACTTTAGATAGCTTTCTTTGAGGTATTTTCTTTCAAAGTTGTGCAAATCCATTCTAGATTATATGAAAGTATTCAAATGTTTGCTTGAGTTGTTTATAAATTCAATAATTATGCGTCAATTCATAAGGACAAAATGATGTAAATGCCAAAGCCTTTCTTTAAACTGTTTTTAAATAAAAAGTCCTAGATAATTACATTCATTTGTCGTTATCATTAAGTAACATTTTGTCAAAAATGGACTTAGACCGTTTTCAAAGAAAACTGATCATTCTGAGAAAATAACAAAGGCTTAATGAGGATTTTTTCTGAACTTATACCAGATTGTATTAAGCGAATGTCTGGTGATATAGTAAAAATGATATTAAAGCGTGGTTTCTTTTCGGTCTTTATATTTAAGACTGAAATATTCGACAAAGCTTTCTCCACAGTTCTTTAGGGAATTAAATTTTATTTTAGCTAGCAGATTAATGTAATCCAAGCGCAAGACATTTTTCTAACAAAAAATTGCTGTTTAGAAAAAGTGGTGTTGATTATATTCCGCAAAGGTTGAAAACCTTCTGTAAAATGGCACTTGACACACCACCTCCTAAATATAGAAGGTCTCTGTACCAATTTTACGTAATCATAGTTTTCGTTTCACAAATTAAAACTATTTAAAATTTCTGTCGAAAGATACAAATTATAGAAAATATCTTATGTTAAAGATAAAAATTAAAATACTTTTCTGATAAAAAATTATTTATTGTGATCTATTTCTATATCATATTATATAATTAGTGATACTTAAAATTTCCTAATTTTCTATTTATCGTAAAATTACATTTTCTATCATAAATCATTAAAATAGTCATAAAAATGTCGCATAATCGCATAATCATTAAAATGTGTTATGCGGGAGTAAATTCACCATAAACTTTGAATAGTTTTATTTTACCAAAAAAAATTATAACGGCTTTCCAGGGGCCTAGCGGTAGCATAAAAGTTCCTGTTTTCAAGGCATCTATATCTAGGAGGTGGTATTTGACATCGACCGCGCGGAAACAAAATCGCAGAGGGGTTGTGGCTGTTAGTGAGCTCACTTATGAAATGAAATCATGTCAGCTCGGATAAACTGAATTTTGATTTGTAATTAATTAAAACTCTTATTACTATTGTGCTATTATTGCCATTACTACTAATTAAAGCTACCATTACTACTAAAGCTTTTGTGATATCTAATCAGCGGTGTCTAACTAGACATCGCTGATTAGATATCACAGCCAGGCTTCATTATCTAGAACAGAAAAACCTTTGCCATAATGAAAGCCTATATTAGTAGAAGCAGATTGTAGATATGAAAGATGATATTGGATGATTATTGGAATAAATTTAATAAAATTTTTTGCCATTTTTAAAAATTATTATCCACTTAAATTTTCCACTACTGACACACCTAGACCTCGTACATGTTTGGCTTACATTATCTAACGAACGTTGTCGCAAGTTAGTAAAACATGCTAGTACCCGAACGATTTTTATTTGCAAACAAGAATTTTCTTTTGCGAGTTTTTATACATCTTTAAAATTTTACTAAATGCTTTATTTATGAAACGTTAATAGGAACAAAAGTATTGTCAGTGTGAAAAGGCATGAAAGTCATGTAAAATAAATAAACAGGGTAACCATTTCTAAAACACACCATATTCAACTAAACTAGCAGCTTGAATAATCCTGACTCCCGAAAATGTTCCCGCACATCTAGTCTATAACCCATGAAGTAATTGAGGCAATTGGTATGTGTAGTAAGGGTATAAGAAGCACAAGTGTCCAATATTTTTTTACGGAACATTTATTAAAAATGGTCTTAAATTAGCGAAACGTATCAGCCTTAATCAGCCATTCAAAGGGTAAAATATTTTGTTTTAAGAAAGGTTAAAGCCATTTTCGTATTCCGTAGAAGCAAATTTTGCTAGTTCCTTGACTCACAAAAAATGTGATTTTACTCATCAAAAGTACTTCTTACATTACAATGACGTTCTAGTTTTCAAATAGCTGAAATAATTGTACTTTCATCGCTGTTAATGAGTATTCATTGTTTAAAAAGTAGTAGTATGTTTAAAAATAGTTTACGGTTAATATGTTTTTAAAATCCATGATTTCCTTCGACAAAACATAAAATGAGTTTTCTATTCATTTCTTAGTTCTTTAACTTTTTAGCATCAAAATTTCCATTGAAACCTGTAGCTACTCCTGACTTATTTAGAGCTGAAAATATTTTCTCAGCACAAATCAGTCGCCTAGGAAAAGCGAAAAAGTCTAAAGTATTTTTACCCTAAAATGTGAATTTTCAATTATATTTTATACAGCTACCATGGATTATATTTTATTCAGCGTCATCGCTGAACACTTGTCTTTTGCACGGGTCTGGTCCGTTTTAATTAAACTGAGTATCATCAGGCACATTTTATAAACAGTTTTTAACACATAACACATCAGAATGTATTATGTAAGAGGATCATGAGGTAAAGTATTAAAAGAATTCTGCAAAAAAATTGCTCTATATAATTTGTGGTGTTTTTGCTTCGTGGCGTCGATTACCGTTAGCCGATTAGAGTCTTGTAGTGAGTAAGCTTTAAAATTAATCCTTTTTTTTCTCTTTACATATACATTAAATTGAAAACCGATTGGTCAGTGTTAAAGAAATTTAATATGCAGAAGATCACGAAAAAACTTTAAATTTCAGGTTCTTTAAATAGACTAAATATTTATATAGATACATATAATTTTTATAGCTTTGTTAATCTTCAATCACTATAGTTTTGTTAATTTATATTCGACCTACACACTGTCACAAAAAAATGCTATTTTTTGCTTTGTAATTGCAGATGAATGAATTTTCGTCTGATACTCTGTAACTTGGTAGATCAATATAAGCAACTGTTTAAGAGTAAATTACTTTTTTGTACTGAAATTTAAAATGTAACCCTGTTCAACATGACAAAGGCATGCAATTACTGATGAAAAATTGCTACATGGTCAGTAGCTATCAAAACCAGTGCAATGAAGAAGTTATTAAAACCAATTTGTGTATCATTGTTCGCGTAAAAGATATTAATTAAAAGAAAAGGGTAAAATATCTATTTTGCAAGGTATGATTTATAATGAAATAAATAAATATAAATAAAGGAGTTAAAAAAACAATTCTAAAAGTTATTTTTCATGGTATGGGTTTACTTTCTTTCACTAAAAGAATAAAATGACTTGTGATTTTTTATTAGGGATCTGAAAATTTTCGCTAAACGTAAAAATAAAGAGTGTTGAATTTTCGTTTTTGACAAACAAGGGAATCTGGCAGATCAATACTCTTATAACTTTCAACGTGAAGTACGCTGAAATAAGCAGTAAATTTTTACAGCCAAATTATTTGTGTAAAAAGAATGAAATTCCCATGCACCAATGACACAAAATGAAAAATGAACCCAACATAAAATAAATGAGTCTGCAGAAACTCGTTTCTCGTTGCATAGAATTGGATAATTGTCATACAGCATAATGTATGACCATAAATCAAAGTTTAAGTGTTCAACAAATGAGGACAAGACAGTGTATCTCCTTTTAGTTTTCATTAGCTGAGTGAGAGGAACTATGATGAAACAATATAATGGTTTTTGAAGTATATATATATATCTATATATATATATATATAACAAACGTCTTTTTAAATATTAATTTAAATTATTGGGTGTTTCATGTTTTTGTACATTAATTACTAGTATAGAACCATGGCACTACATACATTTATTTTTGAATACTTTGGACGTTTGCGTTTTTACTGGTCTAGAATAGATCAAATTATAAAAGTTAAAAAGCAGACATCAATTTATACCATATCAGAGCACGCTCAGAGGCCCTCAGTTTGGCGCAACTGAATGAAAATAGAAAAGGAAACAGAACTATTTAAATTTGGCGCCACACTAAATGGGAGCCTCTGACATGATTGAACATTTTTGTCTTGCTGTTCTTCCATTTATTCTATAACTTCGATTCCCAGTAAGTCAATCCGTTGCACCGATGATTGGTACAACACCTCCTAGACAGGCAATACCTGAGAACAGAAACTTTTATGTTATCCCTACGTCCACTGAACTGACGTCATCACACATTTATTTTCACAAAGTAAAACTATTCAAAATTTGTGGTGAATTTACACCCGCATAAAACATTTCAATGATTTAAGATAGAAAATTTAATTTTACGACAAATATGAAAATGTATCTATCCCTAATTATATATTATGATATAGAAATAGATCACAATAAATTATTTTTTTATCAGAAAGGTATTTTAATTTTTATCTTCAAATTAAGATATCTTGTATCATTCACCAGAAATTTTAAATAGTTTTACTCAGAGAAACTAAAACTGTAATGACTTTTATCTTAGAAAACCTAGTGATGACGTAAAAGCTTCTGTTCTCAGACACTGTATGTCTAGAAGGTGTTGATTGGTACCTAAGACTACTAACACAAGCATCATTGGTAACATGTGGAGTAGAAACCAGAGATGGGTACATTAGTTGTGGAATCAAATCACGAAAGGAACTTCCAAAGTTTTGATACCAAAGTTAATTATTTTGGCCTGCATGCGAACTCCAAAATTGAACGCTGATTAATAAAGTGTTTTATTAGTCAATAATACTCGAAAGGTAAATTTGGTATCATTTCCTTTTCTGTATTAGTGTGCTTTCTAAATATTAATTGTCTTTAAAAATGAAGTAATATATAAATAATTGATAGCTATGTATTCAAAATATACCCCAAAACTTATGACGCTCGGTTGCAAGTTAGTGACTTTTTTTTTCTTTTTTTGTTAACGGCAATGTTTTACTGTTTCTTTTTAGTAGTTATAACTGTTTTTGAGTCAGATAATAAAGTTATTGTAAACATTAAAATTAAATTTGAGCCCAGTGTGGAACCTGAAGGCTATCAGGGAATGGACTAGGATTTTTTTCTGTGACTTTTAAGCCAAACAGCACCATTTGTTAAGTCAGGAAATATTAAAATAAAAAAAAATTGCCATTTTCACTCCAACCTATTGTACAGAATTGGATAATTGTTATTTAACATGCGTAAGACCGTAAATCAAACTTTAGGTACTTAAATTGACGTGGACGGAACGAAATAAATCCTTTTAAGTTTATTTAGCACTTGCATAATACCGTAGTATTTTTGGAGAAGAAATATACGAACTTTGAAAACAGGTAAAGTCTTAGCTCAACTTTATGCTTATTTCATTTTTTTTCATCGCATTAAAGACTAACTGAATGGATTAAAAAAATGTAACTCCTGAATTTCTTCGGACACAGATTGATAACATACTTTCTATGTCGTTGTTAATAAAATATGACTACTTAAAAACAGTTTGTGTACACTGCTCAAAACTATTGAAGTATACTTGTCTTGCATGAAATTACTGTATAAGCGAAACTCTTTTTGCAGGAATTGGAGAAAGAGTATCACGAATGAAATTTTTTCTCATTTCAAACTTCGGAGTATGTAAATGTTTGATGGCAGGAAAGAAGCTTCAGCAGCAGAGTATAAATTTGACTTACAACTCAATAAAAGACCGATCGATAAAGCAGGATCGACATTCATTAAATGCGTTGTTTGGATGAGTCTTAACAAAGATACTTAACCGAATTAGATGCTTGTAGGTCGGTCGATTAGAGGGGGTTAAACACAAGATAAAAGTAGGAGAAGTCACTCACTGACGGATGAAAGGGGGCAATCGCCCCCCCCCCACACTTAACCCCCCTTTAATCACAAAAAGAGAAATTACATGAAATCTAAAAGAGGTCGTATTTTACTTCCAGAAAATGGACATAAATTTCAACTAGCGACCCGATCCACCAAATTGTATTATTCTGTCCCTGAAGCCACTAGAGCTTCAAAGTGTGATTTCCGCGATATGGAACCGTTTATCGAAGACTGGAAATGCAGACAGAAGAGCAGGGCAAGGTTGTAGTCTTGCAACAACTCCAATAAAGATTGATATTTAAAGCTAATCGCCCGGAGACATCGAAATATATGCTCCAAACTTCTACAACAACAGATTTTCTCGGTTACTGGCACATGTTTTACGTTAACTGTAAGGCACCGTCGCACCCGCACTAGTTGGCGACACATACCATATGAGATGGAGAGAAATGATTGGCAGAATAGACGTATTTTCATTTGGAGGGAACGCTGCACAAGAAACAACCCTGCAGTTGTGTACGGAAGTGTCTGATTTTGTGCTGGGAATGTAATGGTCAATGCTGGCATCTCCATTAGTGGGCCCGTCTATTTCCATATCATTCCAAATGGAGCTCTGACCGGTCGCCGATATAGGGATGAGATCCTCAGACCTGTTGTAGTCCCTTACGCTATGACAACTGGAGAGGAAGGACTTCATGTAAATGAATGACAATTGCAAGCCACATCTTACTGACTTGGTGGATGATTTTCTTTTCGTGGAAGGAATCAACGAATGCAATGTCTAGCATGCTCACCGAATATGAGCCCAATAGAGCATGTTTGTTACAATCTTGTCGGAGGTGCTGTTGGCCACGAATTTTTCGAAAGTCTTTTTCGTCAGAAATTCAGGGAAGGGAAAATGATTATTCCTTACAGAATTAGTGCTTGGACTCCACAATCCGTGCTTTATCGCACACGGTGGTCAAAATTATTGTGGAATGAGGGACAAAATGGACACACAATGACCAAGGGATTTCCACCCACACCTCTTTTTTGACGAAAAAGGTTATTTCCAATCAACCACTGATGTGCATTGATCTTAAACCAGCGACAAACAAAAAAAATATTGGTAAAATTAATTCAGAGTTCTTCATAATTACGGAAAATTTAAATAAGTTTCTGGAATTCAAATTTTATGGGAAATTTAGCTATTAGAAATGTTCTGTTCATTAGAATCTCAATTTCATGAAAGTAGGAAATAAAAAGTGGCTTCAGACTCGTGAAATCTATATAAATAAAACGAACTGTTAAATGTTTGTTAGTTAGTTAGTTTGTGTGTGTTTCGCGCAGCTCAGAGACTGGTGATAATAGACCGACCAAATTTTGTATAAAAATTCTCGAGGACGGATTCCGAGATACCCCGAAGCGATTTTTTCGAAATTCGAATTATTTTAAGATATTGATTAAAAAGTCTCGCAAAAGGCTAATTTTTGCTCTTCACCATTTCGCAATTTTAACCCCGCTGTGGAAAGAGTGAATATTATGCATATCTAGGTTGCCATATTTGGCAATTTTATTAAATGATTCAGACTCTTGAAAGAAAAATAATAGAACAACGATTTTTTTGTTTAGATTATTTTTAGGGTTATTTTTTAAATTAAAATACCATGTGCATGTGAAGTCAAAGCAGGAATTAAATGTTTTATACTGAAAAGAAAAATAGGATTTAGAAATTTTCCGAGGCTAAAATGTGAAACATTTTAATTTGGCGAAAAATAGAAGGGATGATATGCGATTTTGAGGAGATGATTCTAGTTCTTTAGGGCGCAATTTATCGTCAGGGGCGCAATTTATCGTCATCTTATCGTCTGCTACTTGGATTATGAATACACCTGAATACGTTTCTGAAACTTTCATTTAGTTCGAATTGGGCGTTTTTCTGCGCAGCTTTTTCTCATCTATTTCTAATGTATTACATCCAAAAAAAGGATGTTAGAAATATCAATTTTAATCACACTCATGAATAATGATATACCTTCCAACTTAATGGAATAAGGAAAGAAAATAGGGAATATATAGCACTTTAGTGCACATTTAAAATCTGCAAATGTTTCAGATTTTCTTTCTTTTTTTCCTTTGCGTTTTTTGATAAATGTCAGTGTATCCAGAAGCTCGTCAGAATTAATATAAGACGAAAATAATTTGTTCCTTTTTGCAGGTTTTTATAATTTAAACATCTTATTTTTGTAACCAGGAGCGGCCCGACACAGTAAGTAACGAATCTGGGCGCTTTCTTCGAAGGGGCGTCATTTCGAAATCAAAAACTAAGTAGAGCTTAAGGGGGCTCCTTTTTTACATTAGCAGGGGGCGCCACTTACCCTAGGCCGCTCCTGTTTGTAACACTCTTAATTTTAAATTCCATTCAGAATCTGAGAGATTTCAGTGCCAAGGAAGCCAGTGAGGAACAGGATTCTCTCTGAACAAGATTTATTAAGATGGCGAAGCAACTGGTCGACGGAGGCGGATAGTAATCATATATTACTCAAATGCTAAATTTTGTTTTGAAACGTTGTGACGAAACTATCTATGCATTCACGATTCTGTAGTGTTTAAACATCCCCCCTTCTAAATAGATTATTTTAATTCAAATCAAATTATCATGAAGTTTATTAGAATCTGCGTTTCCATTATGCGGTGCTCATTATAATGAATGAATAAAAAGTTTAATGATACCAGAAATAAAACATTTTCACTTCAAGCGTTCGTTTACAAGTATCAGATTTCTTTTTTAATTCATTAAAAATTCTTCAAAAAAGAGTAAAATTGTTCTTTGTAACTTCAGTTTATGTTCCAAACTCTGCAAAATTCCATTTTAAGAAAGCTCCAAAATAAATTCTTCTACGCTTGCGTTTTATGACCACAACCTGTTAAATCTGGGAGATCGATGCACATGACGCTATAATTTGTCATAGAGAATACACGTTGAGAGGAATGGTATAGTTTTTTACAACCGGATTATTTGCGCAAAAAGGAATGTAGTTCGCATGCAGTAATGACACTAAATGAAATATGAAACCCAAAAGTATAATAAATGAGTCCGTAGAAATATCGTTTGTCATTGCAAAGGATTGGATAATTGTCATTCAACATAATGTACGGCTATAAATCAAACTTTAAGTGGCCAAGGAATGAGAACAAACCAATATATGTCCTTTTAATTTGATTAGTAGAGACTGTAAATTTTAATTGCTGTACTCTATGACACTTTTTTTCTCAAACTGATCTGTCATTATTCTTTGGGCACTAAGAAAATTTTAATATCGTTTTACAAAATTTTGAGACACGGTATTAATAAATATATGATAGAATTTTTACGTTATTATTTCTCAGAGATATTGCAAAAATATAAAATGTAATTTTACGCATTGTAAGCATTTTTCACCGTAACCTTTCTATATATTTACGCTGATCCCTGACTCATTGACTGTCTAACAATTCCGGGCAACCTGCTCCAAGATCAAACTTTTTCCGCCATTACTGCAAAAAAGATTGAAATTTAAGGACAAACACCTAACAGCTTCTACAATGTTTGCACGATCCGTTTGATATTTTTCATAATTATGTATAAAATTACGGAAAACAATCTGCGCTACTTTAAAAATTTTTAAAATCCACCCGTCCCGCATTTTTAAGCGATTTATCGCTATTTTCAACACCATTTTATTTCCGAAAGTAAAAAATAGTTAATCGTTTGCATGACAAAGTTAGCTGTTGGAAGTGACAATAACGTCATATTGATGTGACAGTTATCAGGGTCTAGAGAAAAAATTGCGACTCCAATTCGTTTAAAATAGTTTTTTTTCCAGATTTATAAATTTAATTTTTCTTTCACAAATAAAAAGATTTCCTCGGGATATTTCCAGCGAAACTCAATTGTTTGAATGCGAATAGCGCCCGTTGTAATTGCCTCCAGAACAGACTTTGACTTGTAGAGAAATTATTAGAGGTTTAGAGGGTATTTTGGAACCATCAGGTGGTGGGGGGGGTATGGAATACCGAGTTTTCGGCTCTGTTTTATGCTGCTGTCACGTGAGAACATGAAAGACTCAAGAAAGACCCCCATGATTCAGTGCAGTGATAATTGACCGTTTGTTTTGTCGCACCAATCGTTACAAAACAAAGCATGTTTTGGGTGTTTCAAAAATTTCTGCTGAGAAGTTTTCAAACATTTTAATTTACTAGCATACACCTGAATTGAATATTTATGCTAAGCAAAATTTACACTAACGAAATTGCAATTTGTTATATTGTACTCGTTTTTTAGGTGAAAATGTTTTGTCCATCAGTTCGAAGGTTCATTTTCCAAGATGGCGTTTCGGAAATTATGGAATACTAGGTAATACTGCATTGGATTTCGTTTTATCAACTAAAAAACTGGAAAACAATGGCTCTGAATGTATCTTCTTAACGGAAAAGTCTTTGAAAATCAACGAGGATAATTTCTGATTCAGTGCTTCAGACTTTCTCTGTGGGCTCCCCTTAACTGTACCAGAGCAGAGAAAGCAGATTGTATTCTGCGACTATTTTAAAGACTGGAAGTAGAAACGACTTGCGTATAATCTTAAAAGTATGCTAATCTTGAAAGTTAATATTAAATGTATGAAGTCTAATAAGTTTTTCAATGGTGTAAACCACCTGTTTCATATCAGCGGGCTATTTCACATTAACCTCCATTTGTAATTTTTAAAAAAATAAATTTTCTTGTAACAGCAAAATAAATAGAATGTTTTTTTTCCCAAGTGACAGTTCATAAAATTTTTTTACAGTAATCCCCTCATAACACGGTACTCTTATAACGCGTTTTCATTTTACGCGATTTCATGTCCCTCGTATAACACGTGTTTTCCCCCATATAACGCCTTGTACAATTGGCTGATACATCTGACGCAAATATTATAAATAGTGATGAAGAAATGCAGATTATTGACGAAGTAGATGAAAATTTATCTAGACCTGACTAAAATAGTGTAAACCTGAATAAAATAGTAAAACTGGGAAAACAATTGGAAATACTTGTTACGAATTGTGATTCTTCGGCGGAACGATCTAGTGAATTTAAAATAAATCTTCAATACTGTCTTGCACCATATGTAAAAATTCAGAAAAAACATAAAATAGAAAACGAAGAATCATTAGATATTGGAATTTCAATTATTATAGACGAACAAGAAGATATGCTCTTAAGTAAAGAGAATAACAAAGCTTCAAATTGTGAAATATTTGAACATTTTATTAAAAAAAGTTGTCGGTGGAACGTTATTTCAGATAGCTCCGACAGCGAATAAACATGTAACATAACTATTTTTGGAATTATGTAATTTTTTTTAATTAACTGTATTTTTAGTTACGTATGTGTAAGTGTTTTATTTAAAATGTTCTTAGTTTGATTTTAATAAGATGCAGATATTTCGCACATAATATTCAATTTACTTGAATCATTTGTACATAACGCGTTATACGGGGTCATAGAGCGCGTTATGCGATAATACTCCTACAACGCGTTTTCCTACGCGGAACGAATCTACCGTGTTATAGAGAGGATTACTGTATATATATATATATATATATATATATATATAATTAGACTTTAGTCTGTGCATTACTTGGAAATTTTGCGATTTCTATCCGCTACAAGCCTCTGGGAATCCAGTACGACCCTCAAAAAAGAATTTGTCTGTCATTCTGTTATTCTGTCCGTGACGCTTTTTTGCTCGATCATCCCGTAAAATCAACTCAAGGGAATGAAACAAAATTTGGAAAAATTATACGTGGTCACTGAACTTAAAACATAGACGTCGAGTTAAAAAAAATTGATTAGATTTTGAGATTTTGTGAAAATCGTATCAAGCTGCGTAAATCTTTGTTCGCGCATCACGTACTAACAACTGAAACAAATGAAATGATATAGGGTGACATAATAGGGGGTCACTCAATTTAAAATATAGGCGTTGAATTTTTTAAAAATTTTGATTATATTTTGAGATTTTGTAAAAATCCTTTCAAGCTGCGTAAATCTTTGTTTGCGCATCACGTAATAACGACTGAAGCAATTGAAATGATATTGGGTGACATGGGAGGTGATCATTAACTTAAACTATGGGCTTCGAATTTTTTTGAAATTCTTATTAGAGTTTGAGATTGTGCAAAAATCGTTTCAAAATGCGTAAATTTCTGTTCCAGCATCCCGAAATAAAGACTACAGGGAATGAAAGGAAGTTTGGTGGCATGATATGTGGTAACTCAACTTAAACTATGCGCGTCGAATTTGTTTTTTGGATTTAAATTGGATTTTTCGATTTTACGAAAATTATTTCAAAATCGTTTGTGCATCATATGATAATGACTAAAACGAATGAAGTGAAATTAAGTGCATGGCAGGTAGTCACTCAGTTTAATTGTAGGTGTTTAAATTAAAGATAATGAGAATAATTAAATTCTGAGATTTTGCTAAAATCGTTTCAAAATGTGTAAATATTTGATGCGCATCACGTATTAACTACTAAAACGTTTGAAATGAAATTTGGTGACATGATAGATGGCTATTTAACTTAAACTAAAGGTGTGGAATTTTTTTAAATTTTTGATTAGAGATTTTCAAAAATTATTCAAAATGTAAAAAAAAAATGTTGATTACGTATAAACCACTTAAGCGAATGAAATAAAATTTAGTATCGTTACAAATGGTCATTTAGACTGTGGGCGTCAAAGTTCTCTAAAAGTTTTTATAAAATTTGCGATGTTGTGAAAACTCAGTACATGTTTGTTCCATTCTTGAAAAATGGCAATGGAATCAGATGAAATTCAAATTTATGTTAGACGTAAGTTAATTCAAATTCTAAATGAAAAAACTCTTTTAAATATTTCATAGATTTTAGGATTTTGAGATTAGTCGTACAAGTGTTTGCTCTCGCATCGTTTAAAAATGGATTAAGAAAGTACAATGAAATTTTGATGGAATCTTTTAAAAATACACAGAAGTTAAAACTTTGCTTCCTATACTATTGCCAATACACTAATTACGTTCTTTCTACGCTTAAAGCTGTCAAAAATTCAGGCTTTTTTAGCAATTTGTATCACGTACCAACCCGTAAAGACAGGCACTACAGCTTGTAAAATATAGTATGGACTCCTGATGATTTGAAGGCTATTTTACTCAAAATCCAGTAAAATTATTACTAGAAATGTAAATGATATTCTTTAAGACCCTCCTCTCATGTACAAAACGAACATCATTATTTATGAAATGTTCACAGAAATTATATCTCTGAGGGGAGAAAATGTCCATCATAAAATAACTAGATAACATTTTAAATGCTGTTGATCGTACAACAAAAAATTTGACCTGTGAGTTGGTATGTACACTGCTGGCCACCCAAATTGCAACACCAAGAAAAACAAGAGATATCACAACAAAATTTATTGTGTAGATAACATGTTGACCAAGTAACAAATGATTAAATTTACAGCATTCTATGAAGCGTGGTTCCTGCCAAAATCAGTACCCAGAGTAGCCGCCGTTGTTGGAGATCACAGCTGCCACACGCCTCGGCATTGATTCAAAGAGACTTTGAATGTGTTCTTGGGGTACAGCAGACCAAGCAGCTTCCACACGTTGCCAAAGTTGATCTGGTGTGACAGCTGGGGATGAACTCTGGGTCAGTCGTTGAGCAACCATGGACCACATGTTTTCTATCGGCGAAAGATCCGGAGAGCGCGCCGGCCAGGGAAGCAATTCAATCTGGTGATTGACGAAGAACCCTTGGACAATGCGTGCCACGTGTGGCCGTGCATTATCCTGCTGAAATATGGCTGTTGGCAAGCCCTGAAGGTAAGAAAGGACAACTGGCTCCAACACCTCGGTGATGTAGCGCTGGCTGGTTAAAGTACCGGCAATGCGTACTAGAGGAGTGCGAGAGAGATATCCGATACCGCCCCATACCATAATACCCGGTGCAGGACCAGTGTGACGGTGCATAATGCAGCTGTTCAGCATCCTCTCTCCACGGTGTCTCCAGACTCGAATCCGACCGTCGTGGTGTTGCATACAGAAGCGTGACTCGTCAGTAAAGAGAATTTCATTCCATTCTGTCGTCCACATCCTTCTTTCATCGCACCATTGGCGGCGGAGACGTCTGTGGTTCCGCGTCAGAGGTAGACAAAGCAACAGACGTCTTGCGGACAGACCATTCTGCTGTAAACGACGTCGAATGGTACGCGCAGACACTGGATGATGCGTTACAGACTGAATCTGCTGTGATATGGTTCGTGATGTGACTGAGCGGTCCGTCACTGCCATGCGTACAATCTGCCTGTCATCACGTGACGTGGTGCACTGAGGTCGATGCGGTCGATCACGTCTGTCCGTCGTACCCTCCTGCACCCAACGATCACATATCCGCATCACAGTTGTTTGGTTTCGTCCAATACGACGACCGATTTCCCTGAAAGATAACCCACAATCTCGGTATGCCACTATCCTTCCTCTGTCAAACTCGGATACTTGATCAAAAGATGATCGTTGTTTCCTACGAGGCATAATTTATCGTTTTTTTTTAAAAAAAGCAAGAAAAACACAATTGCTGTACTTGAAACCGTCGAAATCTCCAAGCCTTAAATAGCGCTTTGAGGTGGCGCCACAGGCGCGCTTGATGTGCGTCTGCGCTGAAATTCTAATCATTTGCATATCTCACCTCAGCTAATGCATGTTGTAAATTTCATATTATTTGCATGCTTCCTTCAGGGTGTTGCATTTACGATGGCCAGCAGTGTATGTTACACACTCCTGTGAAGTAATAAAATTTGGAAAAAGAATTCCAGGGAGAATTCCAAATTTTAAAATAATTAAAATTTGGAATTCTTCCTGATAATTTCGTGTAAATAAAATTCGTTGTTTATTTCAGGATTTTAGAGGATTTCCCTGGTACATGGCTACTTTCCATTCTAAGACTTTAGTATGTTTAATTACTTTTCTTATTTAAATGAATTGTTTCTTGACAAAGTAAATTAAATAATAAAATGTATGCACTGCATATAATGCCATACTACTTGGAAACGTATTTCTGTCAGAGATCAGGTATTCTGCAATTCGCACTCGAAGGTCTTTTAAAAACTTCTCTTGATACATTTGACAACATTCTAATGTAAATGTAAAGTTCCTGAAACTTTTACAAATTACTGCTATTCATTCTGCATTTTATAAATTGGTCAAATAACTTCCATGTTGCAACTCAAATATGAAATTCAATTTTTACGGAATCTGCAATTAGTTTTCTGCTATTGTAACTTGTCATTTTACTATACATCGACACCTGTTCCAAACTTTAAGTTTTATACATTCAAATGGTAGTGGACTGTATCTAGATTTCATTTTACACCCTCAGTTTTTCATAAATTAAACTCTCAGATTTAGTAATTTAAAAATTATCTTTTCAATGCCTCACTGTTACCTGTTGCTGATGAAGAACATATTTATTTCTTTCTTTGTTTTACGACCTTACAGACATGATAGGTGGAGATAATTACAAAAAGTCTTTTTAAAAAGTCCGTGACATGGACTATTATCGTAATCATTACCATGAATATTGAGAATGGTTATTTAAGAAAGTTTCTTTGGACTCCCTCTCATTAAGTCGTGATTTTAACAAATAGTATCTGCTTTCTGAACATAATTAAAGTTTCATCTAAGTTTACGTACAAAAGATTATAATAGGTGTTGAAAATCTTTATTCTCTAGTTATACTCGTGAAAAATTGAATTTAATTATAAACATCTGTCTTTTTTATCATCTGTTATCCACACTTATTTAAATAACAAATATTCTTACAAAACAATGTTGTGTTACATAAAAGAGTGACTGCGAATTAAAAATAAATTAAGTACAGTGCTGGTTAAAGGTTAATATATAAATTGGCAATAGAATGTTGACAGTTAAACACAGCATTATCACTCTATTGCGGAAACCAGAGGTTTTTCTGGTTTTCTAGAACTATTTTGACGAAATTCTAGATTGTGCTGTCACTATGTACATTTTAATTCGCAACTATCTTATCAATACATACAAAAATTCATTCTCTGGACTTCTACGATTCAATCCATATCCAGAGCATTCCTGACGTACTAAAATAATTAAAATTTGGAATTGTCCCTAATATTTTCGTGTAAATAAAATTCCTTGTTTATTTCAGGATTTTAGATTTCCCTGGTGCATGGCTAATTTCCGTGCTCTGAAAAATCCATTCGCCTCTGATAATTTCGTATTAACTGCGTGATCATTATTTTATTGCGATAAATAAAATTCAAAGCATAATTAATTAAAGTAGTTTACGTTGCTAAAAGCCCAGAAACGTTCTTTGGAAATAATGGAAAAAAGTAGACTCACAAATACCTTACAGAAAGTAAACATTCCCATCTGAAAACTTTACTGTTTAACCCGCTCTTCTATGAACATTTCTCTCAAGATTCGCCTCAAAAACAAGGAATTCTTTAAAAAATGATTCACACTGTAAAAAAATCCAGGAACGTTTCTTCGAGAAATAAAGGGCAGCTGAGGTGCCCAAGAATTCCTTAGAACGTTACATAGAAGTACAGGAATTTCACTGAACAATTTATACTTAACCATACAATTCAGTGGAACTTTTCTCAGTTGTTTAGTAAAATTCCTGTACAGCCTCAGTAAAAAAAAAAAAAAAAAAAAAGAGAAATTTAAAAATCTTAAACTGAGGATTGAAATATCATTTGATTGATAATTATTAAGCTTAAATACAACTAAAAAATGCAATAAATTCATTCGTAAATATTTTATTATCAGAAAAAATTATAGAACACACTGATCAATATTTAAGCCTGAGTAAAAACTTTAAGGCCAGCATAGAAAATAGCATTAGGCCAGGAATAAACAAACTGTTAGAAGCTTGTGTAGGAGCCATTCTTTGGAAATGCTTCAAGTATTCTTTTTTTCATAGATGCAGTGGCGTATCCAAGGAGAGGGGGGTTGGGAGTAACAACCCCCTCCCCCATGAGGAATTTTTTGTCATAAAAAATGTATATTCTTCAGTCCCTTATCACATACACGTATACATACATATATGCGAGTTGCAGTAGTCGTAACCCCCCCCCCCCCACCATGAAAAATTTCTGACTGCGCCACTGCAAGGATGAAACTAGTTTTTGTCAAAGTTCAGGGTCGTTTTATACCAATCGTCTTCGATGGTAGATTTCAGTTCTACTGATGATGTAAAATGTCTCCCATTTGCATAAACTCTTCTTACTAAGTCACCCCATAAGTTCTCTATTGTGTTAAGATCTGGAGAGTTAGCTGGGCTATTTAAAAGTTTCAACATTGTTGATTTGAAACCCATTCGTTACGAAAATATGGCGTGGGCATACAATAAAATAATTCAACAAGCCCCCAAAAACGAATATAACACTTTATTTTACGATTCAGATTACAAATACCACACAAAAATACCAGATTTAATACACAGGCAAAAGAAAACATTAACTAATACAGGAATAATAATAGCGGTAACTCAACGTATTGCTTCACAGTCTATCGCACACTCACTGATAGCGAGAGCGACTTCTTTATTTATAGATTTTCCAGCGGATGTGATGTCAAGTAGGATACGACATAATTCTAGGCTTTTCTAGAAACTCCTCTCCTAATTGAGATAGAGCCGAAATTCTACCTGCTTGGGGAACTTTCTTTCTGTCACCAAAGTCGCTAAATTGATCGCCAAGTTTTTCGCCAAGGTCTACGGGTTACATTCTCATTGCACTTGCAACAATGCCTGTACAACGCATTTTCCCGCAATACACATTTGCGCGAAAATACCGGTAAACTATGTAAATAAACTATCCAGTCGACTAGAGCCAAAAAGGCAGGTGCATAACTAAATGTTAAGACGATCCTAAATATAAAATTTAGACATTCTACGACTAATAGTTTTTGAGATATGAGAGTTACATACGTACACACTTACAGACTTCAAGGAAAAACTGGTCAAAATGGACTTGCGGTCGGTCAAAATGGATTGTATATGCATTTATATGAACATACATGCATGCATATGATGAGATATATCGCTTAAGAGTTATTGTGATTTTTAAAATTTGGAGGTAGTCAAAATGGATTTTTTCGTCAAAAATCTGGAAACCGAAATTCTTCGGATCACATTACTTCCTTTCACTTCGTACAAGGAAGTAAAAATTCATAGAACCTATGAATAAATTAAAAACTTATTTTAGTTCTTGAAAATTTCAATCTACGAAACTGGAATTTTCTAATCAACTGCGAGGAAAAATTCTCTCATATGGTAATACACACACTACCACAATTTTTCTAAACTTCCAATAGTACATAAAGTACTAAAAAGGAGGTATCTTTTTACGTCGAATACTCAATAAAAATTTCTCTATGCGTTTTTCGTCCCAGTTTTCACATCGCTGTCATTAGAGGGAAGGGGTGAGAAAAGAAGGGGGGAGGGGTGAAAAAAAGGAATCCATTGTAACATAAATAGAATCATCCATCACTATCAGCTCTGAACAAGGATGTCCCCTGCATGAAATAATAACGATTATTCAAAACCCTAAACCCTCTTTTTCTCGGATGTTGAGTGAATCAAATTTCAAATTCTAACACTTCCAAAAGGATACCTGAAATATTTCCCGCATGCGATGAAAGTGACGCATTTATGCACATATTAAGTAAGGAGGGGTTTTGGGATGCCATTATGCGTGGTAAGCTGGTTTTATATGTGTTTTATTTGTGTGTGTGTTTGTGAAGTATAGCATTTGTGGCATTACAAGGTACTGTAGGTGGTATTTACGATATTGTAATATCGTACCTTTTACTTTCTTTTTCCCGTTTTTTGAACCTGAAACTGTATCATTTGAAAATTTCCATTTTACGAGGGAAAGTCATTAAGTAGGTGACAAAAGGTAATAAAAAATAATAAACCATGATAATAATTGGAAACAATTTTTATTTTTCCACATAATCTCGAGCAATGTTGATGCACTTATCCCATCGTCTTACCAGAGCCCCAATTCCAGCTGAACAAAATTCTTTGGGTTTCTGTCTCATACACAGATACATTCAGATAAACCAATGATTTCCCCCCCTAGGATTAAAAAGTTATGTCCCTTCACCCCATCACCCCGGAGCCCCCGGGAAGGGAGGGGGAGAGTAGACAATTACAAGGCGAGCCTGGGTACTGAACGCGTGGAGGTGTTGTGACGTCACAAGAGAGGACGGACTTTTCTCCGTTAAAAGCATTAGAATCATACGGAAAAGTAGAAGAAACTAAAATGTTTTGTGCCTTTTTTGGATACTAATGGTAAGTCAGCAATCTCTATTCTTAATACGACATACTTGATAATAGTTATTAAGCTATAGAGTACATAAAAATATAAAATTGCCGTATTTTGCGTAAGTTTTATTGATTTCTGTTCTTTTGTTCTAGCAATCACTATGCTTCCGTTTGCTGCGTCCCAGGCTGTAAGTAAAGCTAATTACAAAAGAGGAGAAAATGTAAATGTTTTCACTTTTCCCAAAAACGAAGAAAAGCGGGCCGAATGGACTAAAAATATTCCAAGAAAAAATTGGTCCCCAGGAAAAAATACGTATGTTTGTATTGAGCATTTCCGAGATGAAGATCTTTTAAAAGACGATGCTATTTTAAAATCAGATGGGGCACTTTTAACTGTAAAAAGAAAGCATTATAAATTAGAACCGAATGCTATCCCGTGCATTTTTTCGAGCTTACCAGTCTATATATCCGATATTACCAAAAAACAAGAAATAAGTGATCCTACTAAAAGAAGAGAAAACGTTTAGGAAAAAGATATTGAGGAAACCGAAAAAAATAATGCAAAGGAAAATATAAATTCTTTTGAAATTAAGAAATGTACCAAGAGTTTCATGGCAATTCTATGTTAAGAAAATTTCACCATTAATTATAAATTAAACGCAGATCCCTTTCCACTGCACATACCAAGTAGCTTAAGGTTCAATGCGGATCTCATGGTTGATTTATTTATTTATTTAAAAAAAAAAAAAAAAAAAAAAAGAGAGAGAGAGAGAAATCTATTTGCTGGATACTTAGAAAAACAAAAATATTGAAGGTATTTATTAAAGAAATATTTCCAACTAAACGGTTTACCGGAATTTGTTGAAAATTCTGAAATTAAGTATGAACACAGATTTGGAAATTAACTCAAAAAAGAAAATGTATTACTGCAATGCTAACAACAATAACAAAAAAGTATATGTATTACTGCAATATATTTTACATGAAAACCCCTGAGAGCATTTAGGCAGTTTTACATATTCAAGAGTTATACTCACTAATTTTTAAAAATATTTAATTATGTATATTTCAAATGTCTCAATGTGATATTTGAAAGTCTTATCTAGAAAAAAATAAAGCAATTGTAGTGCTTTCATGAAAAACTTTATAGTATTTGTAAGGTTTGGGTAATAAAAGCTTTTACTTTTTATTTTCTTGTTTTTTGTGCTTTAATTGCTTCTAATAAAATTTGACATTAGGAGTCTGTATAACATAATTATATATAATATGTATTGTACAAGTTTTTAAAATATTAATTGTGGAAATTTCTGATTATATTCCTCGTGCTACTAGTGTTTATTGACATTATTGATCAGATTTCTTCCATAGAATTCAATACAAACTCTTTGAAATCCCATCCTCTCTTGTGACGTCACGAAATGGCTTGAGATGACTATTTATGAATCTGGATATTTTTAACATCAATTCTTTCAAAAAGCTTATTAAAACGAAGCAAAACTAAATAATGTATTTCAGTTTTTAAGTAAAATTAATAAAAATTATTATTTTTACTTAAAAATATATTTACTTTTACTTACTTAGAAATATGACTTTACAATTATACAACGTATAAATTTAATCCATATCATATTATTTTAGATAAATGATAACATTGAGTAACCATTATATTATTTAGAATGTATTTGCTAGCCCGAAATGCAAAACATACTGCATACAATGCTGAAACTGCTTTAAATTCAGTACCAATTTATTTAATTAATGTCTGACAAAAAATATTGTTGATTCACTATTATTTAAGAACAAAGTGTTGTAAAACGAAAATGCTATTTCAATGCGTCATAAAAAATTAAGCTACTCGTATTTATTGGCATTATTAATTCCATTTCTTCCATTGAACTCAATGCAAACTGTTCCAAATCCCATCCTTTCTTGTGACGTCACGAACACCAGTACCCAGACCCCCTCTTGCTTTCTCCTCTCTCTTTCTTCAGTCGCGGCGACCCCGATCACCCACCCCAAATTCTACCATTAAGAGTCCTCGAGGACTCTTAATGGTAGATAGTAATAGTCTAGAATTTATGTTACTTTTCAGACTGCAATAAAATCTCTCTCGGCAAAATTAACTCAAATCTGATTCGCGCAATCCTTGCGAATAGTTCCCAAGATTTACACAGGAAAATTTCATTTAAAAATACCCAATACTTTATGAGAAAAATGATTAGGCGATAAGGCACTTTTCTCCATAGCAAAGCATTGGGACTTGAATCTCCGCAAGCCGACTACAGAGGCCTCTTAGCCGTTTAAAGCGCGACGGTCGTGCCGTTAAACCCCCTAATTCCAGCTCTTTCACTGGTAGTCTTAAAAAATAATATTGTTAAATGGCCCCACTGTGGCATAACCAGCTGTGTCAAAAAGGTTCTTTAGCTTTGTGTCACGTAACTAGCGATTTAATGTGTTACTACCATGGCTCGATTTAAGTGTCGCCATGTTGCTGGTAGCTAAATCGAGCCATGGTAACGGTTGCACATTTTTGTGTTGGGCAGTATATACGAGTTGCTCAACTCTATCGATGTAAAAATCGGTGAGCTTCAAAGTGTTAACTAATTGAAAAATATTGACCGGTGTTCCACGTAGCTTATGAAAGTGGTAAGTGCGCCACCTTGGCTGAATTTCTTTATTATTTTTATCCCGCAATTTAAAACTTCTGATTGTTGGAAAATACCTTCATGTTCAGAAAAGCAACTGTTGTGAGACTGTATGAAAAAAAAAGTCCTCATATCTCTTACAACTGGTGTTGTACTACGTGTTGAACTCTAATTATGTTAAAAAGCCGTTTTACTTTCCACATTTTATCTTATGTTTATGATAATATTTATGGAATAAAAGCCGGGTCAATGTCTATAAGACACATTGTATAATATAAATGCACATACTTTCAGGGATATAAACTTATTTGAAGAACATCTGCCTTTTTCCAAACTTAATCATATTTTAATTTATCATATATTACAATTGTCAGGTTATTGAGCAGACCGTAAAGAGTTGAGAAAGATGTATTTTTTTATGCTGAATAATCAGAGAGAATACTCTCCACCTGTCCTAGTTATATCCAGATTTCACAGCCTCTCGTTAAACTAAAGAAATAAATCTATTGCAACATAAATAGAGTCATTATTCATCGCTATCAACTTTGAATAAGGTCCTTTTTCACTGTTCGAAATAATAACGATTATTCAAACCACCAAGCCCTCTTTTTTCTCTTGAGATGTTCAGTAAATCAAATTTCACATTCTAACACTTCAAGAGAGTGTGCTTGAAAATATTTCCGGCATATCGTTAAAATGACGTATTTATGCACATATTGAGGGGGTCGTGATTACCATTATGTAAAGTGAGCTAGTTTCATCATTTTTGAAATTTTCCATGAGAGAAAAAAAAAAATAACATCTGGGGTGTTATATTTTCGATGTCATTTACAGTGTTGAAATACTTTCTGCTTCAGCGTTACGCGAACAGATTTTTCCCGTTTTGACACTTTTTGATATAAGCAAGGATTGCAGTTTACAGTAGTTACTCAAGTGTTCTTGTGTCCGCGTAGTTGTATGCTTATGAGATTAATTCGTTCGTTAATTGATTCATTTGTTTATGTTCAAAAGCGACACAAAAACTTCAGTGTTTAAACATTTCAAATTCTTTGTATATGAGCACCTTTGTGTATTGTCCAAGCAAAGAAGACAATTTTTGCTCACATTTGTTTAATTCTTTAATTAAACATGTATAATTCAAATTTTTAGAAGCACAACAATGCTGTGATTATAAAACATCGTGCATTAACAATAAATGCTACAAAATTTACATAAACTGAAATCTAACCTTTCAGAAATTGAACACAAAACTTTTTAACTGATACAATATAAACAAGTAATTTAACTAGGAATAAGTATTTTAACCCTCACAAACTACGAATATTAATTTTTGTTTGGTGGTTTTAATGGATAAACTTTTTTTAAACATTTCTAATACCAGAGTTAGCCATTCTTCGTACGGTAAATTGTCGATATTGTCTTAATTACGTAAAAAAATTGTTGATTTTGATATCCATCGATTATTGTCCGCTGCTAAAAATTGTGCTCTGTTGTTATTTTCTATCCTTTCAGAAGCTTCTTTTTTTCGACCAAAACAAATTTTCAACATATGATTCCTCACATAAATGATTACACTACATAAATGGACAGAGAATATTTCATTTTGTCATTTCTTCGAGAAAAAATGACCTTATTTTAATTTAACAGTGCAAAACTTCTTTCATAAATTAATATAAAAAATCTAATTTAAGAATTTAACACTTCTAATCATGCAATTTTTACGATCGCAAGCTCAACGTCGATGGTTATCGGAAGGTGTGACAGTATTCATGCTATTTTTTCAAATTAATAAAACTCAATGCATGCGCTATTTCATATCTGAACATCAAAGTTTATAAAATCTTCCGTGTAACATAGTTTTAGCGTTAGATATTATTAATTTTATTTAAGTGTTGAAATTTTAAGAACATGACATAAAAATGACCTGGATGGCATTTATCATTTTAAAAAGAAAGCTCGAAAAGATTCCACGAATGCTGAAACTACTAATTCTTATATTTATGTTTTATACAAAAAGAAACATTGAAATACTCTCGTTTATTTATTTTTACTTTAAAATAAATAAGTAATCTCAAGAAACTGTTTCAAGCAAACAAGAATATCAAATAGTGCGAGAATGCTTTGACTACGGCGTAAACTTTGAAAAAAAAATTACAATAATGCATCAGATTACCTCTTGTTCTGCTTATAATAAAACTTGACTATCAAAGCAAGGTTTTGTATGGTAAGAGACATTGAAAGCTAGTTGCCTTCAAAATGACAAGGATTTTCCAATCCTTTCCTTATAATCGCAGAGAACGCGTGTAAATTATTGTATAAAATTATTGTATAGTTTTTGTGTTTTATTCAGTAAACAATTTTAACAGTTTTCTTAGTGGCAACATCTAGCACAAGTTTTTTATTTAAAATTAGAAATACCATAATCCACTTTGTGCATGTACACGTATGAAAAGTGGTTATTGTTCAGAGGGCTTTATACGCATCTAATTTCTTTATAGTCAATTTTTCCTTATTTTTAAAAACATCTTTTATATATCTGGCGTATAATAGCACGTGCCCGCAAATTTTGATCTTATATTTGTATTAAAAATTCGGGTTATACGCCCGTACCAAGGATGTACTGTATGTTGTTAGTCTGTTTGAATAGAAATATAACACTAGTATTGATATTAGATAACAGCATTTTTAACACGATACATGTTATAGTACAAAGCGATAAGCAATAATGTATATAAATTTTATAGCAATCCAAGCATATTTACATGAGGGAACATGGACAGTCCAGCATACTAACCAAAATCAAAACCGACACTCTATATTATTGAAAAATATTAAAAAAGAAAAATTATTCATAACATGCGTGCACTTTTGTTAAAAGTTAATAGAGTTTAATTGTAGTAAAACGGTTAGTGAAAGATAAGTTTACATATCGAGGTTAAAAAACAATTTTGAATTCAATAATTTCATGCGATTTTTAGTTCGACATATTTCGATCACTAAAATACATTTCCTTTAATCTTTAAATATTAACTATTTTTTACTTATATTACGTATAAAATACTTTTGTTTGAAAATATTCAAATCCATATTAAATTTTGACGTAAATATTCAAAATCTCTAAGAGTGACATTTAAATTTTTCTATATTTTAGATTATATATTGTAACCTCAGTAGTATGACTCAAGATTTTGAAAGTTCCAGGAAAATATAATTACTTGCTAATTAGATAGCGCAATGATCAAGACTATTGTAAAAGTTTCTGAAAAGTTCCCTTGTTTTGTCAGAAGAACAACACTACGCAAGATAAGGCGCCGCGGATAATTGTGTTTCAGAAATCATTAAGCTCTGAACATGTCGAGTACAATATGTTTAATCTGAACGCAATTAAACAGCTGCGACTATTGGAAGTAATAATATATATCGTGTAATAAGAACAGAAGCACTTGTTTCCAATCGCTTTTAAAAAGTTAATGTGTACTTTCAGTATGTTTCCTGAGAGGAGAGTGAGTTAACTCAGCTATACTGCAATGTGGTGGCGTAAAAATATGTCTCTGAATTTAATTACAGCATGGATTTATTAAATCGGAAATCATACTATGCAATTTGTCCATTATAAAATATGCAGTTAATGGTACATATATTAGGAAATACGTAAGAAACTGCAACTAAATAAGTGACTGAATCAACTGGTGTAAAATGCTACTTCAAAAAATATTTATTGAGTTATGTGTACTAACAGAAAATGAGCCTGATAACCCGTCAGACACCCAAATATTCTTTGCGAACGTTAACCATTAGTTTAGGGTTAAGTGTGTAGTTAAAAAAAATCTAAGGGAAGTGGTAAATGCATTTTTCCTAGCTATCAAAGCATATGATTTTAAACCAAATCAATTTTATGAAAAAAATGAACCTAGCGTTATTTTGTGAAAATACGGCAGTTTTCTAATGGATAAATAGCGTTAGTTGTTAATAGAGGGCATTTTGCACATTGCTATGCGAATAAATTGCTAACGGTTTAAATTATAAATAAGGTACAGCCGCCAAATAACGCCCCCTTTTTGTAAAAAACAAATTTTTAAAATAATATACCAAGTGAAGTAATAAATAAAACATCAGAGTTAAGTTGAAACATTTCTCTAGGATTTTGAACAGTTAAAAACGTCTTAACCCTGTTACTTTTTCTACAAAAATAGCTTTAACAAAAAACTAGAAATTCTGAGAATATTTTTACACGCCTAATTACGTCCCAGGAACGATATTGAGGTCACAATAATCAGTACGTAAACTTAAATTTTATTTTTTAAAGTAATTATTAATAATCATAATTATTATATCTAATCAGACTTTTATTAATCATTGGTATAGTTTAAGTAATTTTAATTCTCAAAACAGATTGCACGAATAGAATTTACTCCTGGATTTTCAGCACAATCCTCATGCATCCATTGGAAACATTTTGTGCATCTTATCCATTTCTCTCTTGATCTTGATTGTATCTTGAGAAAACCTTTTCTGACATACTAGGCATTCAGCGACATCGTTGTCACTATCGTCTTCGTCAGTAGGACCTAAGTTGCGTCTTCATCAGACGTGTACTCGCCAGTAGATTGATTCTTACGTCGCTTTTTGGTTTTCCTTTTTGTTGCTTCCTGTCGTATTTTTCTTTAAATTTCTAATTCTTTTTTTCCTGTTTTTCTTTTTTTTTTCTTTTCCGCGTCTATTATTTCTTGTTTATGCGGTGAAGCCGTAACTACCATGGCCTTGTCTCGCCTAGGTGACGTTGAAAGTGGCTCAACAACTGGAACAGGTTGTATGTCAGCTGGAACTATAAACGGGGAGGAAGGTCTGCTTAACCTAGGTGATGCCGTTGGTGTTCTTGGTTCAGATGAAGTGACCTAAATACCGTCCCGGGGGCGATATTAGGCTCACGTGAGGGGACGATATTAAGAATTTGTCAAGTTTGTGGATATCATCCATTAAACCAAAAGCACATGTCATAACCTAAATAAAATTTCATTCAATTTAAATCTAAGATATAACAACAAATTTTGTCAAACATTTCATTACAATAACTCAAATACATCCATATTTAAGCAGTACTCATAGTATTTTAATAAAAAACTCACCTTGGAGAATTTTTTTCTTTTTTTAAATATCTTGCGCAAGGTGCTACGTTTCACCGTCAAACTTTTAGAATGACCGACTGAGATAACTAACTTTAGATTTGACGTATTAAAACTAGATGGTGTTATTTAGAAAAAGATATACCGACGGGGACGGAATTAAGCTCGGGGACGGAATTTGGCGACGTACCTTACCATAAATTTTAAGCATCAATTGAACACCATATTGCGCATATATAACACCCCCTTTCATATAAGTAGTTCAAATAATGACTTTCTTGATTTTGTTTTTCGAAAACCGATAAAGGATAGACTGATGGGGGGGGGGAGTAAAGAGGGGACTTTTCTATTTTCTGTGTCAAACTTCACACACTGGTTAAAAAATAAGTAAAACGAAATAAATGGTTGCTTTTCTGACCATTCTAGCGTTTCTGATTGAGACTGTCTATTTCCATCGAATCCAAATTCCCGTATTGTGGAACTAGTTTGGTGGTGACGTAATTTTAAATTCACGGCCTGTAAGCCTGATTAAGTTCCTGATTTATTTAAAAATTCATGAAGTTAGAAAGTTTTCAATATCACTAGTGATTTAAAAACGATATTCTGGAAATAACCTCAATTTTTATCATACAAGTTAATCGAGAAAAATTTTCTTGTTTGAAATTTGGGACAGCTTACAGGTAAGATGTTGGGGAGTAACAGTAGTCCTCCTGCAATTGGTTCACTGCAATTTGTACGGAAAAAAAACTGTCTCCAAGAAATAATCCATCATTTACCCAGACAAAAGATCCAAATCATTGACAAAAACTCAAATTATTCCTGAGCCACCACAGATGGAAAAGTAGATAACGTATTAGCCCGAATATAACGCGATGGTTTTTAACTGATCAGTTCCTGGAAAAAACCTGATTCGTGCTAAATACGAGGCCTAAATATAGGATTTTTCTAATTATCTTTATGAAAAATATCGGGGTAGGGTATTTTTCATCAATATAATTATGTCTGGGTAAATGTTAGATTAATGCTTGGATACATTTTTCTGTGACCGTAAAAATTGCAGTAAACCAATTTCAGGAAATCTATATATTCGGGCTAGTAAGGTACATATTTTTATCTTCGGAGATTCAGTCGATATCCTGTACGCAAGCACCTTCGACACACCTTTTTATACATGACTATTTAATGAATGATTAATGAAATAGAGTACATATTAAATATTACGCAGACTATTTAATATGAAAGCATTAAAATTGATAAAATTTGAATGGGACAAAATGAACATAACAAACACGGACTTATATAGGACGATCATAGAATAGCGGGATACGGGCAAAATAACGTCAGCCTCTCAAAGGAAAGTACTTGATCCCGTTTTAATGATTAGATACATAACCGCTCTCTAGTGGCGCATAACCTCGAATTATGATGCAAGCTACTACGAATGCACGCATGCGTACAACATAAACTTAGTGATTACCATTCGCTGCCATCTTAAGGCAAATTTCCTTTATCTCTTTTATAGAGCAAGAGCCCGCGGCCGCCAGACCTTCGTCATAGTATAACAGCTGAAACTTTCTCTGCGCATATTCCCCAATAGAGGTAGGAACAATCGGCCCGTATAAAGTTTGGATGATCGTGGCTTTGGCAGGTAACAGTTGGCAAAGGTGTATAAAATTGCAGAAAATTTTCGTCATTTCATAAAGCTGAATTTTTTTATATGTTCTTCTTCGCAGTACTAGAAGTCACTTTATCCCTGCCAGACACTTTTGCATCGTGGCAAACCCCCGCCAGACAACCTCATAGTCATGGAAAACGTAATTCTATTTCCGTCATTTCATTGTTTGGCCAAAATCTTACCATTTGCCACCGACCTTCCCATAGTAGCACAACTAGTTCAAAAAACGTTTAAATTACGTTGGAAACACGTTTCTTGACGTTAAAAAACGTGTTTAAACGTCTTTTAGACTAATTGTGCTACTAGGGGCGTGTTTTGCAGAAATATCGCCAAATTTAACGCCAAAAATAACTACGTATTTTGCAGAACTCTAAAACTGTTTACCGCAGAATGTTGAAATTTTGTATTTAGAACTATCATAACCTGCGAACTATTATAACTGCGCATCTCCTTTTGGATTGCAATCAGCCGAGTAATTTCTTTATAGGGTTACCTAAAACATTAAATACATTAAGGTCTATGGGCACTTTAAATTCATTATTATGATACTGACGTCTCTAGTCATAGCCGAAATATTGATTCATCGTGATGAATCACCATTTTGGCTGTGACCAGAATCTCGCTAACTATCTCAAGTCTTCGGCTTTTGGTGAAGAATCAACCAATGAAGTGTCAAAATCAAATCTTTCAAATTGAATCCAGCTTGTTATTACTGCAGCATTTTATGTCTTTCAAACAAAATAAGTTTTGATGAAATGCACCGAAAATACTTATAATATAACAGACGTACAAGAAACTCGTGTGGTGTCCATATCAGATTTCTGATTAAGGTGTTAAGATGGAAATTATTTTTTTAAACTCATAAATAATTCTATATAAAGAAATTATCCAATAAATCCGACTCCATGACTTTGAGATTGTCTGGCGGTGGTTTGCCACGATGCAAAAGTAACTGGGAAGGGATAAAGTGACTTCTAGTACTGCGAAGAAGAACATATAAAAAAATTAAGATTTATGAAATGACGAAAATTTTCTGCAATTTTATACACCTTTGCCACCTGTTACCTGCCAAAGCCACGATCATCCAAACTTTATAGTGGCCGATTGTTCCTACCTCTGTTGGGGGGGGGGGGTATGTGCAGAGAACGTTTCAGCTTTTATACTTTTTATACTATGACGAAGGTCTCGCGGTCGCTGGCTCTTAGACTATTAGAATCCGCATTATTCGTCTATCTTTGGCAATCGGTGGGGCTTTTAAAGAATAACACGCTGCTGGATGACGTCATATCTTAACCAGAGATGCCTTCTTCCCTCTGGCATTGCCAGATACCTGCACAACTTCACATCTTTAATGATCACTCGGGTTCGATGCCGCGATTTACAAATTGAGTCATTAAAATGGCCACAGATAAGGTCTAAGAAAAGAATTTTTAAACCTTGAATGCATTTAATATTTGTGATACATTATGTGACGGATAAATTTCCAGTATTAAATTAAGACTGTTTAAATTTTACTAGAAGACGACTTATATCACTTTTACAGACTATAGTGCTTTATGAAAAAAATCATTAATTCTAACGATCTAAGCTATTATGCTTAAAAAATTACCATGAAAGTATTCGATGTTGAAAGAAGCATTAAATTGAGAATCATTAACGGACTCAACAAAATTCAGGCATGAGTAATTCTTCGACCGTCTTCCACATTACAAGTATAAACCTAACACTTTATAATTGATTAAACTTTTTTCCGATGTAGATAGGTAAAAACATAAAAAGAAAGAAAATAAAAATACGTAACTTCCAGAAATCAAATAGTATACTATATTCGTTTTATGTGTATATCTGATTTAGTAAACTTTGATCTTTTGATAAATCCTTTTTAATAGATTAATTGCACGAACAATAATTGTAATGGGGTAACAACAATTCAATTCGCTTTATAAACTAATTGATTTTATCACTCCATAACACTTCACACGAGATTTTGATCTAATTAAATGTATTCTGTGCTAACTCTAATTAGAAAACTATTTAGTATTCACGAAGATGATACAGATCATGGCAATAGAATTATGCGTAGCCCTGCTGTTTCGGTCTTGAGGAAACTTAACGTTAATGACAATAGTTAAAATGAATACTTGCTTGCTCCGAATATTAATTCTGGAGTGCAGAACAGTGTATTATGATCATCATAAGCATCCATTGCATGATATGGCGAAACGAAGCATCGTCATTGCAAAAATTGACCAATTCCTAACTATTCCTACATTTCATTTCGTTTCTATAAATAATAGAAAAGTTATCAATGAAATTTGTACAGTTAAACGATTGTTTTCTTTCATTACAATAACTTATATGTTTATAACAAAATGTTTTTGAGTGTAATGCGAAAGCCTTAAATAGATCTGAAAAATATTTTGTTTAATTTATGATGCGAAAAAAAATGCGAAAATAGCCTTAATCTTCGTTTATTTTGAATAACTTTTTAACACGCTTTTATTAGCTTCACCTGTATGTATGTTTGTATGCTTGTATGTTTGTAGCCAACTTCTTTGAACTCGATTTTGACCCAATTTAAACGGTCCGATTTAATTTAAACTTTGTAGATATATGAAGGATCGATGACAGTATAATTATTTGATAAGTTTATCCCATTATCCTGATTTTAACACGCTTTGTTTATTAGCTTCACCTGTATGTATGTTTGTAACCGACTCCTTTGAACTCAAATTTGGCACACTTTAAACGGTCAGATTTAATTTAAACTTTGGCCGGTGACGATAGAATAATTTTATAAGTTTACCTCATTATCCTGATCAGGATCGCCAGGATTAAATAATTTCCTCATTTCTTATACTGATTGAAAGTAGAACACTTCCAAAGATTACAATTTTAAGAGAACCTTTTTTACTGTGGCCGTGATCGTATAGTGGTTAGTACATTGCGTTGTGGTCGCAATAACCCAGGTTCGAATCCTGGGCACGGCAATATTTTTATTTTTACAAAATATCGTGATCCATCCCATTATGTAAGAGTGGAGTACAAGAACATGTTAAGGCCATTCTTTTATTTGTTGATTAGAGACCTATTTTTCCTTTTTAGTGAGGAAGGTAGCATTTAACTGCAGGTTGATTAATACTTTGGTGCACAGCAGGGTGTAGCAAGAGGGGGGCTCAGATGGCTGCTCCCCCCCCCGAAATGGGACCCTTTACTTAGCTTACAATTTGATATTTAGCTTACAATTGAACTTTAGCTTTAAATTTGATACCCAGCCCACCCCGAAATAAAATCCTGTCTACGCCACTGGTGCACAGTGAAAATAAATTATCTCAGAGTTTGTACTTTCCAACTTAGTGTTCCTTAGTGTCTTATGAGAGATATCGAAAATTAAAAGTAAATTTTAAATACATACAGTTTAACAAAAACTGAAAAACACGCTTTTATAGCAAATCGAACTAAAAAGTGAAAAATAAAAATACAGTTTAAAAAACCAAAAAACACGCTTTAGTGATAAATTGAACAAACTAAAAAGCGAAAAATAATTCTTAATATAGAAATAAATTAATGAACGAAAAATAGTATTATTGTGAAAAAAGCGTGGGGTGCTCCCTATATCAGTTCTTGAGAATATTCGATCGGTACGATTAGTACAAAAATGATAAAAAAAATATAGCACAAAGCTCCCCACGCTTTTTGCACAATAATACCATTTTTCGTTCATTAATTTATTTCTATATTAAGAATTATTTTTCGCTTTTTAGTTAGTTCAATTTATCACTAAAGCGTGTTTTTCGGTTTTTTAAACTATATTTTTATTTATTTATTTAACTTCTGTGAAGTGTGATATTCGTGCGACGTAAAGAAATTTGGAATATTCGCAATCGCTTTGATGGTGATATTAATTAAAAATATATTAAATGGAAAAACTTTTGTCGATAATTGTTTATTAATCATCTATACTATATAAGATTAAGTTATTATCTAATAACTTAATCTTTTTAATAAAAAAGTACATAAATAGATTCGAATATATACACATAGATTCGAATCGAGTCCATCACCACCAAAATGATCCATATTATAAACAAGATACTCATAGGTTAAAAAAACTTAGATTATCAGTATGTATCACACACACTTAAAAAGAACTGCAGAAATTAGGCACTTGTGTGTTAAAATTTAATTAAATATCATTAATTCTGAAATCAAGATAATATTAGATTAAGATAACTAAATTATATGATATAAACTGACTGAAAATAAGATAAGTTATACTTGATCGCTGCTATTATGTTTAATATGTTATAAATTATAACTAACAAATAACAATTAGAATTTAGCATTCTAAATTGCCTGCACTTTTACAAAATACTCCAAAAATAGTTATGAAGCTAAACAGGAAAAATAGTTAAATATAATGTAAACTCTTGATTATTTTCATGCTCTGAAGACTAATGTATTTTTTTGAAGTCTGCTATTTTTAAGATGATTAAATTACAAAGCAAACTGGAGTAATTTTGAAGTAAAGCAAACTCCAAGAATTGTAATGAAATGTTTTAGGGAAGTTAATTCAGGAATTTTAATTTCATATTTTGCAGAATTTCAGCGTGCTTTTGTATCTATTCAAACACAAGGCGTAAATCAATTTAATAGAAAATGGGAATGCAGTGTTCCATTTAAATGTGTTTAAAATGCCCGAAAAGGTGCTCTAAAGAATTTTCATACTTGAGAAGATAAATTTAATTAATAAATTGTAAATGCAAAGTGACTTTTGGGATATATAAACCAAACCTAATATGACTAAAGACAATGTTTAAGTGTGATCTCTTTTAAACAGTTTTTAATTTTAATAACTGATTTTCCACGATTAGGGGATTTTTTTTGAATAATGGTAAGTGCATGTTCTTCTATAAAGTTGAAATTTTCAGAAAAATTAAAAATAAATAAAATTAAAGAAGTTGATGTAAAAATTGTGTATAGCTATCGCCTTAAACTAGACTCAGCAATTTATATTTTATTTATGGGCAATTCCATGTGACTCACATTACAATTTGACACATTTTCACAAAAGTAAATTGTGTATATATAAAAGAAATATCAGACTTGATTAAAAAAAAGTTTTTTATGTGTATCTGGGGTACAGTACGAAACTAGAAATATCAATATTTAAAAATTTAGTATGAGCAAACAGTATCCAGACCATAATTTAGCACTGTGACTCACATTACAAAAAAAGGGAAGTCAAGTTTAGTATGTTATCAAAAACCTAATTTTTTTCCTCTTTCAACACAGCAAAATAAAAGAGAAGGATTTTATGAAATAACAAACACTTCAAAGTTGTGATATACCTCAAAAAAACTTTGTTTTGTTAATGATATATTATTTTAATCAATATTTTACATGTGACTCACATTACATATTTTCGTGACTCACGTTACATCTCCCACTTAAGTCTTCAAAGTTAATGAAATATTGATTTAAAAATATTTTATTTTGTAGATGGCAAAGTAACATAACTAAATTTAACTAACAGGTATGTGATTATATATATTTTAGCACAGGAAAATAATTAATGAAAATAATAAAGTATAAGTCAAGCCAATAGGAAATACACATCACATTGTATATATATATATATATATATATATATATTAGAATAAATTACAATACAAATGTAAAAACCCCTCTGGAATTAACAGGAATCAGAGGTTTTAATTTCCGTATCAACTTTTAACGAGGATAAAATAGTTTATCTTCATTTTTAGGCCATTTCCAGCAAGCAGTCTTTGCCTGTAGGGTGCATCTTATTTATTTCAAATTCTCCATTGATGCAACTGGTAATTTTTCCAGGGCACAGTACACCGTCATATTCAACTTCATACCAATCATTACATTTAATATCGGATAATGGTTGAGGAACTATTTTATTATCAGAAGATATCAAAATTCCTATAGGTTTCTTATATTCAACTTTAATACAGTGATATTGTTTGATACCTTTCAATAATGGTGAATTGTCCCACAGCTGTTGAATATTAAGTTTAAATTTCTTTGATATTTTCTTCTGTAATTTCCTGGATATTAATATTAGTTCCAGCCATCTGGGCAGCTTGAACAAAATCTGTAGCATTAATTACTAAACATTTGCATTTTTTCGAGGCTTACAAATTATTTCTTCAGGAAACGAATGTGAGTAAATAGGAACCGCTTCATTAAACTGATATAATGCATTAACAGCATTGATAAAGTTCTCATGATAGAGACATAAACAATGTGAGGTAGTTTGTTGCTTAAGAGAACATGCTTTGGCGCATTGATGAGAATTTGCTTTTCCCATTTACCTCTGATGGATTATCAATTTTGAATAGCTCAAATACTTCTCTTAAGTAATAAACAAGATGTCGAGCTTGCTTTTTAATTTTTTTCCCGTCTTCCTATATTGTAACTACATCGTTTGTTCCAGGTGCTAGTCTGCTAATGTCGTCTCTTTCATAAAATTCTTGAATTTTACTTAGAGTGTCTTGGCATAAGGGATTTCCTTGTGATGCAGTCTTTGGACACTGAAGACTTTTATCCATTTCCATATTGCATTCACTGCTAAATAATTTTCTCACTTTTACCTCCTTATGATGAGGTGAATTGGGCAAACCCCACTTTGCTTTGGCCAATACCTTTCCTAGTGCGCTTGCAGTCTTATATATTTGTTCGGGTGACTCTATAATTTTTTCAGATGATTGCCTTGCATTTTTAAGAAGTCGCAATTTAGCTACTCTTTTTCTTGAGAGTTTCCTTTCTTCATTTTTTATTTTATCTTGAATTGCTTGAGGCAACTTCTTTAGTTTGTCAGCTTTCCTCTTTCTATATTCCTTCATAAAGAGACAGTGTTTCTGTTTATATTCATTGTACATCCCTTCTTGCTTTAATTTTTCCCTGTGCTTTTTCTGTCTCTTTGCTGCTGTTGTTGGTGCCATAGTTTAAAAACTTTCTATTATTAAAAAAATTCAACTTAGTTGTAATAACAAGTGGTAGTTATTTTTTAAACTTAGTGTGTTTACTAGAAACACTATAGTAAAATTAGATTATTTAATTACATTTAGTGGCAGTAATAAATCATATATAGGCGTGTGTAGCTATAAAATCACCCACATTTATTCAAAAGATAAAATTAGGATACATCAAATTCCATTAAGAACTCTATTATCATTCAATACTAGCCGTGACTCACATTACATGACTCACATTAGAAATAAATGTCTTTATCACTAAATAAAATATTTTTAAAATTGAAATTGCTCATCAATTATTTTTAGTAAGATAAATAAGTAGGAGAAAAAGTAAAAATTTTATAATTTACAGCTACAAAAAGTTATAAATATTAAAAAAAGGAAGTTTTTGTGACTCACATTACAAAGAATTCGATCTATATAAAAATTAACCTCTCTCATTTATCTTAAATGCTAATTCTGAAATATAATTTTTATATTTATCCTATACACTCTTAAAACTGTGCCTCTTATATGGAAGGCACGAGCGGATTGTGCCTTCCACTTTTTTAACATGAGAGGCACATAGCCAATGTACCTCTCATATAGTATTAAAAATGAAAGGCACATCAAAATAAAAGGCACCGCTAACACATCGAATTCTGTCAGAGGCACGGAACAAGATTTGTGCCTCTCAACCATTGCTCTTGACATGTGTGCCTCTGATTTTCAGGGATACATTGCAGGCATGCGCAAACGATTTACCCATCATGCACTCGGCTTGCTCGGCGCTCAACTCAACTCAAAGCAAAGCAACACAAACAAACAAACGTTTGCAAATTTACGCCATCGTTTGCTTTGTAGAAATTAATTAAAAAAAAAGATATATAGTGGATATACTCCAAATAGTGGACTACTCCACGAATATAAAAAATACTTCACACTGTCGTCAGGAAGAGACAGTGTGAAGAATTTCTTTTATAGAACACTGGAACGAATGGATGGTAGGACTACTGCAATCATCCTCCGGTGGATCACAAAATATTAGAAAAGCCTGGAACAAGTAAGTACATTTCAATTTTCCCTTGCTTATAGTCATTTTTTGTATACAATATAAAACTTTCCGATTTAAAATTGAATACAGTGTTGTACAAATGTATGTCGTAGTTCGCTTTCATGACAATTTCATTTTGGCCTACATTTTCGAAGATCGCACAGATCTGAGGCTTTTTTTCCCCCTGACCGATCTTGATAAGTTAGTTTCATGTTAATTTATATATCCCAGTCCTTATTTTGTGTTCATTATTATATCAAAGATATTATATGTTTGCTATCCTAGATATTATATGTTTGCTTGCCTAGATATTATATGCTTGCTATCTTAGATATACAAACGTTTGCTACCTGATACATATATTTGGTATTCTATATGTTTGTTATCCTAGATATTATGTGTTTGTATTGAATATTTTATGTTTGCTTTTTCTGATATTTTACTGTGATTTGGCGACTTTCGTCACCAAAATATTGGCTTTGTAGGATCGCTACAGCAGTTGGGCCATCATATTAAAATTATTCTTATGAAATTATCTAGACCACCATCAAACATGCTGCCAAGATGTTTGTTTTCCCCAAAATGCTCATACAGTAATAATAATAATAATACATGCTACATCAATCGATATTTTCAACCTGAGTTGCAGTGGTTTGTCATATACCCCCCCCCCCCCCCTGCATATACAGTGAAAAACGTTTAACACGAAACTGAGGGGACCAACATATTTTTTCGTGTTAAAGAATTCGTAAAAAAGAGCAAAACTCACTAATATTTTCGATGTTCTCATATTTTATATCGACTTCCTGTTAAACTGGACGTAGGCTGCATCCATTGGGATGAAAATCAAGTATAAAAAGTATTATTTAGGGGGGAAAAATAAATTATCTTTTTTGAAATGTATTTTTCAGCACCATATTGTCAGCAAATTGTTCCAGATCGCCGACTGATTTATTCATCTCTCCATTTGAAAGTTCATCTAAATAACCGCATACTTTTTATCAGTTTCTGAACTTCTGAAGTAGAGGGGACGGGAACAGTATCGCTGGTTTCGTTGTTGGAATTCTACAGAGAATCGATGGCATCTTGAAGGATAAGGATTCTGTACGATAAATGTTGTGATGGTTGATGCGGGTGCGAGGTAAAGTATTCAAAATAAAATGAGAATAAGTTGATGCGTTTTTAATAAATTTTTAATTACTCAAAAATGCGTGCCGCTTAGGGCGAAGCGAAGAAGCGAAGAGAGAGGAAATGAATGGGTTACATTAAAGAGGCGCTCACACAAACTGCGCCAAGGACGGTGCCAAATAAATTCACGCCAAATGCGTGGGTAAAGCGATACAAAACCGTTTAGGACTCAACATACCCCCCGACATTGAAGGGTTCAAACACTTCAATAATAAACAATTAACATAAAATATTTGCCATTACAGATAAACAATGTTACAACAAAAACAATACAGTGAATAACAAAATACAATAGGGTGAAACAATGGTTATACAATTCGTAGACTGTTGAATAAAAATATATATAGGTAATAATATGAAAATACATACATTCAGCAATTTCTTATCAAGGTTCAAGTGGTAAAATTGCTAATTTGGTAATTGGCCTTTTCAAAATACCCGCCTTGGTCTTCACAAGGCACACTCTTACCTTCTCGTCCTTACCCAGAATTAGCCTTTCAATTTTACCTAATAGCCAAGTTGCAGTGGGCATATTGTCTTCTTTAACTAGGACTACCGTGCCCTCCTGAATGTTGTTTTTTGAAAAATACCACTTATGTCTTTGTTGAAGGTGATTAAGATAATCACGTTGCCACCTCTTCCATATGATTTGAAGAAATTTTGTGATTTTTTGCCACCTTGAAAGTCTATTTTCATTTATAGATGCGAGATCTGGCTCTGGGATAGAAGTGATAGAACGTCCGATTAAAAAATGAGCGGGAGTAAGTACTTCGAATTCATTCAAATCGGACGATAAGGGAGTCAATGGACGCGAATTCAATATCCCTTCGATCTGTATAATGAGTGTTAAAAACTCCTCTAATGTCACTCGTGAATTTCCTAAGGTTCTTTTGAGATGGTATTTAAAGGATTTCACCCCAGCTTCCCATAAGCCACCGAAATTGGGTGCACGAGGTGGGATGAATTTCCAAGTGATTGATTCAGATGTTAAATAATCAATCATCGTATTATCTGGCTTCTCAACCAATGCTTGTAACCTTTTTAACTCGGCATTTGCACCAACAAAATTAGTTGCGTTATCAGATATTAGAGTTGAACTTTTGCCTCGCCTTGCAAAGAATCGTTTGAGAGTTGCTATGAAGGATTCAGAAGTAAGGTCAGAAACAACTTCTAAATGAATCGCTTTTGTAGCGAGACAAACAAACACTGCTACATACACCTTGTTATAAACACCCTTCCTTTGGTTCCTATATTTTATGAGAAAAGGGCCACAAAAATCCACCCCACAATTAGAAAAAGGTGGGCTAGGCGACACCCTTTCCGAAGGAAGATTCCCCATAATTTGGCTGTTGACTTGCGGTTTGTTTTTAAAACAAACGACGCATCTATGAACTATTTTTCTGGCAAGTGATCTGCCGTTGACAATCCAATATTTTTGTCTAACATGATGTAGAAGGGACTGAGGTCCTAAATGTAGGAATTTTTTATGATAATACTCAAAAATCATTTCACTCAACTTATGATTACTTGGAAGTACTATAGGATGTTTGCTATTATAACTTATGTGCGCATTATTTAGCCTACCACCTACTCTAAGGATACCGTTTGAGTCCAAAAATGGATTCAAAAATTTCAATTTACTATTAACAGGAATGGTCTTACCTTTTTCTAAATTCATCATCTCCTGAGAAAATGTTACATACTGTACCTGTTTAATCAACAAAATTTCTGCAGATTTGAGTTCGGAAGCGGTTAAGGGTCCCCTGATTTTTTTGGTTGAATTTTTACAATTACAGATAAACCTGCAAATAAAACTAAATATGCGTATTAACTTAATGAAACTATTAGTTAAATTAAAGATTTTGACATAGAAATCTTCAGACAATGAACATAATGCAGCTTCTGACTGTTCAAAAATGTTCACTAAATTTGTCCCACTAGTTGGAGTGACTATGGTTGGAACATCTTTCATCTCCTTGCACAAGTCCTCTTCCTTGGGTGATAGAATTGGATTTTCAGACATTAAGAGGTCAGTCTGTTTACGAAGAAAGTCTGGTCCATACCACCAGAGATCATTCTCACGGAGTTTGTCGAAGTTCAGTCCTCGAGAAACAAGGTCTGCTGGATTTTCATCTGAACGCACATGGTTCCATTGGCATGTTTGAGTCAGCTCTTGGATTTTTGTCACTCTGTTGGCAACAAAAGTTTTGAGCAAATGCGGCGGAGTTTGAATCCATGCTAAAACTATGGTCGAGTCACACCACAAAAATATCTTACTGATTTTTATGTTCAATAAAGTTACCACCCTTGTTACAAGCTGTGATAACAATACAGCTGCACATAGTTCCAAGCGTGGCACTGTAAGCTTTTTCAGCGGGGCTACTCTGGACTTACTACAAAGCAAATTTGCGGATGAATTTCTGTCATTTTTACAACGTAAATAAATTGCTGCCCCGTATGCACGTTCCGACGCATCTGAAAACCCATGAATTTGAACTTCTGAAAATTCGTCTTTCAAAACATATCTGCTCACTTGTAAGTCGTTGATCGATTTCATGGACGCCGTGAAAAGCTGCCACTCCTTAACTGTATTTTCGGGTAGCGGATCGTTCCAGTCGAGCTTCAAAAGCCAAAGTTCTTGGATGAAGATTTTTGCCTTTGTTACTCCTGGTCCGAGTAATCCTAATGGATCATAGACGCGAGCAATGTTAGATAGTACTGTTCTTTTTGTGTAAGTAGTTGGCTCCTTGATTGCCGATTTGAAAGAGAAACAATCGACTCTTGTGTTCCACAGTAATCCTAAAGTCTTGATGCTCTGATTGTCATCTGAGTTATTGAATGAATAATCTTCTTGTCCCCCTGGGAACTGTAAAAGATTCCTGTGATTTGCACACCATCTATGCAGAAGCATTCCTCCACGTGATAGTAATTCAATTAATTGCGATTGTGCTTCTTGGGCCTCTATTAAAGTATGAGCTCCTGTCAATACGTCATCGACGTAAAAGTCTCTTTGTACTATTTGCGCTGCTACTGGAAAGTCGTTCCTTTCGTCATCTGCTAATTGATTGAGTGTGCGTGTTGCGAGATATGGCGCGTTCGAAGTACCGTAAGTTATAGTCTTCAATCTGTAAATTTTAACCGGTTCTTCTTCGCGACTCCTCCATAAGATACGTAATAAGTCTCGTTGATTCTCCTTAATTTTAATCTGACGATACATTTTAATAATGTCTGCTGTGAAGGCATATTTATGAGTACGAAATCTACAAATAATATCAAATAGTTCATCTTGAACTGTCCCTCCATTTAGTAAAACATCATTTAGTGAAACTCCCGTAGTCGTAGGAGCAGACGCGTCGAACACTACCCTGAGTTTAGTGCTAGATTTGTCGGGTCTATAAACGCCATGATGAGGCAGATAATATGAATAACTAGAATTGTCCCCTTCAGAAATTTCTTCTGAATGATCTAATTGATTATACTCCGTAATGAAATCTTCATATAAAGGTTTCATATCGGGATTGCGAGCAAAACGTTTATGCAAATAATTCAATCGTTTATTAGCGTTCTCCTTAGATTCGCCTAAAAGTAGAAGTCCTTCATCTTTAATCGGCATCTCTACGACATATCTACCGTCATCTTGTCTACAGTGTGTGCGGAGGAAATGTTGCTCACAAAATTCCTCCTCCTGACTCTTCAACTTTTTTGTTTCTTGAACGTTTTCTATCTCCCAAAATTTTTTCATAATATCAGATAAATCATCTACAGTTTCTACAAACCCACAGTAATTATCAAAACTGTCTTGTTGCGGCATGCATACAGACCCACTGACAATGTATCCGAAGACCGACTGCTGAAAGATCAGCCCCTGCATACTTATTCTATCGGTCTTCAGTAAATCAAAAAATACTTCATTTGACAACAAAATGTGTATTGGACCTGGTTTATGAAACTCTGGGTCAGCTAAATCAACTGATTGTAACTGTTTAAGATCTGGTATATTTAGATATTTAGCAGGGGTTATGCGAGTTATTTTTGGAACAACATAAAAATTTAAAGTACGCATAAAACTCTTATCTGCGTTAGAAACACTTGCAATCACGCTTTCTCTAATGTTCATATTGATTCCGCTTAGTCCTGAGACGGAGGCGAATATTTTCTTTCCTCGTAGATTCAATAATTGAACACACTCTTTAGTCATGAAATTATTTTGACTCCCACTATCTAACAGTGCGCGACAAGCTAAAAACTCCCCATTAGCACTCTTCAAATAAATTATAGCTGTGGAGAGTAAGACTTGTTTATTAGCCGTGGATGAGATAGTCAAAGCAAAGGAGTTTTGAGGCGAATGATGTTTATCCTCAGAGGCGACAGAAGGTATCGCTTGTTCTGAAGGAAAGAATGCGTTTGCAGTTGCGGACAGCTGGCTAGTTTTATCAGGCGTTATTTTGTTTACATTATCATCTCGCGTTCCCTTTTCGAAATGTAATAAAGTATGGTGCTTTTTTACTAATGGCAAGCATTTTTTACATGAATTCGTACTGTTACAGGAATTAATTATATGTAATAAAGACAAACAATTCAAACAAAGATTTTTTGCTTTTACGAAATTAAATCGTTTTTTAGCGGTCAAATTTAAAAACTGATCACATTTAAAAAAACAATGTCGGGCCAGACAGTACGGGCAAGAATTCGAGTGATTTTCGGAAACAGATGTCAGTGTCCTTGAATTATGTGGACGTTTCACTTCGCGAACTAGAGGTTTGTTGTGATGTAACGTACGCGAATGTTCTTTTAAGAAGGATGTTAACTGCGTTATCGTTCCTATTTCGTCCTTTTTAAGAGATCTTTCCCACCAGCTTCTAGTATTTTTGTCGAGTTTTTCGACTAATATATATAGAATTAGCGTATCGCTGAAACCATTCACATTTTGTTCTAGGACTGACAAGGATCTAATACATTCATTAATGTTATCTACAAATTTTAAAAGCGACGGAGAAGAGTCAACTGTTTGTGGTAAAGCAAGCAACTTTCTAATAACAGAGTTTATGAAATCTTTCTTGTTTGAGTAGCGTTCGACCAATAAATTCCAGGCGATGTCGTAATTTGCGTCAGAAATTGATATGGAGTGAATGAGCAAACACTTGTTTTAATTCTGTATGGAAACTTGCAACTTTCGCTTCATATACCTGAAGCAAGGCGAAATCTGCCTTTTCAATGTTTGTATTCACCTTATCTTTGAATTTTGTAATGTTTGATTTTATACATTTTTTGTTAGTTTTCGCAGATTTCATTTCTGCCATATTGATAAGTAAGTCAAGGTAAGTCAAAATGTACTTACCGACAATGAACTGCGTAGCTGCTGCGTAGTTTATTTTTAAAACTCCATTATATCCATAAGTCTAGTGTCCGGCGGCTCGACAGACCAGAAAATGTACGATAAATGTTGTGATTGTTGATGCGGGTGCGAGGTAAAGTATTCAAAATAAAATGAGAATAAGTTGATGCGTTTTTAATAAATTTTTAATTACTCAAAAATGCGTGCCGCTTAGGGCGAAGCGAAGAAGCGAAGAGAGACCAAATGAATGGGTTACATTAAAGAGGCGCTCACATAAACTGCGCCAAGGATGGTGCCAAATAAATTCACGCCAAATGCGTGGGTAAAGCGATACAAAACCGTTTGGGACTCAACAGATTCTATTAGGGGGAGGGACCTGATGATTGGTCTATTGATACTTCTAGGATGACCAATGGAAAGAGGAACAGGGTGTGAGAATTTAAGCAATTTCACGAATATGTTCAAGTGACTTTCTCGCAAACATGCCACTGATGATCAAAAACAATTTTTTTTTCGTGTTGAATGATTTTTGTTTCGTGTTAAAAGAAAAAAAAAATGTATTAAATTGCATAGTTTACGGTTCCAGATCACTGTGTCATTTCGTGTTAAACAATTTTTCATGTTAACTGCTTTCATGTTAAATGTATTTCACTGTATATATATATTCTATTGAATGTTATAATACTAAATCTGTTTTCATTCTTTAACTTCAGTATGCATTGAATTAAGAATTTATATTTGTTCCCTGCTTTTTTTAATTATTTGTTTTGAAAAAAAAAATGAACCAAAGAATTTACTGAGGTTAAAAAATTTGATATATCAACGGATTTGCAAAATATCTTTTAAAGGTAAACGTAGAAGATATTGTTGTTATCAAATAAATACCTCTTAAGCCAAAATGAAAAGAATGCTGTATAGAAGAGTACCAATTCTTGTTCGCAAAATTTTTGGCAATGAAATGCTCAGTTTGAAAACCTGGAATCTCTGTTGATCCAGAGATTTAGAGCTGCCAACTCTCCTGATTTAGGTGGGAGACTCCAGATTTTTTATCTATCTCCCCCAAGCCTGCTTTTGAATGTATTTCCTCCGTTTTTTGATGTTTTTAAAATTTCCTCCCGATTTTTGTCATTTGTTACCGGAAATAGATTTTTTTTCTGTTTAAAAGTTCTATCTTTCGTCATTGCCACATGAATCATAACATCATGTCGTTCTATCTGTATTACTTTTGCATCACCAAGAGTTAGCTAAATGCATCATTTATAGTAAGTGAATGTGCCCCAAAAGGTGTAAGAGAATAATAAAAGCCGAGTATTTTAACTACCGTTTTCTTATACGTCAGATCATGCCTGGTCGCAGAAACCGTGCGACGCGGCGACACTCATCGCAGATTCTTGAGAAGGTCTGCAGACTATTTCCGAGTTCATATTGGCCGCTCCCCGGCCTATTATTCCGCTATGATGCCATGCGGCCTGTGCACCATGTCTGAAGACTCTTGCACATAAAGCTCCTTCTGCACAATGCTGTTCGTGCATGTGAACTTTGCCAGAATCGTAGATTAGCAATTCAGATTCACACAAAGCCCAGCCCTACCAGTGGCAGAGTGCATTTGTGCTCTCAACTGGAAGATGGCCCAGGTCGAGTCCATCAACCTAGCCATTCGGACTAGGTTGTTTTTCCGTGGTTTCCTCCAAAACTTTGCATAAATACAGGCTAGGACCCCTTAGAAAGTCCCCCATGGTGGGTAATTCCCTCTTTGGCCTAGATCCCTCGCGTAGATAATAGGCCGTGATACCACATTTTATTTCATTTCGCGCAAAACCCAATATTTCATCTTTTGTGTAGAATTTAATCATTTTAAATGCATCGATATCGCCTATTGCATCAGTGACTTCATAAGCAATCTTTCCCTCATCCTTTTTGAGAATAATCGTATTTTCATACATTGCATTAGATTTTATATCAACAATTAAAATTACTACATATTTTTAATAAATAAAATATTTCTTGTTAAAGTGCAATATCTACGACAACATCCAGGCAGTTAATAAGCAATTACTTCTCTATCCTTTTTGTGAAAAAACATATTTTCGTTTATTGCAAGCCATTGTACTAACTTTTGTATCAGCAGTTAAAATTTAAAATCAAAATATATTTTCAATAAATAACGATTATTTCATCAAAATATTTCTTAATCTTTTACATGAATTTCTATTTTTCAACGATTACCTTGCAGACTATTTTGGTATTTTAAAATCTGCGTTGCAGATTGATGTAGAAAATTCTGCAACTGGGAGATCATGTATCAATAGAATCAGTGATCATGATTGTTGATTGATTGGTTAAACATGTTGCTTATTCAAGCATTATTTAACGAATTGCTCTTGTAGTGCATTCTGATTGTATTTTAAATTAGCCTATTAATAGCTCATCTGCAGTGGCATAGCCAAAGAGAGGGATAGGGGGATCACCCCCCCCCCAAGTGCGTCCGCTGTGGCGACCCCCACGAAAGTTCTGTCTGCCCCCTTAAAAATTCGCTAATTAAACCCAAATGTGGAAACTGTGGTGGAGAACACCCCGCTAATTATAAAGGATGCCCCAACTTCCCAGATAACCCACTACCTAAACAATTAACGCAAATAACCCAACCTAATCAATTAAAAGAACTTACGCTTCCGTTATTAAACCACCCCCCTTCACCCACCCAGCAAAATATTTTGCAAGAGATCGCTAAAGTAACTCAAGAAATTGAAAAAGAACTAGGAGTTCCCTCACTGTGTGATTTACTTAAAAAACTTCAGTCTATTTTAACCAACTTAAAAAGTCTTAAAAACTCACAAGAAAAGATAATGTACTTCATTACCGTGCTAAGCAACGAAGCCTTTCTAAATTTGCCAAGTAATTCTGTGGAGCCGATCCGGTAAGCGGGATCACTCCCTCTTCCTGGTTTGTAAGCCATTCCGGCTTTCAAACCTCCCCTCTCTCTCTGGTCCAGTTGTAACCCCTCCCCTCGGGGCGGGTCCAACTGTTCCAACTTCTGCTTCAAGTATTTAAGCCTTCGGGCAGTTCAAAATTCCTCGGTCCTCTCGGTATAGCTATCATGAGCGCAGTAGAGGGCGCTTCACGCCCAGGAACTGTGGGAAGCATATCACGGAACGGAACGAAGAATCATTCTTTCGCTTATTTTTGTGTGATGGGAAAGGCTGCAGATCTAAATAACTTTTATAGAGGGCACATTGTAATGGTTAAGGCTATAGGTAAAAATTAGCGGTCGCCACTCGCCATGTGGCGATTAAACGCCCACATGTGGCGATAAAAAGGATTGCCATTGGTCGCCACTTCAGTCGCCATTCTCCCACTGCCATATCTTTTTCAGCAATATAAAATAAAGTAAAAATATAATCTAAATCTATTCATAGCATTTTATTAAACAAACATAAGTTAATTTAGATATGTATTATTCTGCACAATTTCAAAGAGACATTCATTTCTTTTAATGATTCTTTCAGACTGAAGACTCAAATTCATAATAAAAAGTTGTTTATTTTTATAAATTAATACTTTTTAATACAATTTAATTTTAATTATAATAAATGTAATACGATAAATTGATTTTAATGATAATAAAATAAATGATTTAAATTTTAAATAAATAAAAAAATTTGGCTGGTGTGTGGCGATTAACTCAAAAAAGTGGCCATTAAAAAAATGGACGTTACTCGCCACTGGCTATTAATCAAATACCCTAATTTTTACCTATAGCTAAGGCTTGGAACAAGCATTTCCAAAACTGCACAACTCGTGGGTTGTTCGCGATCTATAGTTGTTAGTACTTATAAAAAAGCACCAAATGCTGCAATCTATGTATTATATTCCTGTATATTTTTCTGATGGGGGGGGGGTAAAATAGTGTTGTCCCCTGGGTGGGTGCCAGTTATGCTTGTTACACTAACTCACGTGATTTATTTCATACCTAGAAACCAGGGCCAGAAAAATCTATTACCCGACATGTCTGGGCGTCTGGGGCATGTAAAATTTTCAGCCGGGCATGTATTTTTTTTTTTTAGCCACATGCCCGATATTGGTGTTCTAGATCAGTAAAATATAGTAATATTTTTTGGGCACTCAAATTTTTGGTTCAGGCATGTATTATTTTAGGTTACAAGCCCGACTGAGCATGTAACTTTTTGGAGATTTTTCTCTCCCTGTTAGAAACAAAATTTAAATATTCACAATTTTCTGAAAATCCACTACCTTTCAATTTAACATATTTTTTTCTTTCTTTCTTTCTTTTTTAATTAATCTTATTAGAGTTTCTTTCTACATATATAAAATTTTAAGCATATAAGGGGGGAAATTTTGGTTAATATGCATATTGTAAATAAACACTCAATAATGAAATGTATATTAATTAAATGATATGTGTGCTTTTTATTACTATGTTAAAATATTTTTATTCCAGGTAAAGATGCTGGGCCGTTTGCACCACTTTTTGAATAAACAATAATTAATGAGCCTGGTACAAGTGAAGGTGTAGAAATAGCTTTTCTCCTAATGAAGACATTCAGGTGAGACTACAACATCCTTCAAAAATTCTCCATAAATGTAGTCTTTGCTCATTTGAAACACAAAGTTTTAATGCATTTAATTGGCATGTAAACAAATTTCATAATGAAAAATATTTTTTGCAATTTGAAAATTGTTAAAAGAATTTATATTCGAAGGGATCCTATAGAATGCATGCGAGCAAATGCCAGTTGTCGGTAGTTAAGAAAATGTCAGTTCCACAAACTCTTCAAGAAGAAAATGCAACAGATTTTTTGCCTATGGCAAATAATTTTGCAGAAAAACAAACTAAGACACTGGAGATAATGCCTATGACTGATCTTTGCATCGAATTAGAAGGCAAACACATGGCTTAGCATTTTAATTTCCAGACCTATACTATTAAAGGTTTTTTAGTTATCCCCAAATTAATTCAGGAAGCAGCTTTGTTACTCCTCCCCCTCCCCTCCACTAGAGATGAGACGGGCTCAGCCCGGGCCCAAACCGGCCTCGGGCTCTGAAATTCACAATTGTGGGCGGGCTCGGGCTCATGAAAAAATTCTCCTTTATTGAATATACTGCTTGAAACAGATTTTAAAAAGCGATTCGCGGGGAAAATAAAAGTACTTATAAAAGATAAATAAATAAATAAAAATAGCGGCACAGGCACCTAGAAGGTGCGTGAAGCTCTTTGGGTATTCTAGAACGACTGTTTATATTCCTTAGTTAGTCATGAGATCCTACATTTTTTGATAAAAGATGGATACAAAGAATTAGAAAGTGCATTGGGAGTTTGCAACTAGTATATTTGTCTTTGATTTGCACAAACGGCAAAATTTATTGTATTCTATCAATGAAGTAATTGAATTTTTTTTTAAATCTTTAGCTGAAATTTCGGGCTCGGGCTCCAACTTAAATAAAATTGCTCGGGCGGGCTCGAATGAAAAGTCCTCGGGCTCGGGCTTCAAAAAATGAGCCCGAACTCATCTCTACCCTCCACCGCCAAAAACACCATTAGGCTATTTGTCAATGCAGCCTATTTCCTTTCCCCTTTAAAAAGAAATCTAAAATTCTTCCAGATTTTATATATGCATTCAACTGTTTTCCACCACACAAGAATTTCAGATTTAAAAAAAAATCTATTCAATCAATTCTGCCTTATAGAGGAAAATAATAACTGTAAGTGCTCATATAGACTCCTGTTCGCATAATTTTGTTGCTCAAAATTGCATCCATTGTTGTTTGGCCCCTAGCAGTGAAATGCTTTGGATGAGTGCTTATTGGAAAATCTAAAGTACCCATTTCTGTTATGAAATCAGATCCTTGATCGGAATTTAATTCTATGTTAAAATCTCCTACTAAAACAGTCTTACAATCATCCTCATTCAGCAACGTTTCGAACATAGTGTCTAATTTATCTTCATAAGAAATTCAAGCACTAGTGTATGTTACTGCAAATCTCATATCTTCAATATACGCAATGATCATTTGAACACCATTGATCTGGCTCGTGTAGGCACGGGTAAAGTGTTTCATTTTCTTTTTATAAAGTTTTCCTCTATAAAAATCATAACTACAGATGGCTTTCTGTTTTGGAAACCACTGTCCATCCGTTCGACCAGAGTGAATCCTGGTAGGTATTTGAAAATCATCTGAAGGGATAGTCCATGTTTCCGTTAGCAACTCCAGATGGCTTTCTGTTTTGGAAACTACTGTCTATCCATTCAAATTGAATCCAGTTCGACCAAAATATTCCGTTAGCAATATCAAATCACTCTGCAGAAAACATGAATCAAACAGAAAAGTGACCACGGCACACCGCGTAGACAAAATCCCGTGCTTGAAAGAAATAGCACCAGAGTGCTAAAAATATTTATTTGTCAATCTAATTAGATATGATTTCCTTTTCTAGACTTGGAAATCTAGGAACTGTTCTCCTTGACAACATATTTTCTCAAAAGTACTCTAAAACACTAATAATGACAGAAAGTGGAAAAAATGTTCTATGAATTAAAAAAGTATAAAACATTCTAGTTAATTGTAAAATCCTTCAGTTAGAAACTGAAGTTGAATTGAGACTAGAATACCAGATGAAGGACATGGAAAAGAAACTGGAAGAATCTCTAAAAAAAATGTCCTCTGAATTTTCAGTGGATCCATCCTTATTAGAGATGGAAAAGCTGATGCAGCCAAAAACGGCAGTGTGGAATGCAATTACAATGGTATCTTTCATCTGTTTTTGGGATAAAAGTGTTTATTAGACATAGTGAATTTATTGCTTAAAAAAGTTCTTTTATAATATGCTTATTCAGTTAAATTTATTTTATACTTTTTCAGTGTTCAATTTGGCAATGTGTTAAATTAAATTTTGATAAAATACCATCACATGCAAATTAAATATAATTGTATTGTGGAGATTTGTTTATAAAAAATATTATTGACTTGCCAACTCTACTGAATTTGGCAGGAAACACATGCTTTTTAAAAAAAAGTATATTCTGATTTTTCTGACAAATCTCTTGCTTTTAGATAATTTTTCTTAAAATCCCCACAATTGCGAAAAAATAAAAGAAAGAATGACTCACTCAAAATCTATCATTTTTTACTTTCCAATTCAGAAAGTACGCACTGAGGAACGGGGTTGTTTTAAATGGAAATGTGAAGTCATGAAGGGGAAAAATATTTCCCATTGTTCCCCATTCATAGGGAAAAGTAAACAGATTGCTCAAAATCCATAAAAATCTACTGATTTTTTGAGTATGATATTAATTCTTTTTCTTTCTTATAGGATGATTATAGCCCTGACATGCAAAGGCCTGGCCCAAGTATATTTTTTGGCACGAAGAAATACTTAACAGCTGGCAGGCAGGTTTTATCAGTGGAAACGGGTTCTTTTTAGCGACGAATCAAGGTTCACCCTTTACCGTTCGGATGGCAGGGTCTGGGTCTGCCGTCTGCCTGGAGAACATCTCCTGCCAGAAAGCATTGTGCCAACAGTCAAGTTCGGCGGAGGTGGAATTATGGTCTGGGGGTGTTTCTCCTGGTATGGACTGGGACCCTTGGTCCCCATTCATGGTAAGCTCAACGCCGATGCCTACTGCACTATTTTGGATGACAATGTGCTTCCTACGTTGTGGCAGTTTTACGGGTTGGACCCCTGTTACTTTCAGGACGACAATGCCAGTTGTCATGTTTTGAAGTTAACCAAGGCTTGGTAGGGTGCAATGGAGTTCATCGAATCGACTGGCCTGCCCAGAGCCCTGACCTGAACCCTATCGAGAACCTCTGGCACGAGTTGGATCGGCGAATTAAAGGGTTCACTACCCGTCCAAAATCGGTGAAGGAACTTCTATGTCTACTCCAAGCCGAGTGGAAGACAATACCACTAGCTGTAATACAAAGACTTGTGGAAAGTATGCCCCGGAGGGTTCACACTGTAATTGCCTCTCGTGGAGGCTCTACCAACTATTGATTTCGAATAAAGTTAGTTTTTCTTTTCTATAAAATTTTTCTTTTATCAATTATTTCTTTTCTTAATTGGTAGACAGTGTATTTAAATGAAACGAGCACTGTTGAAAGAGCTGCCATCCTGCTGTTGGGTGTATACTATGTAATGGACTTAAATTTCCCATATGCATATGGACAATTTTTAGGTTTAATCCAGAATATTATAGCTAAAAAAAATTTCCCAGACCGTTCTTGTGAAATGTTTTAAAGCAAATGACGAAAATTGTAACATGATTTAATAAATAGTATTTAAAAAAATCAGATATGTTTGTATTTATTGTCTTGTTTTTATTTATTTATTTTTTTTTAAAATAAATTCTACTGAGTTTTTAGCATCAAATTTGAAAATTAAGGCTACTTCTTTTTCTTTAGTGATTTTTTACATGTAGATACTTTTGAAAAAGTAAAAAGCTCAAATTTGGTGCCAAAAAATAAACAATGATCTTTTACATCAAATTCAAACCAAGCAAATTTATGGATCAGTTAGATTTTATTTATAAGATTTTTTCGAATTTCAAATCTCAGGGAAAGAATGACAAGACTTTAAAGCTGAAAAATTCCATTTTGTACAGAACACCTTGATCACAACATCAGAAGGACTACACATTTATGGTACCCCATTTTAATTTTGAGATTGCATATTATAACGAGCAATTTATTGATGTTATAAGGATCATGTCGTCAAATGCAAGGTAGTTATGCTGAATTGAACTACATAAATGTACTTCCTAAAAAAGCATGAAAATAAAAATTCTTTATATGGAACAAAAATTTGCTGAAGGTTCTATTACTTTTTTAAATTTTGATATTCATAAAAATTCAAAATGCTCTGATTTTCTAGCTTTAAGGAAGATTGGGATTTTCACCTCTTTTTAATTACTTTATAGTTTTGTTTACTCAAATAGTCATTGTATTTCTCTTCATTTTTTCAATGAATCTAAAAAATATATAACATTTACATAAAATTATACTTTTTTCATTATTAGATTATCAGAAAATTTGATTTGAATAAATTATTGAGAACTTATTTTTGTGAAGATAAATGAATAAAAAGGATTTTTAAAATTAAATCTATCATTAATTTTTACTCCAAAAAAGGGCTTATATTTTGGATTTTTATGATTATCTATTTCAGTCGAATTCTGTTTTTTATTAAATTTTTTATGATTCACTAAACATAGGTTTTGAATGTTTTTAGCCCCCTTAATGAGCAATAACAGGCATTTTAATTGAAATTTTGTAGTTATAATGCTTATTCTAAGTAAAGAAAAATTGCTTAAAAAGGGTTTCGTGGGAGAGGATTATGAGACAGATTATTAAAAAAATTCATAAAAAACAGAGAATTGTGATGTTAAAAGTGTCTTCAAACTGATTTTGGAGCTTTTAATTTAGCCATAGGTGAGTAAGAGTGTTATTCACTACTGTAAATCCACAGATGAAAATGATTAATTAAAAATATAGCTTTAGTAGGAAATCATTTTCATGACTGGCTGCAAAATAAATACTCAAGTATTAGAAAAAGCTGTTAACTTCTCTTTCTTCATAAAATTTATAAAAATGTTAATTTAAGAAAAGAAATTGTATATTTTAAATTAATAACTCATCTTATTAGAAGTGAAATACAAAGCTATATAATGTAGTTTTTTTCTTAGTCAGAATAACCAATGAACAAGAAAGTTATCTAAATGTAGTTAAGAAAATAAATCTAATTTAACAAAAAGCTTTTATTTTGTATACATGTAATTTATTTTGTTGAACTGTATTACTATTGCTTACAGTTATATTTTGGGGGAAGCAATTCTAAACATGGCCCAGCATTGGATAAAATAGAATTTTTGAAATGTGTTTGAGGAAGTGGTAAAGATTTAAGTTGATAAAATATTTAAATAATCATATGAATTCTTATTTTAATCACTTATTAATTACAATATATTATTAATAATATAAACATGCATAAAAATATTGTCCCTGATGGGATTTGGGGTAAACCTAGATTGGCAAGTGTATGAGAGGCACTTGAATCTAAGTTTAAAGGCACCTCTTGCGCCTCTTAATTTCAGACACCTCTTGTGCCTCTCAAGTTTCAGAGGCTCATTGTGCCTCTCAATGTCAAAGGTGCCTCTCATTTTTCAGAGGCACATTGTGCCTCTCAATGTCAAAGGTGCCTCTCAAACTTCAGAGGCACAAATGAACAAAATGTGCCTCTTAAATCAGAGGCACACTTTTTAGAGTGTAGGATAATTCTTTAAGAAAATATAATTATTTATCTAGAAATTTCTAAAACTTAGTAAAATATATACCTTTAAATCTATCCAAAGCTAAGCAGAATTCACAAAAATAATGTTCTTTGCAGAAAAAATCTTCCATGACAGAAAAGGGTTAACCATATGTGTTGCCACATTCTAATTTGTGAACTTCAATAAATATACAACAAATGAAAAACAAAGTTGAGAAGTTGAAAAAAAAATTATTTTACTACTGTAGTTCCCGTGTTATGTGGAATTGCTCTTATTCATATTAATTTATTATGTCTTTATTATTGAACACTTTACAAGCGGATAAGTCCAAACCCCACTAGCAATTTTGCTCGGGCCATCTATGGCCGGCTACGTGGCCGGTGATAACCCGAGCAAAACTGCTAATTGAGAAACACGGGTGTTAAATTCATAGGTAAGAAAAAAAATTGGTTATCTTACCGATGAATTTAAGACGCATGTTAGGCTTTGTCTGATTGTTAAGTGTTTGGTGAATATTATTGTTACATACAAAAATTCAAAGCAACTGTTTCCTTCTGTCTTAAAAGCCGGGCCTGTTCTCTCTAATAGTTCACTGGGTGCACTGTTCTAACTCGCAAACGCATATCTAATTTCCATAACGTAATTCATACAATTACGTCATTACTTAGAAATCTTTTTGAATTCTGATTTTCTGGAATCTGCTCTGCGGACTTTACATCACTTGTGTCGTTGCGAAAAAAAAAAAAAAAAATCAATTCGAAATATCTGCCATTTCTTTACCATTAGACATTTATTTTGTCTAATGGTGCTATCCTCACACTACTATCCTTCTCACAGTAGTGTGAGAAGGATAATATCATTTTTTTAACACTTTCCAACAAGATTGAAAAGTGTTTATGATTTCAGTTTGTTTGTCTGCCCGTCTGTCCGTCCGTGCTCCAACTTCCGTTAGTATGCATCGATTTCGACGGAATTTATGTATGTTACTAGCTGCGTACCCGTTCTCCGCACGGTAGGGAGCAAAACTTTTTCTTGCATGTATAATTCGAATTGATTCCAGTAATGTGGAATCTAGAAATAAACAACATGATTTGACTCTTGGCGTAAAGTTACTCATTAGTTATTCGTAAAGTTAGTATAAATACTGATCTGAGAACATTGTTAATATTATGAAACAAAAAACTATGTCGGTGTCATTGGCGATCAGAAAAAGAAAAGCGTGACGGTTCCTAAAAATTTCTAACTTTCAAAATGTCTCATTTCTACATCGTACTCTTTTTTAGATTTAAGTTATACCATTAATACCTTAGATACTACATGATGTGAAGAACCGTTTTTTTTAATAATTAAATAGTTGTGTGTACCCGCTCTTCGCAAGGCAAGAAGAGAACATTTTCCTAAAATGTTATCATAACTACTTGTGACAAACAGAATCTCCAAGAAAAAAAAAGTTCAGGTACAGAATTTTCTGTTGAAATTACCGCGGGATATATTAACGCGACGTAGAATTATTTAATGTTTAGTTAGCTGTGATGTAAGATGGCTGTTGAAAAACGAAAAGAAACGAATAGTTTCACGAAATATTTATTAACGCGGTATATTGTGCTTTGATCAATATTGCCCTAGCATATCTAATAACTATTACTAAGAGTATCCTTTACTGATACCAATATATTTTCGTTTTTCCATCTTTAATGTTTAATTTAAAGAAACGGTTTAGATATTTGCCACTAATGTAGTTTTTTATTCTTTGGTGATTCTTTGCAATTTACGCATTAGTATAAACGATAATCATTTCACTTTCTGGCTGCCATTAAAACAGCTCTCCATACATTCTTATGCATAACTCTTGTCAGATTGGCGTATTTAGCACGTAAAATATTTCCTGCGATTCGAAAACGTGTCCCGTTTAAAAATTATATCGAAAATAATGCTGGATAATTCATCGTTGAAAAAACAGCATTCAATTCTTTTTCTGGCAACGTATTATAAAATAGGGAATAATTTCGTGCGTGGCGTATGTTTTGTTTGTGAGCCCGTAATTTTGATTGAGTTTCGAAAGGGGTTTTAATCTCGTGAAATCTAAGTCATTTTGATCTAACATGTGGAAACTCAGTTATTTTAAAGTCATTTTATTTATGTTTTTCAAATGGCAATTTTATTCATTGTTACTGTTTCCCAGACAACCATAGCGGAAGATATCATACCGAAATCTTGAAACAGCTTTTATTAAATTCAAAATCCTTCTTTACATAAAAATTCGTAAAAAATCTCCTAATTTATATTTTTCCTCCGTTCTTCTTTTAAAAGTGGGCGAAATATATGCTCCGTCTTTCGCCGAAATATAAAAAAGTTATGACAGATAGAATGAAAGATGCAACAGTTTTAAAATTACTTTTACGCAAACGTCGTCAAAAGAGAAATTATTTTTAAAAATTCCCAAAAATCGGCAAAATATGTTACATAGTCAAAACAAACTGTTTTCGAAAGAAAATTTTCTCCTCTATCCGATGATGCAAATATCGTTTTATTGCGAGTGCAATGACCGGCGTTATTACGTATTATGCAAGAAAAATCGCTAAAAATCGGACAAAACATAAAATAAAACATTTTCTAATTCGAATTTCGAAAAAATCGCTCCGAGGCGTGTTAGTATCTGTCCTAGTGAAGCCGTATGCAAAATTCGGTAGGTCTGCGACCAACCGTCTCGGCGCAATGCGATCGAGAGACGCGCGCAAGAAGATCGGAGGTCACAAACCTACCTACAAACCTAGCTACATACAATGTTTACTCTCGGATTTTATTATATATAAGATAAGATAAGATAAGATAAGATTCTTATATACTGTATCATGTACCCTATTGAAAATGGTCTATGTAGCATTTATAGTTTTTCTACAGGAGCTCAGGACAGTGTTTCTACAGGATATATGTTTGTATCGAAATATTTCCAATACATTGCGTACTATGGGGAGTTATTCCTTAAAGCATATCATCCTGCCATATACTTACACTGACCCCTTACTCCAAGATAAAACTCATTTGCGCCATTACTGCAAAAAGATTACGAAATTAAGAGCTAAAAAGCCTAATAAAATCCACACCGTTTGTATGATCCGCTTGAAAATTTTCATAAATATGTATAAAAATATAGAAAATAATCTGCGCTACTTTAAAAATCTAAGAATTCACCCGTTCCGTAAGTTTTAAGCGATTTTTCGCTATTTTCAGCTCTATTTTATTTGTTTATTAGTTGTTGTTTTGTTCATTCCAGGGCAGCAAATATGTCCCTGACAACTCTCAATCGCTGCGATTGTGAGACTTCCAAGAAATGCAAGGAAAACGTGGATAGGCTATTAAACAACAAGGACTACATAGCTTTACCGTGGATCCCAAGCCATTTCACGATGTACGGGAGCGTGCAACTATATTCGCCACAAGAACGGATCTCAAATGAAGCAATCTGATCCTCCTTTATCTTTGCGACAAAGCAAATATAACATTTCCTACTCTATTAAATCTAAACTTCCCAACTTGTATAGTGAGAAAACTTCCGTTGAAAAAATGAAACTCGCTATTGAATAAAACATCTAGAATTTCGAGTTCTCTGACTAGAGTGGACGAAGTGATATGCTAGACTTGCCACTGGACATGACTATTTATAGACTCAACTGTATAGACTGTGGCTGGCAGGTACAGATATATGCCCCCATTGGTGTGCCTGCCTATGACTCGAGAGCACCTCATCGATTGTTCTGCTTTTCATAATTCTTTACTTTTTCATGTTATTGACAAAGCCTTTGGTGATTGCTTGTATTAATCCTTTTTTTGTATTGGGTTGCTCGTAGACTTATGAACGAGAAGTTGGAGACGGACATAGGATTAAAAAAAACATTAATACTGATACCCGATACTGCGTACTCACAAAGTTAGGTACTTTGATTAGATCATTGGAAAACAGCCCAGGGAATATTTTTTAAAAATCATCAGACAAGCAGGAGTATTGGCATCAAGGAGCACTTAGAATAAAGCAGGTTAATCGTTAGAAATACAATAATAGCGACAACAAATACACACAAATCTAACACAGATAGACACAAAAAGTAACCCGAACACATACATTAATAAGGCAGTTTAATTTAGAGTTACCGGTGAATGCAAATGTAAAGGCAAAATCGCAATGCTTCGTAAACACTGACAGATCTTTAAAAGTTCCTTTCCCAGTGAAGATTGAGACAAAATATGTTTTTCCCCAAGATTTCAACTGTGTAAATTAAGTTTGTTTCAGGTGCTAGGCTGCAGTTAGAGAAAAATGAAAATAATATTGTGTAAGATCTCCTCAGCCTCTGGACACACCGTTACCTTCTTTTTTAACACTTTCCAACGATGTTGAAAAGAGTTACAATTTCGATTTACCTGTCTGCCCGTCCATACTCTAACTGACGTAAATATATATAATCACTGCGAAATTGATACATGTTATTTATATATGTACAGCACCTGTTGGAAATGTTGAATGTTAGCATTTAGAGATATTTTACAGCATCAATACATTTCGCTTTATGAGCTGTCTGTGCTTAAGGTGTATTTTAGACATGTAAATCTATTTAAAAGACAACAATATTCACAGACGTTATAAAGGCTTAGAATTTTACACTATCCCTATGCCGATGATGGGGCCCTTTTTGAAAAACTTCAGGATCTAGATCTGAATGCGTTTGAGGCAACTTTTCGTATCGGATAGATTTCAATAAGGATAAGCTAAAAATAATTCCCAAAAGTTGCTTAGTTTGCGCTTTCTCAGATGCGTCAGAAAGCGCCTTAATTTTGGTATTAGGATTTTAAGAATATAAAATCGTTTCCTCAAATTGTCCACATTCCTCCTTCATAAGTTAAAGATTTTCAACAATACAGACATTGTACAGAGTAGGTGCCTATGCTTCCCTCGTGAACACCAGAGTGATTGCTAGACAATATTTCATGATACCTCTAGTTAATTTAACAGATGGAGGAATGCTTGAAAAGATGAATGTGTTGTGGTTTGAATGGCAGAGATGGATAACATCAAGAACTGTATAAATGTTTAGCGGATGTAACTTTGGCCGAGATAGTAAGTAAGCTGGAGAGATTAAATTAAGTGGGTTAGATCGCTCATAATAATAATTGCACCGAATGAGTTCAGTAAATGCAGTTTATATAGGTTAGGGGTTCGAATCAAGTAAAGTAAATTCCGCATATTATAAGTAGATTCAAATATTTTTTAAGGATATCGGTTAACAAAAATGTTACTGTACCTGAATACTAGATGAAAGATGTTTTACATTACAGTTCACTGTAGTAAGCTAGATTTCAGCTAATTCTACATGAAAATCGCACACAATTATAATTTTTAATTAAAAAAATGTTTCGAAATAAAATAAATAAATAAGACAAATGTGAAACATAAAAGATAACAGTAAAAATGAAAATAAAGGTACGATTATGTAAGATAGATTTTTAAAAATTTCATTTTAATAAACTGAAATTTCTTATAGGTGTAAAATAGGTGTTTTACTAGAATGTTTAAACCATACTCATGCAAACACTCGGAATATCATACAGGTCGGTCGATACTTGCACGATATGGACCTTTCCGTTCAAAAGATTTAGATGAGATTTTGGATGTAGTATATACAGAGGTATGAACTCAGTATTCTGCACTGTTCAGAATATATCTGTAAATTAACGGAAAAAAGACTGGCAGAAAAGTTGCCAGAAATTGTCCGTTCTGTTTATTATTTTTCCATTTTCTGGACTAGTAACTTCCGTTTTACCAGGACTGCCAGATAAAATAGGTTGGCCACCGCTAGGATCAAACCCTGAGCTTACGGATTGGGAAACGGTTGCTCTAACCACTAGACCAAAGGGTGAGGAGAAGGTTAATTTAGTTTCCTTGCGAGAGAGGAATTTGTGCGCGCGAGGGGGTTTCATGATTTAAAATTTCAAATTCGTGACAAAGTGCTGTCCAGTCATTATTAACAGAGTCAAATTATTGGATTAGCAAGAAATTAATTTCGATTTTCACAAATATACGTAATTAGTAAAAACATTTACTCTTCAGCTTTTTTCCACCTACAATGTCCAACGAAAATCCATTTCTCAAAACTTCTTGCAAAACTTACAAAAGAAACTAAACACGGAAATTTACCGTTTTCACAAGAAATTTCCAAAATTGGAAATTATTTTTCTCCATTTAAGAGAAAATTACCAATTCTTGGGGAAAGCGGTCGTATTCTTGAAAATTAAGGCTGGAATTACCCTGAATTTTCAGATTTCTTTAGCAGTGTGTGAACGGCAGCAAAGTAGCACCTGCAGTTACGGTTATAGGTTACAGAAGCTTAAAAATTTCGACTGGCAACCCCCGCTTTTTCCTTTTCCTTTGGAAAATGCTCAGTGCATGCGAAAACCATGAAAAGCCTTAGAACGGAACATTATCACACACACACAAAAGATGAAAAAACTGTTTGTTTGTTTATGTTGTTATGGGAAAGCTACACATGAGCTATCTGCATAGGGTGGAGTGCCTCAATCAAAAAGCTTTCTAAGGGACTCTAAAGCGTATTCACGATGCATTCTGAGAAAACCAACCAAAACTCCAGACCATGAGATCGGCAGCTGCTCGACCAGAATGCCGGAAATTCACCCTTCAGCCGCTACCATTTTGAGCATCTTTTCCACTCGGCCATAGTGGGAGCCATTAGCGTTATGCCCATACTAATAACAGCTCTGAGAACGTCCAATAAAAGCACGACCTCGGTGGAAGTAGAAAAATGCGTTTAACACACTGGAAAGACACTAGTCAGAGAGTGTCGTTCAGCAGATATTCAAACAAAAACCAACAGAAAACGGTGTGGGTATGTAGGTTATCCAGTCGGAATATCATACATGCCGAAGCAATCTCTCTGGCATCGAAGGGTTAGTTTCTTTTGTGCGTGTGCAACGCCTCCGTCTTTCTCGTGATACGTACCGTTCCAGAGCTCTTTTAGTTTTCGCATGTGCTGAGCAATTCGTTGCAAGAAGAAGTAGGCGTCGGCATTCGAAAAGGTCTTGTTACCGGACCTATAACCGTAATCGCGAACACCACTCCGTTACCGTTCACAGAATTCAGCGCTTATCCCTCTGAGTCACTAAACTTTCGAACCAGTTCGTTGCCTGAATGGTGGCGTAGCTGGGTAGTAAAATCCATCCTTTGAGAGTAATATTTAAAGCCTTAAATTTAATAGGTAGGCTGCTCTCGGAGGTTATATTGACCATATATTGACTGAGTCACTAAACTGAAAAAAAGAGTATACCACTGACATCTAGAAAGTAATTGGTGGAACTAAAATTTATGAAGTAAGTACTCCCAATATGTACTAGGTCATAGAATGAGACACTTCTGAACCCACTTATCCAATGTTTAGATTTCCTCTCAATAATCTGGTGCGTCTACCCAGATGAAAATATATGTAAATCGTACGCCAGCGGCTAGACTCACAAACGGAGATTCTAGTTCTAAAAAAATTGAACGATAATTTCTCGTTAAGGCCAGGGTCCACTCACGTCCGATTCCGGACGCAGCGGTTTTTTTTTTTTTTTTTAATGGTCAACGCATTGTAAAAGGGAGAATACAGTGCAGAGGCGAAAAATTTATTGGCTTTTAATGACCCGTCGGGATTCGCCGCCAAAGGATAACGCGTGAAACCACAAAAGTACGCCAAGCACACAATGGGGGAGCTTTTCTCCGCAATCCGTCTTCCAGATACTGAAAAATACATCGAGTTCCCATTCTAGCGTACTGAAACGCACGTGAGTGGACCCTACCCTTTACACTAGCTAGACATTCTCCTGTGATTAGCCAGAATACTACGGATGAAATTCTTGACCATTTCGTCAATACCAGTTGTGTGTGTCACCTGCACGCACAGTTCTACAATCTATTCTTCTAGTTTTGGGATACAGAAAACAACCATTCGTTCGAGATGAGAGGGGTATTTTTTTTTATCTCTATATATATCTGAAATATTATGTCGATTGGTTAACCCTTTCAGGCGCAACCCTTTCGGCGGCACAGCCAGCTTTCTGACGCAGCTGGCTGTGGCGCACAGCCAGCTGCGTCAAAAAGGGTCTTTAGATATGTGGCACGGGATGAACGTTTCGATCATCCGCCATCTTGCTGGTAGTTATGTCGAGCAATGGCAACGGCTGCCCTTTTTTCAGCATTGGGCAATCTTTCCAGCTGTTCTCGAATTTTTCCATTTTTCAGCAGTGTCAGTGCTGTTAAAAATAATCGTGACCATTTTTTTTACGGGAAATGACGTGCTAAACAGTAAAGGGTTCTCGTGGAGCTATGTCACCCGAAACTACTTTTTATAGAAATCAAATCTATTCTTCGTGACTGGCAACAGTCAAAACGTCAGAGTTCGGTGTTCCCAGAGCGGGGGAACACTGCGCTTAAAACGGTTAAGGAGTACGGCCGCTAGAAATCCATATGACTACTCTGTACTTTTTCATACCCAAAAATTTACTCAAAAGCTTCTGTCTAATTTTTTGTGCAGTCACATGTGTTTGGTTCATACAAAAAATAGCAGTGATCCACTACATAATATATTATAATAGCTTCTGTAAATTTAGCAGATCAAGGAATGGCTGAAAAGATGAATGAGCTGTGCTTTAAATGGCAGAGACGGATACTATTAAAAGCTTATATAAATGTTCGGCGGATTTAACTTTGGACGAGATAGTAAATAAGCGCGAGAAATTAAATTAAGAGAGATTAAGTGAGTTAGATTATTCAAAATAGTAAATGGTTTATATGCATTCCGTAGATTTTTGGTAACAACATATTAAGATTCGAATGAAGAGTTCAATGAAAGTAAATTATAGAGTAGTGGCTACAGAGTAGTGGCTGAGAAATGTTTAGATTAACAGCAGCATTTCTTTGACTCAGGTAAATTATCAAAACGCTTCAAAATGTCAATTTTGTCCTTAACTGTTCTCTCATTTTTTTTGAATAATAGGTTCTCTCATTTTTTTGAAGGATAGTAAACAAAACGTACATACATCTGGCGGTTGAATAAGAAATATGTTTAATTGAATTTCTCCATACGAAATTAAATTTCAGCCAACATTGCAGGAATTTTAACTACTTGTGTGTTCAACCTCGTTTCAATTCTTTTAGAATTTTACAGAGTAGTGGCTGAGAAATGTTTAGATTAACAGCAGCATTTCTTTGACTCAGATAAATTATCAAAACGCTTCAAAATGTCAATTTTGTCCTTAACTGTTCTCTCATTTTTTTGAATAATAGGTTCTCTCATTTTTTTGAAGGATAGTAAACAAAACGTATATACATCTGGCGGTTGAATAAGAATGTGTTTATTTGAATTTCTCCATACGAAATTAAATTTCAGCCAACATTGCAGGAATTTTAACTACATTTATTATCTTTGCGAAAAATAAATATTCTTAAAGTCAAATACATGCGTTAAAAGAAAATAATAAGTGTAAAATATTACAATTATAAGAAAAACAAAGGTATAATTATCTAGTTTTGTCAAACTTTTACTCAGTTAAAATTATTTTAAGTATGTTTCATATACAGTAAGCGCCGCTTAATATAATCACTTAGGGACAGATGGTATTTGATAACACTAACCGATTGATAATAATAAACGAAAAGTATAAGTAAATACAAAAATTTATTTTTATTATGTACTAAGTAACATTTATTTGTGCAGGTACGAATTTAAGTAAAGGTTAATTCAAACGATATGTTAAACAATTCGTTAAATTCAATTAGTGTTCAAACTACCAGAACCACTTTTAAAAAAAGTTCTACAAAGTGATAGCATATGTAGGTAAACTAATTACAATTTAACAGGAGTGTCCAGGAACAGTCTTCTAAAGTTGTCTGCCTCGTTTTTTGCCTCAGCAAATTATTGATAAAACTGTCATACCTGTACTGTTCTGTAAAGTCCTCAGCAGTGCCTCTGTCTTGCACCCCAAGTCTCAAGACATGGAGTGCCTCTCTCATTTCAGTAGCGCTTGGAGGATTCTGGATGTTTTCCACATCGGTTTCATCTTCATGTGATGATTTTTCATCATTTGCCTCAATGGAATAAGATGCGGTTCGGCATACATCTTCATCATTCATTGGCACAGCCACTTGAACGTTCTCATCTATAGACATCCATTCTGCAGAGTCAATTTCAGTCATGTCGGATGGTACGAGTTCGGCTTCATTGAAATCCGATACATCATCCATACCTTCGTCTGCTGTAACAAATCCACCATGTGAGAAACAGTTTTGAATTGTTTTCTCGGATACTCGATATCACGACATTGTCAAAAGATGAAGGAGCTGAAGGAGATTCGTCTTCTTTGCTAATGCATTTGAATTGAGCTGTTCTGTACCTTCCATACTTTCCAAAACTCTAACGCGCATTTCTCCACGGTAATATAGGCTTTCATCGCACGAATTATCCCTTGGTCATATGGTTGGATAACTGCTGCAGTGTTGGTAGGTAAGAAAATAATTTTTGGGAGAAGAAAACGGAGATTTATGTTTCAATATGACATTTACATCGTGGGCATGACAATTTTCGATGAGTAGAACAATACTGTGACGTAATACTTCATCCCACTTAACAACCCATTTGCTGAATAGATCAGCTGTCATCCATGCTGTTTTATTTGCAGCAAAATCCACAGGCAATTTCTTAACATCCTTGAAGCATCTTAGCTTTTTGTTTTTCCAATGACAAAAAGTTTTTTCTTCGGTCCAGTCATGTTCGCACAACAAAGACCAGTTATACGTTCTTTTGAAATTTTGCACCCCTTAGAGTTCTAGTTTTTGAAGAGATACGTATGTTCTGGGCAAGGCACGAAAATAGAGTCCAGTTTCATCCGCGTTGCAGATATTCTGGGAGGCATATTCGGCAATTATCTTGGGCCATTCTTCAGAAATCCATTGCAGCTGGAAAATCAGCATCTCCGTTTTCTTCTCCGTGTGTGAGTTTAAACACTATGTTCTCACTTTTTTTCCAGCGATTAAACCACCCATCTGTTGCGATGAAATTTTGTTTTTTGCCCATCTTAGATGCGAGATCTTCAGCTTTGTGTCCCATTAAATGACCGTTTATGCGTGCATCCTTTTTCCTGACATTGGCAAACCACAGTTTCGAAGCAGATTTCACGTCATCTTTCCCAGTACGTTTTTGCTTAGAGTTTCGTTTTCAAACGTGTCAAATTTTCGTTTAACTTGTGTGTTCAGCCTCGTCTCAATTCTTTAGAATTTTACAGAGTAGTGGCTGAGAAATGTTTAGATTAACAGCAGCATTTCTTTGACTAAGGTAAATTATCAAAGCGCTTCAAAATGTCAATTTTGTCCTTAATTGTTAAATCATTACGTTTTTTCTCCATTGCTAAAATGCTTGAAAGTGCAGTAAGTTATAACTGGACAAAAGAAAAAATTCTAGACCTTACAATATACTGGACGACTTGCTCACTATTAGAAGAAAAGCGACAGGAGCGAATAAGGAGGTACAGCGGAACCTGCTTTTCCAGTCTACGAAAGGTCACGTGGTTTTGGATGCGTCAGCTGTGGAAAATGAATGCAGGGAAGGGAAGAAAAGGTAAGGAAAGCGCCACCTGCCACATGCCCAAACTCGAAATTCCTTCATCGGCCAACAAAAGGCATCCACTTTTGGCTGCAGAATGGAGGGAAAAAATCGAAAATGGTAGGCAAAACTGATAACAATAAACGAAGGATTTGATTACAAAACCGATATTTTTAGCATATCCGTTCGAGACTTCATTATTCTGATAATATTAAACGAATGATAACATTATCCGCGATAACATTAAGCGGCGCCTACTGTAGCTGTAAATCATTTTATTTTACTAAAATGAGATTTAAAATAAACTGAAGCAAGCACGGTGAAAGTTTACACTTATACATTTCAGAAGTGTTTGGCTAACTTTCCATGCAGTCACGTGTATTGAGATCAAGGGAAAAAAACGCACGTGTTTAGAAAAGAAAAAAATTACTGTAATAACATTTATATGTGTTTCATTGTAGAAGCAGAACATATTTCAGCTGCGAATTTGCGTTGTAAAATCAAACTTTTTTAGCTGATCGTATAAGAAAATTTATAAAAGTGAAGATCCATTTTATCAAGCATAGCCAGTGTAACCATACCAAACAATTTTTCTAATGTACAGGGTTATTTTAAAGTTACCTGAGGTATACAGAGCACTTTAGCAAGTGAAGTATAGTACGGAATGTAACCAAATTTGATTGGCATACATAGTGGGATTTCGGTAGAAAAAAAAAGACAAAAAGTCGCTACAAGGTGAAATTTTAACGCTGTTTACCGAACAAAATGCATTAATTTTAATAAGCGCGTTCCTTTTTATTATTATAAGTATAAAAAGAAAGGCAGTGAGAATTTTCATCATTCTGTGACCAATTGGCTTGAAGCAGTGGTAACTTCTTTAAAGGGTACCACGTTTTGCTTCACCGGCCTGGTTTGCTGTGTTAGAGTTCCGGCAGTTTCAAACGGTCACATCATGTTTCATATGTTTGCTGTGCTCATCTTTCCTTCCTAACTTTTTCAAATATTTATATAGTGCTGCAAAGACATTCTCTTTCTGCTAGCAATAGACATCGTCAAACAAACCACTCTTCTATAGAGAAAGAGCCATAAAAAGTCAGTTGACCTCAGAATAATGAGAATTGTCTCAGTTTTTATTTTTATACTCATCATTGCAAAAAAAGCGATTATGCAAATTAATGCAATTTTTAGTTAAATAGCGCCAAAAAAAATTTCCCCATTAGCATATTTTTATACAATAATTTTTAGCACACTACATGATTATTATGCATATTCGTTGAAATCAAAACAAACGGATTTTTTCTCTAAGAAATAGTTTCAAAATAGCATGATGTAGTCAAATTTTTTTACACTCAAAATCGATCTCAAAATGCAGTCTCTTCACTTACCCCATGGTCCACTATGTACGCCCATTAAATTTGGTTTTGTTAGCTCAGATACTTTTTTCGCTAGAGGGTTCTGAACACCTCACGTTATTTTATAACCACCCTACCTATTTCTGAAGCAAAGTATATATGTTATTTTTTGTCGAAAACAAGGCATTACTCGGTGAAAATGCCTGAGGTCCACGCAATAACGCCAAAGTGGCATGCTGCATGATGCATGAACTCAAATGAAACAAACAAGCTATTAAAAACGAATAAAATACTTTTTTAATCAATAAATAAGCCTTTTTGGCTGATCCTGCACATACGCTGAAACAAACACCTAAAATCTACAGAACAGCATGTTTTTCATATTTTTATCACATAGTTAATTTTTCACATGCAACCCGTGCAATGAAATTTGTAATCATAATCATCTCACGTTCTCAATAAAAAAATCATTACGTGTATACTGGAATCTTAGAGAGTTGGTATACTGGTGTATACTAATTCTCTAACAGTTACGGGCAACCTGCTCTAAGATAAAACTTTTACCGCCATTACTGCAAAAATATTACAAAGTTAAGCAGAAAAAGCGTAATAACATTTACACCGTTTGTGAGCTCCGCTTGAAAATTTTCATAATTACAGATATAGAAAACAATCTGTGCTACTTTTAAATTCTGAAAATCTGGTCGTTCCCCCATTTTTAAGCGATTTCTTAATATTTTCATTGCCATATCATTTCCGAGAGTAAAAAATGTTTATCATTTGCGTGAAAAATTAAAAGTATCGTGTGGCAATCAACGTTCATTGACGTTACGGTAATCTGGCTTTCAAGGGAAAATTGTGAATTATTCATTTAAAAGAGTTTTTCTAGATTATTCAGTTCTTTTTCCACAAATACAAAGAATTTCGTCTTTCATGAAGCATTGATATAAGACGGTCTGTTTACACAAAACGAAATCGTCCGAATGCTAAAAGTTCCCGCACATTCCCAGAAGATCATGAAATTCGATTTGGGTTTATATAATACAAACTGAATATGAAGTTATTTATTTTAGGTGAACGAAGATGAAATATGTTGAGTGCAGATATATCTTTTGTCGAATGTTTTTTCAGGCGCCGTTGTAACTTCCTCCACAACGGGCTTTACTTCTAGTACAGTGGTACCCCGATCTATCATTCCCTTATTCATCGTTTTCCCGTATTGATCGTTTTATTTCTATGGTCCCTGCACAAACTGTATTCAAATAACGTTAACAAAACCAGCATGTATCGTTCGTCAAAAATTCGCTTTCCCGCATTCATCGTTGTAAAACGTTTCTTCTGGACGAAATGAAATTGAAGATCAGGTGGATTAATATGGCTTACAAATCGAATTACTTCCTGGTATGATATCTTGGGCTGATGATGGTATAGGTGAAGAGTTCTTACGTCTAGCAGGGATGAGTATGGTGTGAAATGTAGTGATTATATTTCCATTGACTTAGAGGTAGCAACGTGCGGTATCCTAGGAATGGCAAAAATGTGACGCAAAAAATGAAAATAATCGCGAAGAAGCTGAGAATAATATTCATGCCGATGAGACTAAGCCAACACGAGTGCCTAATTTTATCCTACGCAATAACGGTATTTGAAATTCTATGACTTCTACATACAAACATGAATACACATAAAAAAATAAAAAAAAAATTTAAATCTTGAAAATTTTGTTTAATTAAAAGATTAATGAAAAACTCAGTGTAAAATTACTGATTTTTTCAAAATAAGTATCACTTAATTTCTACACAACTTCAATTTGTTTCTTTTACAGTTTGGTAACAAATTTAGTATTTTTAGTATACTGTATACATTGTGTGTATTCATAAATACTGTTTTCTTCGTATTTTGACTTTAACCCGCATTCGTCGTTTTCCCGCATGCATCGTTTTTCACTACGCACCCCTTGAAAAACGATGGATCGAGGTTCTACTGTATTATAATAATTGCTATGGATTTAATAGTTCGAAAAGACGTATGCGCTTTGGCTAGATAGGCAGAGACGGATAACATTAAGAACAGCACAAATGTTTGACTGATATAACTCTGGACGAGATAGTAAATAAGCGCCAGAGAATATATCAAGTGCACTAGAATTTTCATAATAGTAATTGTGAGTGTGAATTTGGTAGATGCAGCAGTAAGGTACGAACTTTGAATAAATTAATTCTACGATCTTTTGAAGTGCTGAAGTATTTCCGTTCACTCTTAAAAATTTAAGCAGAGTGAACTCTCACTTATGCGCCGGACCAAGGAACCAACAGAAAAAAAGCGCATAAATGAACTCTCACTTATGCGCCAGACCAAGGAACAGAAAAAAGCGCATAAGTGAAAAAGTCCATTCAAATTCTAAAATGCAGCATGAATTGCAATGAGAACACGAATAAACATATTTTGAAGATTATATGTTGATATTTATAATGATTTATTAATTGCTGTAGCTATACAAAGAAAACAGAAAGTATAACATACCTTAATTTATCTCCTTTCAAAATAATCGATGATAGATGCTTGTTTTTGTTTTTACCAATGAATATCAAAAACAGTTTTTAAAACTTCATGCAAATGAGAAAAGGTATTTTCAGTAGCATTGCAAATAATTTTGAAAAGTATAATTTTTTTATTTCTATGAAAGGGAAAGAATTAAACTTTTTGCTTGGGTAACAATTTCGGCGCATAAGTAAAATATTTATTTCAGAGCGATGCATAAACGAATGATTATATCATCATTTTCTTATATTGAGCCGGGACCACAAAAATCGTTGCATAAGTGTAAAAGGCGTATAAAATAGGCGGTGTATGAGTGAAACTTCACTGTATATCTTTATACTAATATGTAGACCGCGTATTATATGCACTTAAAAAGTCACAAAATATGCATACAAATATGCATTAAAAAATCTAAAAATAAGCACCAAGTAACTGAAAAAATATTCACATATTAACAGAAAATAAATATTAACAGAAAATATTTACTTGTAAAAGTATTTGCTATCACTTACATTGCAATTATGATACATTTATTTCTCTTTGAAACTTCAAAACATCATGAAAGACACAATGAAACATTTTTATTCACAATCTTAGTGATATGAATTATGAAATAAAACTGCTTTTAGTAATTTTTGCTGCAATACCCTGCTAAGTGTTTTTCTAAATTTTCAATAGTAAGGCTTTGTCTTTTATAATCGAAAATCATTTTAAATGCTGAAAATGCTCTTTCAATATAAACAAATGTCACTTGACAGTACTTATAATATTTCGCTATAGAAGTTTATATTTTTTCGGTAATTCACTCTCCTCATCATTAATAAAATTATTTACTTTATTCACTGCCAAAAATACTGAATTTTTATTTAAAATAAAATTCAGTTTCTCACTGATTTCTCCTCCTAATGACTCTGAAATCTTACCAACACATTCCTGTACTTTTACAACTTGACTCATTACATCACTCAGAAGCACATTTTGATATTCTTATTTTGTGATGTTTGATGTTAAGAAGGAAAATGTGTTTCGATTATCGATAGACCTTTTCGGATGGACATATCGCTAAGCATTTCTTCCGCAATGAAAAAAGAAGAAGAATCGACGTTGTCCAAAATATTAACTACATCTTTTATGGAGTTAGGTCTTGTCCATAATCCGAAATCCACGTCTTCATCAGGGTTGGCATGCTTGCTTTCATTCTAGCAATTTCTGAAATTTTAATATGCAGGCTGACTTAATTTAAATTGTTGCAAATACACACGAAAAAAAAATTGAAAGCGTTTATAATATTTTGCTGGGAACCTGAGGTTGTAAAAATTTTTCAAAGCGTGGAGCTTATAAAGAAAAGAAAAAGTACTGAAAGGAAGTTATAGAAAAGTTACAAATTCAAAGTTAAAGAGATTGAAATATGCATCCAACAGAGAAAATGCGTAATTCAAATTCATGAAAAACACCTGAAATATGCAATTGCATATAATCCGCGGTCTGCTAATATGTTTTTCATGGCATTTTTCAGTAGCAACCGAATCTCAGCTGGCACAGGCCGAAAATTGCACACAGTTCAAATGTACAAATGTGTACATTACAACTGTACATTACAATGTAGGAAACTCTGCATCCGACTATGAAAGTTTCATGAACATATCGATTATGAGATTTGCATACTAAAATAGTCAATTTATATTTTCGTTAAATTTACTATAATTTCTAAAAAATATTTCAGCTAATGCTGTTTATATGACTGCCAGTCGTCTTTTTGATTATAATGAATTGTAACAGAATGAAATGTTTAATTGTATTTATCTTAGATTGTTTTTGTTTTTCGAAATTTTATCACCTTTGAAATGATAAGGTTTTTGTAAACTGTTGATGACATTTCTTCAAACTTTTTCCATATGAACCGGATGTGACAGGCAACAGATTTAAGGAAAGGGGTATATAAAAAGTGAGTAGCAATTTATTAGAAGCAAAACTGTGTATATTTTTTCTGCATAGTATTTATTTAACATTCATATAATAATAAACAAAAGTTATTCTTAAAATATTGATATGCTAATAATAATAATAATAATAATATCAGTAAAAAAATCAGATGTCCAGTATAATGAAGTAAATACTTGATTATATTAAATTTTTAATTAATTAGGGTTCAGGCCGCAAAATATTACAGATTAGATAACACATTTAGTTTCATAATATGAAAAGCACAGGCAGCCGATGCATTAACATTGTGTTTATTGAAGAAACAATTTAAGATAAACACTGAAATACTACAATCTGGTGGTAGCTCACCGTAATTAAAAAAAATCATTTACTTTACTATGGAAAGATGGTGAAGTGACTTAAAAAAAGATGCCAACACCCCTACTAGCAATTTTTCTCGGGCCATCCCGGTTACGTGGCCGATGGTAACCCGATCAAAATTACTAGTAGGGACAGAACTTGACACTGGCGAGAACATAAACTTGCCTGAGGCAACCAACGCCAATTACAGAGTTACAATAAATTTATACTTATTAAATTATAAACGAAGTACAGCACGATTGAATAAGTTTGAATGTGGTGTATCAAAATAAAATATGAAAAAATAAACGTCAAAAGAGGGGAATGAGAAACCAGTTACAAATTTGAAATTTCCTTAAAAAAAAGTTTTAGATCAAGAGGAATCAGGCAGACGGAAAACAATGTCCTGCATTCAATGGTTAAGTTTTAAATAAATTTCACGAACAGTTTAAATGGTATCAAAGTTTTCTTTCATACTATCATCGTCTATTATTCAAGGCAATGTATTCGTAACCAGCTTGTAAACTTCAAATTAGTTCTCTGCTTAATATATTATGGTAGCTACACTACTTTAGCAGCTGAAGGAATAAGTGAAAAGGTACAAGTACTATGGTTAAAATATAAGAGATAGATAGCATTAAGAAGTGTATAAGTGTTTTAGTGGATGTATCCTAGGACAATGTAGTAAACAATTACCAGGTATTAAATTAAGTGGTTCAGATTTTTCGTTATGATAATACTGCGTATGAATTCATTAGATAGAATAGCAAATGTTGAGATTTGGAAAGTGGACGCTACTAACGTAAATTAAACATAGGTTCTGAAACATGTGTTTCCAATGAGTAAATAAAAACGGAATGTAATGTAACAATGAACAAGAGACCTAACATACTTGAACAGTATACTAACCTGAAAGCAAAACTGCCGTTAATCATTGATCCTATTTATTACTCGTGTACAGTACCGTGTCAAATTATTAGAGACTAATGATAAATTCTACATTTTTTCATATACATTCGACATTATAAATAAATAATTATATTTAAAAATATATTTAATTCATTGATATTTTGATAAGTATGAAGTACATTATAAAAAAAGTTACTGTAAAATATTTATTAAACAAAATGTAACATTAAATGACATTGAATTAAAAATTCAATGTTTAGTATGACCGAAATATTTATAGTCATACATAATTGAAAATGACAAATAACCTACACAATATAAATTATAATGTAAAACTTACCTTTTGTGGTAAAATATTCACTTCAATTCAAAATAAACAGCCGGCACAAATTTTAAATTATAATGCACGTTTATACCAGTGTCAGTTTACAACTGACTAACAAATAACTGGCTTGTGCTGGAAGTATGAAAATGTTTCTACGGTCAAATTACTTAGTAAGACAACATAAACTACAAAATAATAATTTAGAATAGGTCAGGTATAATAAACTCCTTCTTTCACATACTTAACATTTTTCTTTGGTCTAATTCAATAGGTATTAAATAATAATAATACCTATATCAACTACAGGAATAGAATTTAAACAGGTAAATTTGAACAGGTTGAACAGGTATAATTTGAAACAGGTATTGTAAATTGTGTACCACATTTTTTTTATATTCCCCTTTTTGATCGTTTTCAAAAAATTTGGAGTTTGCAAGTTTTGAATACTGAGCAAGTATAATTTGTTCTTGCCGACAGCACATATATTACGCTCGATGTTTGAGATCCACGCATTAACGCCATGGTGATTTGCTTCGTAATATATATAATAATAGCTACAGTTAATGTGCCGGTTTGAGGGATCAGTGAAAATATGAATGCGCTTTGCTTCGAATGGCAGAGACGGATAGCATTAAGATCTGCATAAATGTTTGGTGGATGTAACTTCGGAAGAGATAGTAAGTAAGCGTGTGTGAGATTAAATTAAGTGGGTTAGATTGTTCTCGTTGTAGTAATACTTCGCCTGGGCTCGATATATGTTACAGAAAGCATTCGCACTCTAAATATGGGAATAACATGTAGTGATTAGATTAATGGTGATTTTTAAAAAATACTTTATGAAAACTATACATCGCACTTAAATTCAATAAATTAAACAATTAATGATTACGTTGTAAAATAGAAAGATATAAAGCAGAGGGAAATGTATTTTCTTGTTACTCTGCGAAGGTTAAAAAAAATTCTGATAACACGCCTTTCATAATTTAAATGGCCTTTTATCCTTTTTTTTATCCTTTTTTTTTTCTCTAGCCGGATTAGCGGCCAACTGTAGGCTTGACCGCTACGAGGATCACGGGTGTTGGTCATTTCATTATGGAGGCGCCTAGTAGGCAGACCAACGTTAACCACCTATGAGTAGTCTTGTAGGGAGAGCGTGTGGCGACAGCTGGGTTTGAACCCAAGGAGTCTGGGTGGTAGAATGAGGTGCAATCCAGCTCGGCCAAAAGGTACCCATTCGACCAGCCTTCAATTGCCGGGTACTTCAATTTGCCGGGGTGACTTAATCATTCAAAGTTGACGGGTGTTGTGTGCATGAAAGCCAGATGAGAGATTCAGCACCTACATTGGCAACCACAGAGGTATCATTTTAACATGAAAGGAAGGACATTGTAGCCACGACAGATTTTACGCGTATCACTCCCTTTAGCGTATACAACAGTCCAGCCGAGAGAGGTTTCCACCCTCCCAAGCACTAGCCAAGTCGTTTGTACTTCAGTTTCCGTGTTCTTGTATGAACGGAGTTTAGCGACCAAGCCACTGCGGGACATGAATATATACATTTATGCATGCAATAAAGAAATCGCATTAATATTCATTTGCATTCACAATATTAATATATTTATTCATATATAACGAATGTACTATTATTAAATAGGTGAACATAAAAATCATTTACACACATGTTTATGCAGCATAGGTTATTTCAAAGACAGTACTGCTGTGAAAAATGAAAGCCAATAAACATATTTTTAAGTTTTAGGCTGTGTTAAAGGGTGGATGAATGATCCGTTATATTATTTTCAGTAAACTTATGGCTGAATTTTCAATAAAAGACTAAAAAAAAAAAAAAATTATTTTTAAAATATCAAAATAGCTCCAATTTAGTATAATTACTATAACAGAACCTTAATGACTGTAATCAATTCTAAGATTACTCGTCAGGAAATATAAAGAAACTCTCTTCCAAATAAAATGAAAGAAGGGTTTCTCGAAAATACGTATCAGATGGATTTCCGCCATACAACTTTCTTAAAATTTTCCAGAAGTATATTTTAAAAGAACTGACATTTTCTTTTCAGAATGAAACGGAAAGAAAAATCTTGAAATTCAGCAATTTAAACGTCAATATCTCAGAAGTGAGGTAATTTCACATCCACAAAGTTTCAAATAGCTGCAGAAAAATTTCACAAAAACTTCATTTGTTGTGAAATGAAGTCTAAGCAGACAGCAAATATACATTTTAAAGTGTGTGCATGGACAATACTTCATGTAATGGATTTTGTTCATGCATTTAATTTCTTCTTCGCATAAGAAAATACGGAAGAATTTTTTAAGTAAAATTTTTATAAGCATCATAGTGTCGCAGAGCTCTAAGTATAGGTGCGTCAAAGGTGGTTAGTGGCAAATATATAGAATATATAAATGGGAGCGTAAAAATTCAATTTTTTGTCAGTTATATTGTTATTATAACAACACTTACTTAGCCCTTTATTTATTTATTGCTTTTTAGTTTTGTACTTTTTATATTAACTTTCATTGAGAGGTCATATAAATATTAATTTGTAATTTGAAACATTTTAAAGACAATTTCATAATTTTCATTGGACATTCATTTACTCCAAGTACACATTTTGTCTGCTTTTTTATGAAACTTCAGAAAGTTGGCTTTTAGTAATTGTAATACTTGGGTACTCTAATAAAAAAAAATAATAAAAGATAGATTCCATTAACTTGGGGAAAGCTGAACCAGTGTGTTATCTTTAGATGTGTGAATATAGTATGAGGATACAGATTGCTAGAACAGACAGGTTGGCCATCTAGCCGGGGATATAATTCTAGCTCTTGAATGTGCTGATACGTCACTCAGTTCAATTTGATTTATTAAAGAGATTTTTTATGGATTTAAAGAGAAAGGATGGTAACCACACAAGAAGATTTTTGACACTATTACACTGCATTATAATATTAAATTTTATTATAATCATAAACTGTTTTACAAATTTAAGGTTTGAAGGAGTATCTGCAGTTGAACTTCTTAAATTCGAATTATTTATATAAAAAATTATATTTTACCATACTGTCAAAGAATGCTAAATTAATGCAATATGCAGATTTTTTCAAAAGGAAAAAAACATCCTTTTTTGTTTTTTCGCAAAATTTTAACGCAAACTGAAGTGAGATAATCATCTGTTTGCTCCTAATAACAAAACATTTAGCATATGTTCAACTTCTCAATCAAGTGTTTAACCGAGTGAGGGCTGGAGGTGATTTGCTGTCTCAACAAGCACCACATAAAAGATCTTTGTAACTAAATGGATGAGGAAATCATCATAATATTTAATGACATTTTTAGTTCTAATTTTTAAAAAAAAATGAGTACCTACCGGATAAGTACATTTTTTAGTACACCTAAAATTTTATTTTAATACGATTTAGTTTTAACTAAAAAGTACATCATGTGTTCCGAGAATAAAGAAATATATGTTAAAAGTATATTAAAAAGCGCGTTAAGCAGCAAAAATTTTATAGTAACTTTTACTAACATTCAGATACATAAAAATTTTTAATCTAGTTACTAATTTCATGGTAATAGATTAAACTTATTTGTTAATCCTTAAACTCTCAACTTTATTTAGATATAAGTTTCATAGTCAGCAACTATTGTTAACATTTTCTTTTTTTTGTAAGAGAAATTACCCTTTTAAAATACATCCAATATAAAAATTGTCTGCAAGTGGCATCGATGCATCGCCTAAATATTCCCCATTATAAAATGATAAACCCATCTGTTTTATACACTCTACCCAGGATATAAAAATGTCTGTTCCACTTTAACTCACTTAACGACTTCTAAAGAATATTTTAAAGAATTTTGATTTTTACAAAAGCATCGTATCTAAAGATCTGATACTCCCTTCTTTTTATCAGAAAGAAGCTGAAATGTTTAAATCCGAAGTTCTTTAATCCAAACACTGAAGATTTTCTTTTAAGGAAAATAAAAATTAGATATTTTCAAGGGTTGTGAGAAAGTACTTTTTAGGGAAGGAAAAAAAAAAGCCTGTTAAAGTTCTTTGGACTCGTAATTCTTTTTGTTACTGACTTGCTCGAATAGATGGAAGCCTTACAATGAAATGAAACTACGTATAACCCACTCAAATCTTACTTTTGTGGACATGTTACAGTTTTAAAAAAAGCTCCTTCAACAACGTTGTTTCATATCAGATATTCATCGAATAAGACTCAGGTTCCTTATTTGAATTTGGTTAAGTATCGAATTTCTCCGCAATTGTAGTTGTTATTGGAATTTGTAAGCTGCAGGAAGGAAAGATGTAGCCATAAATATACAAAACTTTGAGCGGAAAAAAATTGCCTGACAAGGTATATTTACCTTTTACGGGAAATCCTGTTATTAAAAATTTTTAACAATATTGAAAGGTGTTTATGATTTCGGTATGTGTGTCTTTTTGCCTGTTTGACCGATCGTACGTCTGCTCATCTCTATATAGGTACGGATTGTTGTGAAACTTAATACATGTATGACTATGAGCTATACCAAGTACCCTAATTAAAAGAGTTGTACATATTATTATTTTTTCTTTCTCAGAAGATCCAAAATTCTGTTAATTCATTCAGATGTGTGAGAAGTCATTTTTGTACAGTGCATTTCGGTGACGATCCTTTTTTTATGCTATTCGCAGAAATGCACTCACACACACACACATATATATATATATACAGGGTGTCCTAAAAAGGCGGTAACGACCTTTAAATCCTTATCTGTTATAGATAAGTGGGCAGTTTAAGTTGAGAAAATGTTCAAAATAAGGTTGGAATAAAGAGTACGCTATGAAAAAACTTCTCTCGTTTTCATTTTCAAAAAGTTACACCTTTTAAATTTGTATTCGATCCCCGTTTGGGACCCTCTGTATATATGAAAGCTATGGCAGCTGGTCAACAGGTCGGTGGGTCTGGAAACTAGGGCTGTGCTCGCTGTTAGCTTCCGTGGTAAGTCGTGACAATGACCAGCCTTCGCTCGTTGCTGCTCCGCTTCGATAATCTGCGGGACGCTGGTGCAGCCCCAATACTCGTGGCTGTAGCTGTGGACTTATTAAACAAACGCGCACTCCTAGTTTTAAACATATTTTGATTTAAAGAGCTTTTCACATACATTTATCTGGCAACAGAAGTCAAGCAAATTTCCACTCTCAAACGGTGTTTGCGCTTTTTTTAACGAGGGTCACATGGTTTATAAGCTAAGCACATATCCAGAAAAAGGTGCATTCATTGGTTATTAAAATGCCCAAGTCTCATAGTCCCTGGAAATCAGTGGCATAGCCAGAAATTTCTCGTGGGGGGGGGGGTTTACGACTACAGCAACTAACAAATATGTGTACGTGTGTGTGAGACAAGGGAGTGAAGAACATACATTTTGTATGGCAAAAAATTCCTCATAGTGGGGTAGTGGCCCCCCCTTTCCCCCCTTGGCTACGCTACTGCTGGAAATTCTTTAGAGTTATGAAGAGGGGGGATTGATAAATTGCAGTTTTATTAAATTTAGATCTCAAGATAAATCATTTGTCTGTAAAAGTTGCTACGCCCCTATATGATTTTGAAGGAAGCTAATAGAAATTTTGAATTTTGAGAGGATACTTATTTTTATATGTTATATATATATATATATATATATATACAAATATCTGTACATTAGTGAAATTTAAAAATTTCTTCGTCAAAAGTATTTTACAGAAACAAAATTTATATATCTCTTTTAGTGAAACACGTGAAAGAATTGTCACAGATTTAGATTCTAATGGCATGTGAAGCCAGCCATGAGAATATTGTGGATCTCTTCATAAAAATAAAAGCAGGGAAAAGAAAGTTCCGAATATCACTTCACCTTATTCATTTTCATAATATGATTCACACAATATCACGACGAATTATTTTGAGTGCAGACGCATTTAAAATAAGTTATTTTAACAATTGGCACCCTGTGCATGTGCATATTGAGTGCAGGTGATCACTTTGGATATATTTAAGGAGCTCTACTGCATCATTTGTTTTTGAATATAGTATTTTAACTTAACATCATGACAATCGGGAGAGTGTCATGGTAAATTACATTCGCGATATTCAACTTTCTATGTGCAACACCGAATAAGAAGAGATATCACTTTCGCTGAGCAGCGAATTAAACAATTCCGTAGGGCGCTGTCTCACTCAATTAAATATTTTAATTATGCAACAAACTGCGGAATTAAAACTTTCTTCCCCAAAACTTTTCAAAACACTTTCCTAATTTTCCAAAGTTTCAAAACTTTCCATGACAAACAATACTCCTTGCCGAAGACTTGGATTTTCTTCGCCTAACTTTTGTTCTGACATAACCCATTTTAACAATGAATGGGATTTTATGCAAGTTTTCTGAAAAAAAATAAATAAATAAAAATAAATAAAGACAGCCGAAGCTTTAGAAGTGCGGCCCTAAGAGATGACTTGGACTGCCTGGGGCGCCCTCTGGTGACAGAGTTTTCTACATCGATTTTAGCTCATTAAACGAAAGTCTGCAGACGACTTGTTAGAATAGGGTTGCTGCGGGTGAATTTATCTTGGCTAAGGTGGCGCGTTTATCGCACTTATAAATATGGATTTATGGTGAATCGGAGTGCGCGAGAGATTGAAGCAATCGGGAAAGAGAAGTATTAAATTTGACAGTATGCATATAACGGTAATAACATGTATTTTTGGAAGCTTTGCCGCTCAGTTCGTATATGATGTTTAGTGTGTTTCCTTTTGGTGTAGAAATAACTATCCACATTCTGACAACTACTAAAAGAATGTTTTAAGGAATGAACAACAATGAAAAAAGTATTTAAAGAATAGATAAAAATTAATTGTATTAATTTTCAGCATAAAGAAAACCCTTATGCGTGAGTCGTCATAAAGTCTTTTCAAGGAGTTCTTACTCGTGAGTCGCACACCATACACGTAGCTCACTAGGTGCTAGAGGGGCATTGCCCTCCCCCCCTCCTTTAAAAAAATTCAAGAATATTCAGATATTACCAATTTGAAAATATTTTCTGCAATGGAAAATATGTTGATTAATTGTTTTCTAACGTGACACAGAAATTCTACTTCCTTTTAAAAAATTAGAAGAAAGAGTTAGAAAATAAAACACGCAAGCCCTTCACAGGATAGTGTAATTTTCATATAACATAGGCGCGTTTTCTTATTACATACCGCTAGTTTCTATGTAATTGAATTTCTGAGTTTTTATGCTAGAAAAATAAATATAAAAACCCATTTTTGCCTAGTGGCTTATGTGTAGGACACACAAAACTTAACATTTTCGCCTGGTTTCAAAGATTCAAAAGTTCTGTATGTAGGTATGTATTTAACTTGCATATCTCTAAAACTATTAGCCGTTGATTTATTTGTGCATTTTTAAGCATTGTAACCTGTAGCATTTAGTTGTGCACCTTCGTTTATGGTTCCACTAGCTGCGTGCCCGTTCTTCGCACGGTAGGAAACGAAAATGTTCCTTACATGTGTAATTCCACTTAATTCCAGTGATGTGAAAGCTAAAATAAAAGCGAAATTATTTGACCTATAATGTAAAGTTTGCGTCATGAGTACTAACTTGGCATATTTGCAATATCATGACTCAGAAAACTGCATCAGTGTCATTCGCGATCAGAAAAGTGAAAAGCTTAGCGGTTTGCAGAGAACTCCTGACTTTCAAAATGTGTTATTTCTATATCATACTGTTTTGAGGTTCAAGTTGTAGCATTAAATACCTCAGACACTACATGAAATGAACAACTATTTATTTTAAAATAGCTGCGAATTTCATTTTTAAAAAGTTCAAGTAATCTCCTCTGTCGAAATTACTGCGGGATATATCAACGCAAATTAGAATTACTTATCGTTCAGTTGGTTGTGAAACAACCCTTGAAAAAGGATAAACAGAACACTTTTAATTTCATGAAATATTTATTAACGTTGTATATTGGGATTTATTCATATCATCCTTACAAATCTACCAATACTACCTATTACGCATATTAATACTATCTATCTTCGCTTCTCCCTCTTTAATGCTCAATTTAACGAAACAGCTTACATTATTTGGCACAAATGGGACCTTTATATTCTATGGCGATTCTTTAGCAATTTACGCATTACCATAAACATTATTCATTTCCCATAATAGTTGCTATTTAGGAAGCTCTCCATACAAATTTAATTTATGCGTAGTTTTGTAGGATTGGCGTATTTAGCACCGCAAAACATTTAATCTCACCGTGGTGAAAAATATTCAAGCGGTGCCAACTTAAATATCCATGTATCCAATATAAAGATATCTTATAAATCCTCCATAGTTCTGTCTACTGAAAACATCAAACTCTGTCATCTCGAGGAGCTATTTAGAATCGCTATAACTGTGAGAGGACGTTAGAGTTGCAGAAGTTAAAAATTTCACGCATTTTTAAAAATTTATGACGTCACTGTTTAACTACCGTAAAAGATACCCCGGTTAGCATCATGAATTTCTCAGTTTATTTCTAAAGTAAGTTTTAATCAAAATACCGCCTCCTTGTGTTAAAAAAAGAGCAGGGATAAATGAGTTAAATTTGTTTCGTAACTTTTACGTATTTTAAAGCATTTGACGTCATAGATCCTCACTTGCGCATTGAAATTCCGATATCCCATTTAAAAAATCGATTGGTTGGAAAAAGAACATTTTTTCTAATCCTTTTTGTGGCAACGCAATTAATTTAACACGTGCCATGATCAATTAATGCAATCCCGTAAGCTCTCCTTTATGGAGGAACGTAATTCAACGTTAAAATAAAACTATACTCGCAACGTGCATGCATACGTTAGGCAACGCCTGCGCCATAATTAAATGCCAAAAATAAAAATAGTAAATAGAAAAATTTTAATATATCGCGCTTTGAAACGAACTTTGTAACTTTAAAATGAACATTTTCAGCACCGTGAAGACATTTCAATTTTTAAATAAGCACCGGATTAAAATACCACTTCTAATAATAATAATCGTGAATTTATTAGTTTATTTCTACAGTAAATTTTAATCAAAATATCGTCTCCCTGTGTTGAAAATAGAGCAGGAATAAATGAGTTAAAATTATGGCTTAATTTGTACGTATCTTAAAGCATTTGACGTCATAGATTCTCACTTGCGAATTGAAATTCCGATATCCCATTTCAAAGCTCGATTGGTTGAAAAAACCTTTTTTTGTAATCCTTTCTGTGGCAACAACCGAACATAAGTTCTCCTGCCGCGATCGCAATGTAATGAATGGCGGAATATCGTGTTGATGCTATTAAATTCTAAACATTAGGCTGCATTAAAATTCGTAAAATATCATCTAATTTACATAATTTTTTCGTTTTTATTTTAAAAGAGGGAGAAAAGAATGTTTCACGATTTGTCAAAATATCAAAAAGTTATGACGGATAGAATTCAAGATGCGGCAGTTTTAAAATTATTTTACGAAAAATTCGTCAAAACAGATACTTAGTAAAAAAAATTCCTAAAAATCAGTAAATCATGTTACGTATTCCGAACAAACTGTTTTTAAAAGAAAATTTTCTCCTCTATCCGATGATACAACTGCCGTGTTGCTGCGAACGTAATTTCCGCCGTTATTACGAATTAGGTGAGAAAAAATGCCAAAAATCGCATAAAACATAAAATAAAAACAATTCTAGGTCGAATTTTGAAAAAATCGCTTCGAGGTGCACAACTTCATGTTTAGATCTTCCCCAGTGCCAAATTTGGTGTTTCTAGGTGTAGCCGTTTGTCCGTAACGCCGCCGACACACAGACCCACAGACCCACACACAGACATCTTCTTTTATAATAAGTATAGAGATAGAGAAGAGAAGAGAATATATGGAATAGTTTATTTACAGGGTCACTCAAAAGAATTCCAATAAATTAGGTCTATGGATATTTTTTAGGCATTATATTTAGTTTTAATCAGTGCTCATGATTTTCATGTTCAAATAAAACTAGTGATCACCTAGCGTCTTTATTTTTAGCGGATAAAAGAATGAAAGTAAGATGGTGAATGATTGGAGTATGTGACGAATGTCAATAACAGTGCACTGAAAATTCGTGATATGTTGTTTGTGCGAATGGCCATATATAGCCGTGTATTTTTATGGAGTAACAGCTACTGCAGAGTGCAACAGGCAAAACTTGGTCTTGATTGTGGCACGCAAGCGGTTCAAGGTAGTTTTGTACCGTTTAGTGTTGTGTAGTTCTGTTGTCGGATTACGGCCACTTATCGGAACGTGGAATCTAGGCTGAGGAGGTCTTTCTAATGGCCTAATCACACTAAAGGGAAAATCCAAGCAACTTCGCGCTGGACCAACTTTTCCGACGGACTTGAAGGCGTGGTTATCTTTATGGGTTGCGAAAGTAAACCAACTCTCTCCGACGCCAAATAGTCATCGCATCGCTGATTTGGCGTGCAGGTTCTTATTTTACTTATCGTCCATTGGTATATTTACATCGGATCGGCAGCAATCTCTAATTCCAAAGTCTACTTGAACGCGGCCATAATTTTATTTACATGTGATTCTGAGATCGAGCCAAGCTTCGAACATAGTAGTAATCGTCATTGCTCGAAATTGCTTTTGACGTAGCAGGAAGAACCACACTGATTGGCCGAAATTTCGCTCGACTCGGATTTTTTCCTTCGGAAAATAAAAAGTTGGATGTCGCGGTCGTCAAGGTAACGGCGGAGAAAATCGGCCGGAAACTTGATTTGCAAGGAAAGTTGGTCGGATTTTTCTTAGTGTGATAGCCCTATTAGAGGTCGTAACCTGTATTTATGCTAAGTTTCAGAGGAAACCACGGGGAACTCTGAACGGTTAGGTTGGTTGGTGCAACCTGGATTTGGACCAGACACCTTCCGTCTCTCAGTTCAGACCGCTTTGCGCTTGGCCACTGATGGGGATTGTACCGTTCAGACTTAATCATTTGAAAGCATTCTACGAACTTAACGAGAAGATGCCCTTCGGAATGGTAAAATTACGTCTGTATGATTTTGTCTTTTCCTTTTCCAACCACATGTCACATTACGTAAAAAACACTGAAAATACTGGTGTTAAACGATAAAATAAATAAGCACTTTGTGAAAAAACACACATAAGATGCCACTTATAATACGTTATCACATATATTAATTACTTATTATATGTAATATCACTTATATTACATATTATAAGTAACATTTTATTATTATAAGTGACATTTTATGTGTGTTTTTTTCACAAAGTTTTTATTTTATTTCACATGTCACATTGTTGAATGCGATTTATTAAGGGCATTTCATTCTGCTAAGTGGTTCTGTTCTTTACTTCGCTGTTACACAAAATTATATGCAGTTTGAACCACTGCTTCGGTTTCATTCAATTTGTCCTTGTATATTTATAATAGTTATGGTTTTCATAAGTGTGTGGTATTCAAAATGTATAAAACATTTTTTAAAATTTAAACCAGCAAAAAATTGGTTAATAAATATCTATTTTTAAAGGAAGAGGAAAAAATTATCGTTTTTTGGTATATTATTATTTTGCTTAGCCTAGCTTATAATGCGATATTTCGCATGTACATAGATTTATTAATACCTTTGCTAAGTTAGACAAAATTATCCAAAATTCGTAACCCATGGTACCGCTGGTTAGCAGAAAAACGTTCTTCAAGGATATCCCATGTGATCTCAAGGGAAAAAAAAGAAATATATCCATAAAATTCTCGCTGTAAAATACTCCATTCATTAATACCTAAAAATCAAACTCGAGACAATTTTAATATCTTTCTCCGGCGAGGGTAAACAAAAACAGGGTCAGGGGGCGGTGGCCATCTTTCACGAAAGAAAAAAAAATTATTTTTTAAGGGGACGGTGGCATTGAAAAGTCTTTCTTTTTATTTAATAAGAAAGGATTATGAAATTTTGTATTTCAATATATTAAACTAAAAGCATTATAAATAACTGAAAAAAATTTTAAAATACATTCAAAAAATATTAGTAATTAATTAAAAATTAATTAATTTTTTAATTTAGAAAAAATGCTCCATGCGTTCTAAATTTAACTTTTTTTTACTAATTTTGTTTTATAATAGCATAAAAATACATTTTAAAAAAGTATGTGTATTGGTTTTTTAATCTACCAAGTAGTTAATTTTTTAGAAATATTTTCATGGATATATAGCAATTTTTTTCGAAATTTTTCAGTTTTCGTAAATAAAAGTGAAATTTCATAATTGAAATTTTGACCATATTTAAAAAGGATACACAGATTTATTGTAATATAGTAGAAGAATGTTTGTAGTAAATTTTGTATAATTCCGACCAAAATTAAGAAGCATGGAGCATTTCGAAGGCAAGAAAATCACAAAAAACTTGATTTGTAGAAAATCCAATTTAAAGTGTAATTTTCCACTTACCTTTAATGTCATCTCTTCTGAATAACTTTATTCATTTCTTAACCCTTATATGAATACCCCGAAATTTATTTTTTAACCCTTAACAACATATATCACTTCTGAGTCGTTTGAAATAGCCTAATACCTCTAAAATACGCTTTAATGAATTTCTGCCCATAGAGCGTAATGCATTTAAAATCTTTTGGGCAGTCCTGTAGATAAACTATCACGTCGCTTGGGACCAAAAGAGAAGGTGCGCAATTATCTGTTACAACAATCCTATGTATAAAGTTTCAACATTTTATGACCAATAGTTTTTGAGATATGTGAGTTTAATGAATTTCTGCCCATAGAGCGTAGTGTATTTAGAATCTTTTAGGCGGCCCTGTAGATAAACTATCAAATCGATTGGGGCCAAAAAGGGAGGCGCACAGCTAGATGTTACAACAATCCTAATTTCAACATTCTTTGACCAAAAGTTTTTGAGATATGTGAGTTACTTACGTACATACGTACAGATGGCATGGAAAAACTTGTCAAAATAGACTCGCGGTCGACCAAAATGAGTTGTACATGCATTTATATGAGCGTGCATGCTAGCGTACGAATAACTATATATTATCATTAACCGATCGTTGATCACCAAAGGTAAACATTCTTATAAAACTATAATTAAAATATCAATTCGCAGTTTTTAAAGTTATAAGGTAGTGACATACTGAAAATAAATATCAATTGCCTACATTTAAGGGGTACATTTGATTCAGTCATTCAGATGAGCTGCAAAAAATCCGTAGTGACTCTATTTGGGAAAAATTCGTCAATCCAAACTCATGAAATTACTTTTAAAAACGACTTACAGTTGAATTTTGCTAGTTTATAATTAACAGGATTCTGTACGATGTATCTGTTTGATTTTTCATATTCTACATTTTACGATATTAAGATTAGGAATACCTAACTCAAAACGCTTAGCCATCTTCCTGCCTTACTTTGAAACGACCATCAACGTCCTTCATTATTCTGAATGAGAAAAATGAATACCTTAATGAAAGAGTCACCAAACTTGTTCATATAAAAATTAGCATTCAACAGAATAAAATACGTACCGTTATACAATAAAGAGTTCAGTCAATTACATTATTTACTCTGAATTAAATCTTATTTATAAATCAAATGTCAATCAACACGAATAATTAGGATACAAGCAGTGTGTCCCTAACTATTGGTACAAAATTTAAGGAAAGATGAGCATATGATAAGGAGTCAAATTACACAGCAATGTTGGATCAAAACGTCTTTTCACTTACCTGTTAATAATCATTCGGGTAAAGTGTTGAAGTGTTCGTCTAATTTCTTAACCAAGTTTCATAAAGAATGGGCTTGTCTCCAATTTTTTTTATCCATGAAAGGAAACAAAATTTTTTAACTATCAATTTTAGCCACGCGTTTTCTATGAAATATATATTAGTTTTTGAAGAGCAGTGGTCGGAAATTTCACTCAGAACTTGTTCCAAAGTGCTTATTAACAGCTATATGAAGACGACGTTTCCGACTTTACATTGCTATGCGATTCTTATTCCTTATCATGTGCCCTACCTCCCCTTAAATGTTGTACCGACAGGACAGCCTGTATGTACAAACGGATTGCTGTTTACATAAAGCAGCACAGCTGCCAACTCTCCCGGCTTTTTGGGGAGATTTCCCATTACTAACTTTCACTTTGCAAACAGTGATTAGAATGCGTCTAAAATTTTAATCTAAAGTAAAACTGTTTAAAAATTCTGGTGGGAAATCTCCCGAAAAAATCGGAAGAGTTAGCAGCTATGCTTATAGTTTAACATAACAATATTACTAGATCGTATTAAATAGATGAATCTGTTTTATATCCTCATTTTTAAATGCATTGTTTTTCTCTATAATAAAATTACCTCAAACCCGTCTGGAACTGTTCGATTGCACGTGACTTATTTTTAAATTATAATTAACACCGAGTACTTGTTAGAATGAAGCAGCGGATACTTTCGCAATGAAAAATATCAAGAAAAATACCATTTATAAATATAATCGTTAGCATTCCACTAAATACGAGAAAAATATATAAACCGTCTCCCACACAACAGGAACGTTTCGCTTTATATTTTTCCTACTTTTTAATATATATAAAGCTCTCTTCTGCTGAAAGGATATGAATAACTACGCTAGGGAAAGAGAGCCTAGCTCATTTATTTATTTCAAATGCCCGGGATATTTTTCATTATTTTGGCTTCTCTGGAATTCCAGAATTTTTCACGTCTTCGGTTTTCTTTGGGATGCGCATTATAAATCATTCAGCGATGCGCTGTTTGTGGAAAAAAAAGTGTAGACTAATTCAGAAATTCGTATACTTCAAGACGATACGGGTAAAATGCAGACTGCTTTTAGCTCTGCTCGAGAGAGAATTAATGTAAACCATGATATTTAAGCAATATATTTCCGGATGAGCAGAAAATGGATGCGTTTTTATGCCAGAATGTACATGTTTGTTTACAGATTAAACCACCGCATATATATTGCATGGCTTCTTTTCAAATCTTCAAAAAAAGTTTAATGATATATATGCATACGTAAGAAAACCCATCCAAGAAATTTGTATTATAAAATGCAGGCTGCAGTTTGCATAATTGTCTGATTACTTGCATGTTTTTGTGGAGCAGATATTATTGCAGTAATGAGAAAATATGAAAATATTTTGCAATCCAGAGGCAATTCATAATTGCTTAATCATTTTCCAATAAAAATGCGAGATATGTTTTGTGGGTTCACAGCACTGTTGGGTAAAACAGGCTGAGTGAGACATGGTTGGAAAATCTATTTAATGACACAGTTTTTTTTAATATTTGAGTGGGACTGCGGCCACGGAACTTGCTTAACGACGTAAGACTGCTCTCAGCTGTGATTTTGGTAAAATTCAATGTGTAAAGGGGTTGTAACAAATAACGCTTACATTTTTCCAAAAAAAAAATTGTTTAACAAAGGTTATTGACTTTTTTTAACGGACATGCTTCCTATAGCAATTGGATTTATTTTTCCAGCAAAAAATAACAGGACTTGAAATACTTTTCAATAATATAAAATTTTGTAAGTATCGCAAATCTTCCTAATTTCCAAATTTAAAAAAAATTGTGTTTCCATAAATTTACAGTTCATTTATATATATATGTATGTATGTATGTATGTATGTATGTATGTATGTATGTATGTATGTATTAGGTTGTAACGAAAGTTTTCCGCCACTCCAAGTATTGCCTGCACAAGCAGTTCGCGTTGGTGTTTTTGCCAATATTTTGTAAAACGATTTTTTTTATTTGAAAGAAAAGGCTTGTTTTAGAGCACTGTGTTGTGAAATCCGTAAAACAATATCGTTATGATTAAGTATAAGGTTTCTGAAATGGAACACCACTACCAGATTGATCCATCATTTACTCTCAGTTCTGTCGCAAAAGGTCAGCTACAGAATGACACTGAATCATGTGTACAGCTTAAGGTACTACTGTTGTATCATATGACACTGTGAAGATTTGGCACCGAAAGTTCAAAAACGAGGACTAGGATATTAAAGAAGCAGAGCGCTCTGACCGGACTACTGATGCTGATGTGGCCAGCCTACGAGAATTTGTGGAAGAAGATATAATATTCATCCACGAGAGCTAGCTAAAAGAGTTAAGACTTTAGTGTCATGTCCATTAGTGGCGCTAAGCATCGCATAAACTTGACATATAAGATCAATAGCTGGGTACTGCATGAGCTGACTCAAGCAAATCTGGCGGAAAACTTTCGTTACAACCTGATATGTATGTATGTATGTATGTATGTATGTATGTATGTATGTATGTATATATATGTATATATATGTGTATGTGTGTGTGCATATATATATTCTTGAAACAAACTGTAACACATTTTAAAAACAAAATAATAAAATTGAATGCTTATTCATTTACTTGCTTACCTTTTTCCGAAGTGATAAATTATCCATTTATGAAAAAGTATAGCAACAGGAGACAGATTGGTAATATTATGTTGATTCGAGAACACCATAAAGACAAAAATAATTTTTATCTATAAGGTATGCTGATTGTGACTCACCAGCAACTAAATTCTTTATGATGGAAAAAAAATTACAAAACTCTACATTGTTACATTAAAAGAGAACATTCCTATGAAAACAAAAATTCTTGAAGTACTATTTTTGTTCTTTACAGTAGGAAGAAATACGTAGTTTCACACCGACTATAAATTGCGTAGTAAGTAACTACATTTTTACAGTGTGTTTATATGTGCATTCACGAGAAAAATATTTTTTTTTAGTGCTTGATAGTCGTGAAGCAATTGATAAAGGCTTGATTACTCTAGCAGAAAAAATTAGTTATTTATTAGAGCTAGCTAAAATGTTTTAAACAAAGAAATTGAAATGTTCACGGGGAAAAAAATCTAAACGAACACGTAAGAATGCACCAATTACTTCCGGAAATAAATCTCTATCTTTCAAGAAAAACTAGTATTTAATTTTTATTATTATTTCTACAAGAACGAATATCTATATGTTTAGGGATAATATAAACTAAAACAATGTAGTGAATAGATTTATAATGAAATGCTTGTATTGTGAGGAACAGTCATGTGAAATCTAATATTTAAAATACAAATTTCTTTTTAAAATATATACTGCCAAGTAAAAGATGTTACTAATTTCCAAATTGTTAGAAATAGTTGAATTTGGGAAAAGAAATTTATTGAATAAACTTAGCTAAATAATTAATTTTAAACGTAGCGACAATATTTATTGCGTTTAAAAAACTACGAGAAAGCAATTTGGGAGAACATGCTTTTCTGGAAAATTAATCTCTTCAGGAGTACATTTCAGTATTTTAGTATTTAAAATAATCAAAATTGTCTGTAAATTTTTAAATTATCGCTAATGCTAGAAAGCTTTACATGCAGCAATTAGAGTTTATGAAACGAATTACCTAAATTGTTAGTATGGGAGGGGGGCTCAGCATGGCGCAGTGGTTAAATCACTGAAAATGGTAAATAGCCGAAGTGTGGAGGTCCCGGGATCGGGTCCCTTCGCGTGGCTGTCGATCTAACGGTCTGGAGTTTTCCAGATGTAGTGCGAATACGTGTTAGAATGTCCCCTTAGAAAGTTCTCCCTTAGAAAGTCCTCGTACCAAGGCACCCCCCTCCTTGGCAGATCGCCCTATCGTAGCGTTGCCGTAATCACACAAGCAAATAAATTGTTAATATGAAAATAAAATGAACTTCAAACCTAAAAAAAAATTGTTTTTTTTCATTTCAGTTAGAGAAATGTGCGTAAAAGCTTACAGAGCTTCTTACTAAAGCCATGTCTATACAGGGTATCCCAAAAAGTGGATACACACTTTAATTCTTTATCTATTAGAGATTAGTGGGGAATTTAAAATTGAAAAAAATGTTCAAAATGAGGAAGGGATAAAGACTAAGTTAAGGAAAAATTCTTCTCGATAATTTTTAAAAAGTTACACTTTTTGAATTTGTATATGGCCCCCCTACAAAAAAATTCCGATTTAGTAAAATGCGCTAAATACACCAGTGAGCTGATGAACAAAATTTCAGAAAATGCCAGAGATATAAAGAGAAACAAATTCCGACTTAAACCACTTTTCAAGGGCTCTTGATGGAAAAATATCTCGCCGAAAGGTCGCGTTTTGGAGGTCGTAAAGAAATTACGAACTCTATAATTATTATTATGAGTGCAAAAGAAAATATTTTTGCACTGATAATAAATGTTTACATTCAAATTCATTTAGCCCCAGATCATCTTTGTTTAAAGATATCTCTGAGATGTTTTATGACGATAGCCTGAAATTTTGCCCATCACCTCATGAGTATTTGGGTCATACTTTACTATCTGCCATTTTTTTTTCTACGGGGGCCGCATACAAATTTTAAAATGTAACCTTTTTTGAAAATTAACGAGAGTAATTTTTCTTTAACGCAGTCTTTTTCCTACCTTATGTTGAACATTTTTTCAATTTACATCGCCCGCTTATATCTAATAGATAAAATGTCGAAGTGTGTTAGCACCTTTCTGAGACACCCTGTGTATGATGTGGCATCGTATATACAATGCTGTTACTTTTATCTATAAACAGAATATATGATACCTTCTTCTAATGGCTGTTATCCGCAATTCTACACATGTGTATCTGAAATACTCATTCAACTCCTTAAACAATCAAAATGGAAAATGAAAAAAAAGTTTAGGAGTTACATAAGAACTCAGTTATTATTATATTTATTTGTGTATTAAGTAGCATTTTTGAACTATTTATTTTCTTTCTAATAATCACTTTAGGTTGTATACCATAAAGTGATGTATTATGTTAAAAAAAAAAAAAAAGCTTTGCTGTTTAGACAAAAGACAAAAAAAAAAAAAAAAAGAAGAAGAAGAACACCCATTTTACTAAACAAAATTTGAATAAAGTATCATGGAAGAAATTTCGTTTTTTAAACGAACAGCAGGATTTTACATTTACATTTATTATATTATTGAATAATAAAATTTTATTTTAAAAATTAATCCCTGTAATTCGTTATTCAGTTTGAATATATTGAGCCTCTACAAAATATTTCAAATTTCTAAAGAAAATTTCTGCCTTTTTTTTTCTTTTTCGTGTGTTAAGCTTCTAGATATATTGTAGTAATAGGCTTTAAGCAACATCACTAAATTAATAAAGAGTATAAAATGTGTCTGATATGTTTTATGTCGAAGTGCCTTTCATTTTGTAAAGAGTAAAATAAAATTGGTATTACATTTATTTTAATATCTAATGCATATTACATATTTTAACATATTCCTAAATAACTTTTGGTTTTAAATTTCTATTAACTTATTTTTTAAAAAGAACATTATAGAATAGAAAAGAAGAAATAAATTGGTGTAAAATTAAATTATTTACAATTTCATTCTTTTACCCACAAGTGAAAGGTAAGTACTGTATAAGGTAAATTCAACTATTAAAAAAGAAAGAAAAACTAAGTACAATAGTAATGCCAAAGCATTAACTTTCTCCCCCCCCCCAAAAAAAAATATATATATATATACATATAAATAAATAAATAACGTAACATTAGTTCCAGTCAAATTCCTCGGAAAAGTCTAATTTCTAATAGAATTTATCTGTTAACCGCAATATCTATTTGATAGCCTTCAGTTTTTCTTTCAGCTATACCAATTCATAAAAGAAAGATGTATAGCTTTTAAAAGAATTTATGTAACATTTTTTTCTATAAATCATTTAATGCTTTCGGTCGAGTCAAGATAAATGCTTTGAAAAATGCCTGCCCCTTTAAATTTTGTTTTCCACTTAAAGTAGAAGTCGTGATGAAGTAATCAATCAATTTAAACATCTTTAAAAGTTTAAACGTCTTTAAGTATTCTTAAGACAACAAACATATCCGAGATAATGCTTGGAAATGTTTCAGTGTTCTTTAAAAATGAGTATTCAAAAAATTTAGCTGTATAAATACGAGTTTTTATTTTAAAGCAGTTTCTTTTTCCGTGTGGTATTAAATCGCAGACTAAAGATTTTAAATATTCACTCACAGAGAATAAGTCTTAAGCATTGAATTAACAAAAATTGTTCGCAACGCAAATAGCGGTGTTATATTTTCCTAGCACAATTGTTCAATGCAGATTTAGAATTATAAAGTATATTTCTTTATTTAAAAAGTATCTGGTATTAGAAAAAGATCAAGATTTAAATATTTTTTCAGGATTTAAAGCTGAAAAGAAATGATAAATGTATGTTAAAAAATAGTTAAAGAGCTGCGAAAACTTTAATTGGAGTCTTAGCCGTCTACAATTTTATATAAGAATAATATACAGTCTTAATAAATATTGTTTAGGTCCAATTAAAATTTTGTAGCTTGTTTTCTTGATAATTAAATTTATTTTCGATAAAAATCAAACATTTGAAAGAAAATTCATAGAATTATGTTCTATTTTTAAGAATTGAAATGGTATAATTTTGTAAATATACTTGCACTCGAACATTTTTATAATGGTAGCCTCATTAAGAATTGACATTAAAAATTCCATGCCAGAATACTCCAAAATAATGAATTTTTTCAACTTTATTGTTGCAGTAAATAACTTGAAAATATATATTTTAAAAACGTGCCTTTGCGAGAAGTTTCAAAGACTTTATATTTAAACCTTTGTTTACTATATGCAATCAAAATTTTTAGGTCTACAAACCAAATAAAAACAATTTTGAAATGAATTTTAATCTACACAATAAAGAGCTATTCCAAAAAAACATTGAAGTCATGAAGGACTGCCTTTAATGGCGTTGTTTTCGAAATCATTATAAAAAGAATATTCTGGTGTTAGCATATATAACCCTAGAAACGAGAGATCAAAGTTATGTAAAATTTCAGAAACCAAATTTCCTTCGCTTTTCTTAGGACTGAGGAAACAAACAAACACCAAAAATACGCAAAAAATGCATATTTGCAACATCATTCATGTTAGACGGTATTAAATATTTCTTTTTCAGTAAATTGAGAGCAATCAGGAAAAGTTAAATCTGTATGCAGTGTTTCACTCCACAGAAACGAACAGAGAAGCCTATTTCCCATGCTTCCATTATGATTGAGTTGCAATGGCCCGAGGTGTAGCCTGCGATCCGCACTTTCAACCTGGATAACTGATGAGACATCTGATAGATAGGTAACTTATAACGAAGCAAATCACAATTGAGTTATAACAAAAGAACTTTTGCTATTTAACCGATGTTTTATCTCTAATCATTCAAGATTTGTTGCCACACGATTTACACGTGAGTTATGCATGTGACGTCAATTACCCTAAAATATCACTGACAGCAGTGAACACAGCCATAAGAGCACAGTACTGTTGCAGCTTTTACGCATATTAAAGACTGCTGTCTTCTGAAGTGTTATACATACATGCAAAATACCTACGTCTAAACGAAGTATTCTACTCTAATGCCAAAAACCTCCCATACCTCTTGTTTTCATGCTTATCAAATATGTAAAATAGCATAGTGATTGTACTTTTTTCTAAAAATCAATGAGAAGTACTTTGATTTTTTTTTTCAATTTTATAAGAGTCGCCTAAATGAAAGTGGCACTACAGGCGGTGTGAGAAACTGTTTAATGACATTAATATAAATTAGCATACAAAAGAAAAAGGTAATACAGGCGTAACAGATAGGTTAGACAAAGTCACAATGTAAGTTGAAACAAGTGTTCCAAAGGTCAACGAGTTGATGGATGTCCAGGATGAGAAACTCCGGGGAAGGAGACAACCTCTCATACAATATTGTGGGCACACTTTCTTTGCTTATAGACATTTCCTTCGCTATTTCGCGACTATCTCTTCAGAAGGATTCGGCGAATCGTCCCTTTAGCATTTTTATTATTCATTATTGCGAAACTTTAGCTTTAATTATGACAGAAATTTTAAGCTAAATGTGTGCGTTGATCGTGATTTCGATAGAATATTTTTTTTTAAATTACTGTATGCAAAAGGTGGGTAATTATATTCAAGAGTATTTGGCAACTCTACAGTCACTAGACGCTCAAAGATGGTAACAACAACGAGGTCTACTTTAAATGACCTTTTCATCACACTCTTTAGACATGACAAAGATAGGCCTGAAGATCTTTTCAGACGGCAGTACACTGGTATTTAAGAGTTCATCCTTTTTTAGCATAGAGAAATCTCTTCAGATAGCTCAAAAAGATGGAACTAAACACTTCTGCATTCTATTGATTTTTGAACTCTAGCTAAGAGCTACTCTCGCTGGTTTTCCTATTTCCTAATTTTAATATCTGCCTAGTGACTGCCAGATGTTCTACTGATTTTTCCTTGGAACGAGAAAGACAACTGATGGTACTTCAATCTGGCTCTCAAATACTCTTTTGGTTTAAAAGGAGAAAGGCGCTTGAAAGTAAAACTGGATGACTTCATAAATTTAAAAGGGTGAGTAAAGGCTATGTCTCCTTTAATCCTTCTTAGAATTAGTTTTTTTTTTCTCAGGAATTACATTTCAGGGGCGATACAAAAAATTTTAGGTGAAAGCCTCTAAAATTAGAGCTAATTGTACGCTCCATGTAAAGACGAATTCAGCGATATCCCATCACGTCTAGAAAAATGGAATTAATAAAGGAGAAAGAGCTTTATTTATTAAACTTTTTAAGGCTTTTATTAAACTATAGGTTTTAATTTAGCTCAACTAAAGATTTAAAAGGAATTTTTATAACAGAATGGTTGCTATAACATTTTAATATTTCCTACTTAGCTGAGTTTACAAATATAATAGTAATAGACAAAATTCTGCAATTCATTTTAGGAAGAACCGAGATTGTGAAGAAATGCTGATTTATCAAAATCACAAAGAAAACCGAACGATTGCCCTTTGTGGACTTTTTATAAACCAAAAATATTATTCATGAAACAAAGATAAAGCAAATGTACTACTGTAATACTTTAACACACTATAAGCCGTCATTTTTGTGCCGAGATTATCCGGAACTGAAGTTACATATCCACCTAATTTCAATGCAGCTCAATCTTTGCTCCTAAAACTCTTATATAAACTTCAATTAGTACCCTTTAAATGTATTGCTTGAATTGTTATTTTTCTACACTTCCTATTTTTCATATTAATAAAATGCTCTCACTTATGTAATTTCGTATTTTATCGATGATATTGTTAAATAAATTATTTTACTGTGAGCGTTAATTTTCATTATGAGGGAGGGGTTTTTCACTCTCAGCGCTCTATAATTAAAGAAAAATATGCGTTACCACCAATAAGTATGTTAAGAAACTATATTATACGGTGCTTTCACAACTAAATCATTGAAAAACTCCATTTATTAAGAAAAATATTTCAAATCAATCTAATGGGAGGGAACGCAGTAAACTGTTTCGTCACAACAGTTCGACATTACAAGTAAATGTATTCCAAAATAATTAAACTTTAATTAAATAATGTTTTATCCTAATTTAAATCGCTATGTTATTATATTTACAATGACAGTTTAAAAAATTGGGAAATTATGTAATTTCTGTTAATCTATTTTAGTGACACACTTCTTTAACTTTTTAAAATATTTACAAATTCGCCGTATTATCAGGAATTCTAAAAGCTTAATATTTTCCCCCCAAAAGTAAAGAAATTTATCTAAAGACAATACTTCTTCGGTGAACGGTTTTTCAAACATCAAAAACGCATTAAACTGAAACTTTTGTTAAGTGGATCATAATTTATTATCATCGCAAATAAATTGCTAAAACACTATTTTTATGCATTGTTCTTTTGTTCTCAGATCAATTATTTTATTTCAAAAATATTGTAAACCTGCCTAGTATTAAATGAATAGCATTTTAATTATCAAGAAATTCATACTTAGTCCACGGTTCTTAACTTCCAATAAGTGTTAGCAGCATAGTATTTGTAAAACTCCTGTTGCTTTAAAAGAATATTATTTTATTGCAGTTCTTCATACAATATTGCTAGTTCAATGACTGCAAATTAATCGAGGGTTTTGAGGTTGCCACCCCTCTCCCCTCCCCGAAGCGTTGACCAAGGTCAGCGATTAACATTTTTAGGTCTTACAATGGGAACCTTGTTCAACCAAATGTGTCACTACCGACGAATGATGGTATTTAGCATTTGTTACTTCAAACATTTAAATTGATTTCTGTGTTTGAATGTTCAATTAAAACGAATATCAAGACCAGGATACTTCATTTTTTCAGTCTAAATAAGTCGAATATATATGGGATGGTTCGTTAAATACTTTTACATGGTGATACTCCTGAGTTTAAAAAATAAGACAAATGTAAATACTAATAAACAATTAAAATATTTTCATAATAACAGTAATTTTAATTAGTCAAATATCAGGCAAACTTAGAAATATGTCGTCTAAACAAGATTCGGCATAAAAAGGCATATTAAACACAAAGTTAAACGAAAATGTAGATTCGAAAATGTAGAGACGAAAATTTCTGATTCATCTTGCAATGCTCGGAATTCCACTATTAACTAAACACATTTCAATAAATATTAAATTATTCATTTATATTTTTTGTTTATGTCTTTTCAGTAATTAAATTTGGAATTGACTGAGTAAAATGATTTTTTTTTAAATTTATGTGACAGAACCTGCTTGATATATATTTATTTTCAAAGAATGTCTAACACATTTTTCCAGTTGTAAAACACGATAGTAGAACTTACATGAAATTTAACTATCATTTATCAATTCTAGTGACACTTTCATTAACTATTCCAACGGTAGAAATAGTTTTAATAAAATTTATTCATTTAGTTAAGCGTGATCATTTTGAAATGTCATAAGCAGAAAAAAAACGAAAAAGAGTGTTTGTATATCATTTAACAAACCTTCGTTACTGGGAACAGATAATTGGCTGCGCAATTTACTTCTTTCGTTTTGTGGAAATCGGATTTAAGTAATAATTTGAAGAATAAAATTACTAATTAATTGGATAGATATTTAAAACAAATATTTAGTTTGATCATTTGCAATGAAAACGGTGTAATTAGAGAATATTCATTAAGAATGCAATTAAAGAGTAATTTAAAACAATCACACCATTTTCTAGCTGTTGATCTTTTATGCGAGTGAGATACTTGAAAATAAAATAAAATGACTGTCCATTTAATTTTAATTTTAATTTTACTGTAATGATTTATACTTGCAACTACAAATAGAGAATCTTGAAATAGATAAATATCTTCATTTTCAAATTGGTTTTTTTAGGGTCATAAGTTTGTTCAGTAAGTAATATTGCTTTTACTGTAATTAAACTGACACATGATGGAAGTTTAAATTTATATAGAGATAATAAAATTCAGAATATTTTTAAACAAAAAGCTGTCTAAGTTAGTAGCATCTTTATCTCACTTTTTTTAATGAAAACGTTTACGTGTATAAAAATTTACTTTGACGGATCATTAGAATTGTAGTAATATGAGCTCATGAAATATTTTTTTAAAGCCACCAATTTAATGAAAAGTTTATTTAGAGTTAGGCTGTGGCTACTACATAATCGACTTGTGTAAGTTTAAATGGAACCCATCGCACCAGATCTGATTATTAGGCATTTTCAGTTAAGCTGTATTAATTTATGATTAATTTCGTCGAAAATATTTAAATTTGTATTAATCACACTTTTAAGAATATCTACCAGCAAGTTCCATCTGGGTTTTTTTCCTTAACTTTTATACATAAATTTACTTTTATGGATGAGTAATATAAGAAAATACACAATGGTGTAAACTGCGGTGAATGCTAAGCTTTTATTTTATTACTCAAGGAAAAATAAAGATTATATCTGGTTTTTATTAAAACTACATATTTTCGAATCTCATAATAAAAATTTATGTAACTTTAGTTATGCATTTAAAAAATGGAATATTCTGAAATATGTTTGACACGATAACGCTTAACATGAAAATTCGCTTAATACTCAATAATATAGCCGTCTGAACAATATACTACACAATTTAATACGAATCATTTAACGCAAAATTCTTTTAGCACGGAACGTTATGTATACGTTACGCTTCGTGTTCGTTACAAAATGCGAGGCTTTTGTCACATGAAATTATCTGATCCACCTGATGCTGTAGTTGTTGTTGTTGTTTTTTTACTACTAATAGAGGAAAGTGACCCAAATGATTCTCTTGAGGTTAAAAATTGTATAAAGTAGCATAAATGTTTAAATAAAGCTTTGGTCTCTTACTATAATATTTTACACTATATTTTGCATCATAAGTATGCTTTAATAATATTTTAAAAGCACAAAGAGTAATGAAAAATAAAATTCTTATAAACTGTCTAAAGGAACATTTTATCCTCAACCCAAGGGCAAAATGATCTTTCATTTGAAAATAATTTAAAATTATTTTTTATCGACAAAATAAAATATATGAAAGTAATTATGACTATACATAATGAAATAAAATAAATTTCACGATCATCTAGTATGCATGATTTATTTTATGAAGATTTTAAAATAAAAAAGTGTCACAAATAATAAAATGTAATATTTCAAAATTATAATAAAAATACAGCCTAAAATAAACAGACAAATAAATTAAATAATTTAATTTGGAGTCACGCATATTGAGAACGGTTGAAGTGCTGCCATGTTGCCTAGGACCCGGTTGTGGAGTTTCGTCAGTCGAGGAATCATTTTAACCCGGCAATATGGCTTCCAACTTTAGGTCACATTACTGGAACACGCCGAGAAACATAATAAGCAGAGCAAGCGTTATTCACATTTAAAGGCATACTGTTCAGTAAACCCAGTCACATTTCTGCATGTTAACTACTGCATCTCAAATTAAATAGGAAAGTTAGTACTTATCTTATAAAAGGTATGATAAAATCCATAATTTTAGGAATTGTACTAAGCCACATAATACACCGATCGCTTAAATACCGCCATCGCTTCTTCTTCACTTGGCACAACTAGTTTATGTGTTACTCGTGAATGATACCATTGCCTGTATCGAAGAAAACATACGTGGCTCGTTTTTCCCGCTAGGGTCATTTTGGACCACCTTCCCCTATGCATTTGTTTCGTCATTGATCTCGTACGGGGAGAGGTGAATCTACACTCTTTAGGAGTGAAATTATTATTCAGCTAAAAAGCTATCTATCATATAGTGATTATTCAGATAAATTCTTAAATTCTAATTTAAGTATTAAAAGCAAATTTTTCATAAAGTACAAAATATTGAAGTAATATTGTGAAGAAATATTCACAATATTCATTCTGTGTCTTGTAAAATGTGTACGGTGTCTTGGAGGCAAGGTAGAGCTTAAGAACATGATAAGCTTAAAGAAATAAGATCATCAACCAGCTAATGACATCGGTTTACATAGCATCGGTTTATTTTCATTCACCCTTTGAGGCGCAACCCTTTCCCAATGCTGAAAAAAGGGCAGCCGTTGCCATCGCTCGACTTAACTACGATCAAGATGGCGGTCGATCGAAACGTTCATCGCGTGCCACAGGTCTAGAGACCTTTTTTTGACGACAGCTGGCTGTGCCGCACAGCCAGCTGCGTCATGGGATTTTATATTACATGGGAATTTATATTACATTTTGTAAAACGCTTTTTCTTTCCAATTTTCGAGCATTAGCTGTTCATGCCTTTTGCCACTACTAAGATACGAAGTACTGGCCATTTCATTATGGGGGCACCGAGTGGACGCCGAGCGTTACCCCTTATGAAGAAACGGACAATTTAACACCCAAGCCCGAGAGAGAATCGAATCGCAACTCGTGGTCTGATAGAAAGGTGCTTTAACCACTACACCACCTGGGCGGCACATTTTGTCAAAATTTGTGCTACTAAGGAAGACAAACATAAGCTTTTAAATGTAACTAAGGAAGACAAACATAAGCTTTTAAATGTAACTAAGGAAGACAAACATAAGCTTTTAAACAGTAAAACCAATAGGTAGTTATATATTTAAAGCGCGTGCTGAAGTTAATAAAAGTAATTAGATGTGATATGAAAGTAAAAGAACATTAACATTACATTAGTGTGTAGCAATTTTTAAGATTTTAGAAGGTGGGGGAGGGGATATCTACATTCTTTAGGAGTCAAATTATTATTCAGCTAAAAAACTATCTGTCATATAGTGATTATTCAGATAAATTCTCAAATTCTAATTTAAAGTATTGAAAGCAAATTTTTCATAAAGTACAAAATATTGAAGTTTTAGTTAAGTGCATAAATTCGAAAGAAGAAAGAAAAAGAAAAGAAACTGAAATGTATATTCTTTTTTTCCTTAAAATTACTTTACAAATAATTTTATTTACTATACCCAAGCATTTCTTTTTCTAAATCTTCCCGAGTTTTAAATTGAAAATAATGTGAAACAGTAACAAGCCAACAAGGAATACATCCATATATAGCTTGGAATGACATAATGAGGAAATAAACTTTCGGCGGTTTTAGTTACCCGATTTTAAATCAAAACAAACGCAATTTATACAAAATAAAACCTCGCTGTATAAAATTCCTATATTTCCTTGACATCAGATCTGACAAACTCCGTACTGTATTGGAGATACTTTCAGTGGGGGTCTCCCTGAAACCATCGCAGACCTGTACTCGCCTCTCTTGGCGAGACCTTTGGCGACGATAATCCCCCCCCCCCGCAGTTCCAGTGTTCTCCCCTTTTATCCGGACTCCCGGATTCAGAAGTGTCCCCGGCGCTGATCGCGCAGGTCCCTGGCACTTTTGCGGCTTTAAAATCGGGAACGGTCGCACGTGTGCGAGAAATTTTTTCGCTGGATAGAACTGATTAAATTGAAAACTATCTCTCGAACTCTTTCATGTGTAATATTGGATTTTGATGTGTCTCAGTGTTGCTTGCGATTAATGTTGTAAAAAAAAAAAAGTTGATATCCTGTGAAATGCTCCCTCAGCCTACGCGCTTTGCCCTTTTGTTCGAGAAAAATTTCTCTCCGTGAAGAAATTAATGTATTGATATTTATCAGGTAAGGCTCTTTGAAAAAAAAAATACTTGGATGTTATATTAATTATGCATGGCAATGGATTGCATTAAAATTAAGATTACTGCAATTTGCATATCAGTTGAATGAAATTTCATGTTAGTACATGATTCAGTACGACTGCATACTACTTTTTTGACATAAGTTTGAAGTCAGTGAATTTCTTTAAAAGTGATTGGAACATGTTGTTTCATGCATTCTTATTTTTTAAAAAATCCTCCTCTATAATATTGAAAATTTACTTTTCATGAGAAGAAAGTTTACTCTTATTTTTAACAATTTAATCCTAATAATGTTTAGCAGCACATTGATCACATATTTATCAAACTTTTGTATGTCCATAAAGTTATATTCCATAGATTCACAACGCTGATTCATTTATTTTCAACTAGGAATTATTAATTTTGTAACAAAGAAAGACACGCGCTGTTTTCTTGAAAGCATAAGTATGAAGAGATGTGAAGTGCATTGCAACAGTTTTTAACAATTGCTTCACAGCAAATATGTTCAGGTTTCGAATTAGGAAATGTACTTATAATGCCATATACTATATCGTCTTTAGTTTGTTTTTATCTAAGAATATTTCTTTATTGAGCAAGAAAGGAAAATTGAATTGTAGCCATTTGTTAACGGCGTTTGTCGGAAAACAAAGAAGTTATGCCATAGCGCAATACGAAATAGGATGCTATCTAGTATAAAAATTCACTTTTATGAATATTTACACATAAAATATAATAAACTTAGTAATTTATGAACAGTATTTAATAAAATAAGACGGGAAAATTTAATTTACTCGTTAATTTTATGTACAAATACAACTTAGGTAATCACTATTTCCTTATGAAGGAAGTACTATACAAATGCAGTAGATCAGGTATAGTAAATCAGGCATAATAATGTGTATCCAATCTAAAAAGTATTCGCGTATAAGCCAATATTTAAGATTTTTGAATACTTAAGTAGTACATCAAAAAATACGCAATTAGAATGAATTTTGCGAAGTTATAATTATATATAGGATATTATTCATTTTTTATGGAGAAGAATACCTTATGTGCTAAACCGACATTAGAAAAATTTTTTTACTCTCAAATACTTTTTTCAGGGGCGTCCATCTGTATAAGAAAAGATACGACGATAAAACGAAGGAAAAATGGGACCCACAAAAAAAGCAGAGTATATCGCGTCACAATATAAAGGGGGTTACTTTTTTTTAAATAATTGAATAGCGATAGAGTTTGATTGTTGATTGTTTACAAAAATATATAGATTTGCGATTTGTATTCATATTTCACTGTTTGAAATGTTTCCAGCTTTATCTTCGTTTATATTTGTATAACAACAGAAAAAAAAAAACATAAATGAAAGTAACCGTGATTTTTAAAATCCTGCAAGGCCAAAGGTTATCAACAGTTCCGTAATTGAATTTATTTAAAGCAATTAAATTTATTAAGTACGAGCTGAAGTACCCGTCCTCGACGGGTTAGTGAATGAAAATTTCCAAAAAGCAAGAACTTTCGTCAGCATTGTAGGAGTACACAGAATGGATGTAGTATGTTGCCAAAGTAAAGAAAGCGAAGTTATAATTTTCATGTATTGTTAAAATATTACAGGTTAGAGAGTAACTAAGTAATATCATTTCATTCGCTTTAGTCGTAATTATGTGATGCGCGAACGAATATTTACGCATATTGAAATAATTTTCGCAAAATCTCAAAATTTAATCAACATTTTTGAAAAATTTGAAGCCTAGAATTTAAGTTGAGTGACAACCTATCATGTCACCAAATTTTGTTTAATTCACTGCTGTCTTTATTTCGTGATGCTGGAACAAACATTTTAGCATTTTTAAACGATTTTCACAAAATCTCAAAATGTAATCAAAATATTTTAAAAATTCAACACCTATAAATTAAGATTAGCAACTACTAATCATATCACCAAATTTCGTATTAGTCGTTATTACGCGATGCTTGAAAAAATATAACCGCATTTTGGGAGAATTTTCACAAAATCTCAAAATCTAATAAAAAGTTTAAAAAATTGGACACCTATACTTTATGTTGAAAACAACCTATCATGTGACCAAATTTCATATCATTCGCTTTAGTCGTTATTACGTAATGTGTGAACAAAAATTCACTCAGTTTGAAACGATTTTCGCAAAATCCCAAAATCTGATTGGTTTTTTTTAGATGCTTATAGTTTAAGGTGACCACCTATCATTTCACCAAATACTATTTTTTGACCTTTGCAGTTATTACGTGATGTGCGAACACAGTACGCAGTGTGAAACAATTTTCGCAAAATCTCAAAATCTAATCAAGATTTTTTTTTTAATTCGACGCCTATGTTTTAAGTTGAGTGACCACCTATCATGACACCTAATTTCATATCATTCGCTTCAGTCGTTTTTACGTGATGCTTGAACACAAATTTACGCAGTTTGAAAGGATTTTCGCAAAATCTCAAAATCTAATCAATATTTTTTTTTAATTCGACGCCTATGTTTTAAGTTGAGTGACCACCTATCATGACACCTAATTTCATATCATTCGCTTCAGTCGTTTTTACGTGATGCTTGAACACAAATTTACGCAGTTTGAAACGATTTTCGCAAAATCTGAAAATCTAATCAAGATTTTTTAAAAATTCGACGCCTATGTTTTAAGTTGAGTGACTACCTATCATGACACCCAATTTCATATCATTCGCTTCAGTCGTTTTTACGTGATGCTTGAACACAAATTAACGCAGTTTGAAACGATTTTCGCAAAATCTGAAAATCTAATAAATATTTTTTAAAAATTCGACGCCTATGTTTTAAGTTGAGTGACCACCTATCATGACACCCAATTTCATATCATTCGCTTCAGCCGTTTTTACGTGATGCTTAAACAAAAAAAAGCGTCACGGACAGAATGACAGAATGACAGACAGACAAACTTTTTTTTGAGGGTCGCATCGGATTCCCGGGTGCTTGAAACGGATAGAAATCGCAAAATTTTTGAATTCCAAGAAATGTACAGACAAAAGTCTAATTTTATTTATATAGATATCATATTAGTAATTTTACATAATGCAACTTTATTCATTTTTTAAAATTTTTTCTCAGTTAATAGTAATAATATTTTTACGTAATTTAAATATTTTAAAGAAAATTATAAAAAAATAATATATGAAACAAAACATTCGACGACAAAAAAAAATTAAATTATTCTTCTGAAAACATCAAAATATCAGAAAAGATAATTTTTAAACAAAATATGCAAAACGTTATTTCTTGAATTTCCTCCAGAGAGTCAAATTTTCAAACACTAATTCAAAATAATGTTACTTATTTTTTAATTCATAATTAAAGATTTCAAGAAACAAAAAGTAATAAAGTTCTTAGTTAACCTTCAAGGTAAAAATCTATTCTCTTTTCTTAGGAAAAATTCAAGCAAGTAAAGGGAAAATTTAATTCATTTTTTTTCTAAAAAAAAATATGTTTTATTTCTTGCTTACGTATTCATAGTCTGATTGAGATTGACTTCCAGAATACTGTATCTTTCGTAAACTGAAGTTTCGTTGTTTAATTTTTTAATGTCATACTACTCAATGCAAAACAGATTTTACTCTCTTACCTTTTTTAATTGTGTTAGTTTTGCAGGAACTGTAATTATTTTTTAAAAAATTTATATAAGATGTCGATGACCACTGGAAAACACAAAATGTTAGCCGTAAACGCTAATAAATTTCAGATCAGTTAGATTAGAAAATATTACTTATAGGTTTGATTAAATTTCATTTTAAAATATTACTCATATATTAGGCCATGAGGCTAAACTATTTTCATTAAACGAGCATATTAAGAAATTTTCTTTATGTGGTAAAATATACATCTTAAAGAATTCAAATTCTGCAATTATCTATTCACGACAACATTACGATAAATATCAGCAACGACAGACAATAAGTGTACAAATAAGGGGGTAAAGCTTTAAAAAATAAAAGAAAAAATATTAAAATATTATGGGTTAGGTGGACTACAAAAAAAATGTTTTCAAATGTTTTGAGTTTTAGCACGTATTTTCAATTTAAGATATACGGTATGTATTATCATACAATGCTAAACATTATTTCATAAATCGTAGTGTTTAATTTTATTATCGAATTTCTTTCTTTAAATATAGTAGACAATATATGTTTTTAAAAATACAGAGCAACAATAAAATATTCACAAAATTAATGATTGCGACTTAATGTCTGAAACGTAAATTTCAGTTTGACGGGCACAGTTTCGCTTTAAAATACATACTAGCAGTTTTATCACACATTTTCGATTTAAAATATTACGCACACTAATGATATCTGAGCAATTGCATTTCGAAAACATTTTTCGATAGCTTTCTTCATGCAGTAAATTATATATTTTCTAAAAGATTAACGTAAAAATTAACTCTTAAGTGCGTCTAATAAATCATTTCATTTCAGTATAAGTTTTTAATTATCTTTTTAGTAATATAGATATACATTTTAATTGCTCTTATATTAGAAAAATATTTTCTCTTTATGTCGGGACAGGAAATTATGCATAATTTCGCCCATATATCTGTTAGATAATCTTCATAATTTCAACCTTATGTTTCTGCTCGCTTATCTTCATAAAATCATCAGACAGTTTTAAAGGTTAACATGCTATAAGCTGCAGAAGACAATACGCATTAGTTTTTTACTGACATTTAACGGAGTTCTGGGCTATGTGAAATATATAACAGAGATCGGAATCGAAATCATTTCCATAATATTGCTGAGCTTGATCGCCCGCATCGAGTGCGATAGAGTGGCCTTTTATTTGATGAAACAATAAGCATAAGAATGAAAATGAAAGTAATCGAAATAATTGTCAATAATGTGAATTAAAAGCTTCCTATTGATTGGAATGTTAGACTTCAGATGGATGTTTCAATTCTTCGTACAGAAAAACGCAATGACGTAGCTTTTAAACAAAGGATCTCGTTCTGAATATTTTGCGCTCACAAAAATTATATTTCTGATGGTGAATGTGTACTGAACGCTGTTACGTAGGCGACAAATGTAATGAATTTTTAAAGTTACGGGATATTAAAACTTAACAAATCGTTAAATGAAAAGTTATATATATATTGAGTAATTAAAGATACATTTAGAAAATATTTTCAAATGTTTGAAGATATTTGTAGACTCAATACTACCCAGTTTATGTAAATGTCGTTGATGTAGATTAAAGTTCATTTGTTTTCTTTTCGATATCATGTAAGAGCGCGCTTACAGATTCTCAGACATTTTTGAATTTTGTTTTGCAATAATGAAATAACTGTGCATCTGAAGAATTTCTACATCAACGGCATATTAAATATATTATTAAAGTCATTAAAATTTGCCAGCACAGGAAATACACTAAAATTTCAAATATTCCAAATTCCAAATGAAACGTTTTACAAAGAATATACATTCAAACGCATGGGCTAATTGATGATTCCGTTTTCAGTGATGTATTTCTCTGAAATAATTACAGTACTAATGCTTTCAATATTTCTGTATGAATGAAAATTAATTGTTTGAGACCCTTTGCTGTTATTACTTAAAACGGAAGATATTTTTTAATTAACACTTGTTCAGTATGATGTTTTCTTTTTTCAAGCACACTTATATATTAAATTTGAAACAACTTTCAATAATGCGAATGCTGAGAACATAAGGAAAACAGAACATCATAACTAGTTTTGCAAAACGTAATTCACAATACGTTAAAAACGCTTTATTTTCCATTGAAGATGATAGAGTATAATGTTGTTCACTATCAATATCAATAACAATTTTAATGACTTTACAAAAATATTTAATGTACAGTTAATGCAGAAATTCTTAAGATACACATAGATACAATTCTGAATTAATTTTTTTCTATTATTTTCTGATTAGAGAAATTTACAAGAAAGTGAAGACATCCATAACTTAAGAAAAGAAAGAATATCATTATATATTTTTATTTCAATACTATCGATATTAAATTTGAATAATTACATTCTAAAAGAACTAGTATATAAAAACGTAGCTGCCAAGATGGTGTAGTGGCTACAAAACCACTCTGTCACACCTTGCATCTGGGTTCGATTCCCGGCTTTCACATGGCTTTTAAAATGTCATAGGGGTTAATACTAGCAGCCCACTGGGTGCTCCCACAATAAAATATAATTTGAGCCTAAGTAGTGGCGAATGCTTGATGAGCAAATGCTCGCAGTTTAAAAAAAGTTTTTAGAAAAGTTAAATAAAAATAATACGTACGTTAACCGATGCGAATAAGTAGAATGAAAAATAATGCATACAAATTTGCGAGTTCAAATGTTCAGTTTGCTTAAAAAAAGCATTTAAAAGATAAATAATGCATTAGTAAAATTTTTACTATGATCATTGAAAGTGATACATTGAAGTTTATTTATTTTACTTTTTGTTTGTGATTTTATAGATTTCACTAATATATTGCCATGAATTATTAAAAGTGTATATTTTCCATAAGCAAATCTAATTTAATACATCACTTACTTTCATAAACTACCCTTAAAGAAGAAAAAAATATTTATTCGTTTCAATGCAGTAGTCTTAAGAATAATTTCTCCCTTTGATTAGCATATATATTAAAATTTAACTAGTACATTCAAATGTTGCATAGGTTGAGATACATTGAAAATCTTGTCATAAGTATCTTCTAAACATTCTGCCTTGTAGTTAAGTTTAGAGAACGAAAATGCTTTTACAGAAAGCGTATCTGCATTTAATATTTTATGCAGATCCCGATGTATTTACTCTAGTTAAGTGCAGGATCAAATCAAGTGGTTATGAAAGCGTATACGATACCATTTGATCAAAGAACGATACTTCATATCATATGGGATTGAAATTCCCTCGTATGTATTGCATTTTTGGCTTGTTATTCGAGAATCTGAGAGAGGTATATTGAAAGTTGTAAGTCAATGGAGAGTTATCAGTAGAGGAAAATACATTTTTGATTTGAATGTGAAGAAACATCATATGTATTCTTTCTAAATGTATAGTGAGTTAAAGGAATTACTGTTAAAAACGATACGACTGAAAGGACGTATTTTTATGATATATTTATATGAATGTAAAATACATTGACAGTCATATAAATCTATTTTGATAAGGGGGAAAATCGGTTGAATAGTTACTAAGTTCAATGCTATGTTTTATTTTATGGCTGACAAAGTCTAGTCCTAAAGTGAACACTCTCGAGATTTAGTAGAAACAGCAACAACTAATTATGTTGATAATACGATAATCTTTATTTACTTATCAATATTGCCGACAGAAACTCGTGAATTTCAACGGTATAGAACTCCCAACAATAGACATCAGTTAAAATAGCTACTTAATAGTTAACAGGAACTAGATCTAGTAAGAACTGTGGGTTTTAAATTTCTTTATATCATCTACCATGATTATTATGGTTAATCATATGGTTATGACTAACTGCAAGTTCATACCTGCCAGAGCTAGCAAAAACTTACAGTTATGCAGGTCGTGTGACACATAAAAATGTGATCCCCAATCTAAATGTATTATAGCGCAAAAAAAAAATTATCATAACTACATGTTACCCAGTTCATTCAGTAATTATTTTTTTCTTGCAAAAGAGAGCTATAGTTGATTTCTTTATTATAATTATACTGATAAAAAAATATCCGTTACTACTCATATCTAGACATAATCCCGTCGGAAGGCGGTTTTTCTGTGTTTTTTTCTAAAATTTCTTCATATAGTACTGGTATTTCAAATAATTTCGCTGAATATCAGAAAATGTGAACCGCTACAAAATAGAATTCATTACATACCACTCTATTAACTATTAAAAATATCTGGAGTGACTCCACTCAACTCCAATTTACCAAGTGTTTAAATAAATTTCGTTCAACACTATCGGATCAAGCGTTCAGGCACTAGTGCACCTAAAATGATTTTAGTTTATAGGGCACGTATAAGAACGCTTTCCTGTAGCCCTGTAAAAAATACCACTCGCAAAACTTTATGCAATATGTTAGACAGTGGCCTATAACATGCGCACCTAATTTGATGCCAATCCAATGTACCATTTAGACACTAGCTCACTTTAAATTATTTGCGTCCTTAGGCTGTATTTAGAACTTCTTTTTGCAATTCTGCGAACAAACTGTCAGCTCTACACCCACCAAAATGTTTACAGGTCATGAGACTGTGATCTACAATATACATACCCAATTTGAACTTCTTCGAATGGACCGTTTAGAAAATAGCTCATTTTAAATGATATGCGTCCTTAGGCCGTAATGTATAACAATTATGTTTTGCAATTCCATGAACAAACTATCAACTCCACACACAGCAAAATCTATGCAGATATTGTGACTGTGACATTTTATATCCATGTCCAATTTGTTCTGAATCCAATGCACCGTTTAGACTGTAACACACTTTCAAGCATTTCCGTCCATTGTCCATAATGTGAAAATCTTTTTTGTCGCTCTGTAAAAAAAAAAAAAAAAAAAAAAAAACTATATGTCCTATACATACCAAAATCAATACCGGTCTTGCTACTGTGGTTTGGAACATATATACCAAATTTGAGCTCAATCAAATGAACCTTTTAGGAGCTATCGTGTTCACTCACATACACACACATACATACGTATACATACTTCTCTTAAAAATAGCATAAATGAATTCAGGACAGCTCAAAACGTGTAAATACAACAAAACCTCTGAGTTGAACTTTTTCATAATTATAATACTTACATGGTATACGTTCGGAAAGTAAACATCTCACAAAGCATATACCTTCCAACTATTCTGAGAAATATTTCTTTGTTCAGGTAATTTTTTAAGGTAACCAAAGCAAGCAATTACTCGCTAATGTTGCTGTATTTTTAAGTTGAAAATTACTGTTGACAAAAAGTGGTTAGTTGTATTCAGGAATCATTTTTTTCAGCTTCGTTAAATATCACTATACATATATTATCATGAAATAACATTTAATCCCTTGCTCTTATATTTCTTTTCGCACCTCGTACGCATATGCATACTTATGAGGTGAAATTGTTAAGAATTTTCTCCTTCAAGAATGTTCCTTACGGTGACCATTTTTTAAAGTGCGATTTTTTCTGGGAGGACACACAGAAATTAAGAATTGTGAATGCGAAGATAAGCCTCTGTAACTAGACATGGAAACTTTTGCCTACAAAGTATGAATAAATACATTATATTTGCGTATAAAGGATAAAAATAACTTATTCTAAGCTTTTATTTTTCTCTGTCTGGAAATTTTTGGCGCCAGGATTCCGTCTATTTCTGCTTATCTGTATTTAATGAATAAATTCTGCAGACTCATTTTTAATAGATTTTCTATGTTATTTTAAAAACTTTTTAATATCATTTTTTAAATTTCAGAACAATACGCAATCCGAAAATAGCAACATAACCGTATTAAAATATCCAGTAATAACAGAGTTACATTAATATTCATATAAAATTTTGTATTTTATGATAGTAAAAAGGAAAGGATATGACATGTCAGTCAGCGTACTGAAGTATTTTCAATATCGTCTTGGAAAATCATAATTTAGGTTTTCACTAGCTGCTTGATAATTGTATATTTCTTTTAGCGATTATCAGATAATCAGCTGCTGATATGTGAGCTGCTGCAATAGGAAAATCGATATAAATGGTAAAGGATTTTAGCAGCGTTTTCAGTATTAAATATTGGACGCGTAGCGCTCACAGCTGGTTTAAAAGGAATGCAGGTATTCAACGCTTTGTTGTTCACGGACATATATATTTTGAAGTTTGACCAATGACGTTGTTCGAATAGTAACAAAGTTTTATTGCATTATTAATTGTGTATAATAGTACTGTTTATGTTTAAAAATGAATGCTTAATATATACAGGATTACTACCAGAACACGCAAAAAGTTTAATGCATATTTTTTTCTGTGGATCATCGAATAGTCTAATTTACAAGGATTTATTTAGATTGCATCCATGCATTTTGTTTTAATTTGTTTTAAAAAAGTCAATGCTGAACAAAGTTACCTATAATTGACATCATTTATACCACTTATTTACAATATATTTGCAATAATATTATTTGCTTACACATAAATTTAAATTCTTTCCAAAGTTCACATGTAATCCATACATATGGCGCATCATTTCCTGCCATATGCATGGATTGAATAGCCATTAGACAGTCAAAGTACTCTATGTCCAAGTTTTTTAATTGAAAATAATATGCAGTATATAGACAAAATTATATGCAGTATATAGAAAAATAATTATAAATTTTAATTGAAAATAATATGCAGTATACTTGTGTATCCTCCATGGTATTACATTTTTTTTTGATTATAATTTTTGTATGAGTGTCTGTGTTTTGTTTTAATAATATTATAGGTATATGGTGTTGTCTATACATTACAGTAATTGTAACTTTTTAATGCAGTATTTAATTCATTATTTCATAAAAGTTCTTAAAGTACCTCTATGTAAAAATACTATCACGTTATGAGAATAATGGAGCCTGTATATGTTAAGTTCAACAATGCAGGGAGCTTCCCAGGTGGTGTAGTGGTTTAAGAACTATTCTATCACGCCTTAGGTCCTGGTTCGAATCCCGGCTTGGGCATGAATGTTAATTTGTCCGTCCTTTCATAGAAGGGAACGCTAGTCCACCTATTAAGTGCCTTCATGATAAAATGAACAGTACTTCTGGAATAGTTATGGCCAAATACTTATAAATTGCAAGTGCCCGCCATTAGGAAAAGAAAAACAGTGCAGGGCTAACTGATCACCCTTAATCAATGTGAAATATTTTATACAAGGATTATTAAAATTATGATTATTTTTAGTTGTTAAGTCACTGGTAATCAAGTCTATCTTTGTGTTCACGATTACTCAAAATATTTCCTATATTTACAATGTCTGTTCACTAAAAAATACTATGTTTTATGAAGTTTTCGTAGTTTATGAAAATTAGGTAAATTAGCGATTTAAATTTGAGAAAAAGTTGTTTTCAAAAATTTTATTTGTAATATGTGAAATCTTTGAGTATAAACTCTTTTTAAAATTTAAATTATGTATTTGCTCCTAATACTAATCAAAAACGTAAAGTACGAAATATTAAACCTGATTAAAAAACAATTTTGATGGCTTTAATTAATGTTGAATCCAAGAATTATTAATTTTAATGATTTTATCAATTAATTATAATGTTTAAAATACACTTTTAAAAAATCAAAATTCGATGCATCTTACTTGATAATGTTACTTGAATATAGTGATGATTATGTGTATATATACATTATATATTATTTAGAAAGCAATCAAATTAGCATGTCATAATGTTTCTAATCGCATAGACGACTAATTGAAGGTTGTATTATTCCTATAATACTGAAAATATTATTCACGGACTTTATAAAGCTAATACATCGAAAGTATATTTTACTTTAAATGTGTTCAGCTTAAAAATATTTTGGAATGATTTTAAATTAGTAAAAAAAAATAGATATAGTTTAGAATAAAACCTGCTAATGGACTTTTAGATAAACTTTTTACATTTATCAAGAAGCGTTGAAATTTTCTAGCTAAGTATTTCATGCATCACCTATTCTCTAAAAGTTAAATTGTATTTCATTCCTCCAAATGAATTAACCGTAAAATGAAATATCTCTCGAGAAATTCTTCTAGAGTTATTCATTCTCTGTATTTCAAAAATTTTATACTTTCTTCGCCATTTTGTCGAACATTAGTTATTTAAATCACATTTGTGAACATTTTTCAAAGCCGTCAGAGATTCACGTACTTAGATTTAGGCTTACAAAGCTTCTGAAAATATTTACGGAATATTAGATGACATTTTGATAGCTCTTTTATTTTTACGATGATCTACTTTTCCTCCTATGCCCATGAATTTTTCGATTTATCTTTGTCTCGTTCCCCCCGTTCATTCAATATATCATTCACTTCTTCTTCCTGGGGTGTTGTTTCTTCATTATTGCGTTTATTCGAAGTTGCTACGTTTTTGTTTTGTTATTTTACGAACTTTTCTAGTGTGAGGAGTAAGCAAACAATTTTATTTGAAACACGCTGTATGGTATTGCAGTTTTGTAGAAATACGTTCCAGCGTTAGGTTAGATACTTAAGGAAACGGTGCTATGCTATACTCTGAAATTCGTTCAGTTCCGTTGTACAGCAGACTCTTGACTTCCACGAGGGGTGCGTTGCAAGGACATTCGCGTAAGTGAAAGTGTATTTTTACGACTTTTTTAATAACTTACACAATTATTTTAGACACCTATAAACACCCTTCAAACAGTTTTAAACCATTCCTCAACTATATATTGTAACGGATTTTCAGGGCAGCCCGCTGTTCTGGGGCTTAAAATAGTTCAATGGGTATGTGGACAATAATAGTTTGGGGCTTAAAATTCGTATTTTACGCTTCAAATAGTTAAATTTTGCTTTTTGTTGCATCAAAATCGGTCAACTAGAACCGGAGAAACGGAGGTTTTGGTTTCCCCCATTGTTTTCCTATGGCGTTTCTAGAAATCTCGAGAAATATTGGTCGAAAGCCTTCGGTAACTTCACTTTTGGGGATTTATTTTTGGCGGGATTTTGGTCATTTGGCGCGATTTTCCCTATGGGGCTTGTAAAGTTGCTTTTGCTGCATTAAAATCACATAATAACCTAACTTTTCTCTTCTATGAGGTAATCAAAAGTCCCGCTTTATGTGGAATCTTCAAGAAATAGACTTTTCTGGAAGCTTCTGGTGTCGACTGCGTCGATACAAGCACGTTAGAGGCCCCAATTCAGTGTGAGTCGAGCTCCCGTCCAGTGAGTTTCATGTGTTACGCTTACTTGAGAAGTATTTTTGGTCTTCCTAGTTTAAGTTCTCGTCGTGATCTATTTTGTTTATTTTTTTTATAAAGTTGTCAATAATATGGTAGACTGCAGTGATATTCTTCAAAGTATTTGTGTAAATGTACCGAACAGGTCTCTTCGTAATAGCCATTTATTTGTGGATCCAATTATAAAATATAATTACATATACTTTTCGTTATATAAATTTTATAAAATTTATAATAAGTTTTCTTTGGATTTGGATATTTTTAACATGTCTTTTAAAGTCTTTAGAGTTAGGTGTTTTGAACTTTTGCAGTAATGACTGGTATTTATTTTATCTCAGTATTTTATCTTTTTTAATTTTGTCTTTTGTAATTTGTCCTTTTATGCATCACTGTAAATGGATTTCAATCTGTAGTGTGCATTTCTTTTATGAAATAAATAAATAAATAAATAAATAAAAAGCAGTGTTTTGGCTTGCTTTTCGAAGCTTTATTTTTAAGCGCTGTGTGTAAATCTTTCATTGCTGAGTTTTAAGGGATTGTGTACGATATCCCTTGTATTTCCACTGAATTTTGCCTGTGGAAGTGTTTTATTTTGTGTGAGAATTACAGCATTTTTGAGAGCTTCGGTACTGAGTGGACTGTTATAAACGAGCTACTGGCCGTTAGTGCCTGTGAATTTTGCACAGTTGATTGTTCGACTAAATTCTAGAGTCAATTAAGTTTGTGTTCCATCATGACAAGTGGACTTTTTACTAGAACTTTCTACACCAACTGGACTTCAGAACGACGAACCCAGGAAACAAGCAGAGTATCCTGCAACAAAATTACCATTTCCCACTTACAGAAATGAATAAATGAATTTTGGCGCTTCTTGATGTTGGCGAAAAATTTTGTAGTGCAGGCTAGGATTTCGTTTTAGCTTAAAGATACGTAGTCGTGAAAAACTCGTGTAAAATTCAATTTACGTAAATTAAATCACGTTGTAGTCCATCGTACTTTCGAATAATGTTATTAGGTAATTTCAAAAATCTACTAAATTCGGTTGAACTAAGAGAACTACAAAAATACTTGCTTCTTGTCGAATTATTAATGTAAGTTTTTATACATTTTTATTTAAAAAGTGCATTATTTATGTAAAAATTTTTCTCCATTAAAACATTATCGTAAATTCGTGATAACAGGCATTCAGAAATGGACAATATAGTTGGAAATGAATTCTTTACAATGAAAATTGTTCTCTTTCATCCCGCTTTCGGAATATTTCCGAACAGCGCACTTTTGACAGTAGCTTAAAGTTAAAAATTCGATTGAACTTTTAAAAGTACGATAATTTTTTAGTTTTGTCAAGTGAATTCATTTTTCATAAATTATAATTATCGTTTGCCTGTTGTGGACAAGCACAAACTAAAAAAAAGTTTAATATTTTTTTAAAGACATGAGTGTTCAGTGAATTAGAATTTGCGCATTTAGAAGTATGGCATGCATTACATACTTGAAAGTATACATTCAGAGATGAGAAATATAATTTGAAATGTTACATCGTCCATAGTCGCTCTTTAGGTCAAACATTATGTATCTAACTCGAAATAACTCTGAACAAAAAATAAAATATAGGAGTTAATAGTTAAATTGTATCTTTAAATGTATGATTTTTCATATTCGTGTAAAAAGATCACACACTTTTGTTAGAACGTGTTTTACGGGTTTCTTTTTTTCTTAGACCTAGAAAAAGAGAAGATTCTTTTAAATGCATCGCATCTGGAAGCATACCACAAACATTTATTCAAAGCTACATATGATACCAGTTACTTTGCTAAAATATCAAGAGATGAAATATATTCAAGCAGCATGCATCTTTGGCATTTTTTAAAAGATAATTTGCTTAACGAGAAAAGCATTTCATTTATTTAGTAAACAGAGTGTGAGAAGCGTTACATTTATTTAGTCAGTAAAATTGGGCAGTAAAAATATATCGCATTATATTTTCACCAAGATGAAAAGAAAGCGGAAGATACGTCAAAGTAATATATTTAGTGCTAACAGTTCTAGTTATTCATTTAGTAAAATATATTCAATATATTTGCGTTACTCGTTAAGGAATTCCCGTAAAATAGAAGCTATAATTTACTAAATATAATAGAAGTTACAAAATATGTATGTACCAAGACTTAGTAAATATAATTTTCATATAACATTATAAACATAATTAATTATCCTGTGGTTTTATTTTCCGCTCATACAATCCGGCTTCTTTTTATGGCTAATTATCTTTTTCCGTGATATATGCTCTTTTTTATTTTACCTGAGAGAAAATGTTAATTTGATGTAGTTACTATATATATATATTAATTTTTTGGCTTTCTCTAATCTTCATTTGATTTTTTCTAATTTCGTTTAGGTGATTTTTTTCTGATTACTTTTTTGAATATAGCACTATCAAAATTTGCAGAATATTATAAATATGCCTAAAATCTCATTCATGATTAAGAATTAAGGGAGGAAAAAAAGAAACCTTTATTACAATCACATACCCCTGACATTAAGGTAAAACGTACACTTATCCTATTTGTGAGACCCTCAAAAATCGCTCTATCTTCATGGGAATATTTTTTATACCAAGCAGACTCATTAAATGGCTAGTTTACTCGACAGTTTCGTTTAATGTTAGATACTGTGAAATGTTTTATGCATCTTTCTATAAAACGAAAACATTCCAAAACTAAATGCGATAAGACAGGACGTTTAAAATTTACCTTAATTCATCTAAACTAATACAATAAATATTTTGCAAGATTATATATCTGTTCAGATACGAAGAAGTGACGATGTATAACAAAATGACGTCGTAAAAAAGACAAAAAATAATAATAATAAACAGTGCATCAAACTGCAATTCCATGAATTCATCCCTTTTGTATAAAAATTTATGTATTTATGCTTTTGTGTAATTTTTTATCTTAGATCTGCATGAATGTCCTTTAGGGATCTTACTTTCCGTCACAGGATATATTAAAGGTTCAATTATTTTCCAGATTGTGCAAATAAGGAACTAAATATACGAGGGTTTACAATAAGTTCTACGCAAGGACAAATAAGTTTTGCAAACATCATGAATATACATACACTTTGAAAATTTAAGCAAAAGCACTGATGACAAATGGTTTGCACGGAAGGATAACTTTTTAGTGTCAGAGAAAACACGTATAAGTAATTCATCAATACAACTTGAAAGATGGATGTAGATAATTTTCGATTTTCCGACCAGCATGTACCCTACGTGGCATACAGTTTGGTAGGAGGGGGAATCTAACTCACAACCCTACACGTTATTAGTTTGTAGCATAAAATTACATATCCTGAAATAAAAGGAACCGTAATAGTATAATTAAGAATTAGAAGTGCGATATAAAGGACTGTTAAAGCATGATATAGTATTAATGAAACACCAAAGTCATTGTCATTTATGTGCTGTAGCGCTTTACACTACAAAAGCTGCCTACATTTTCTAACATGCCAGTTCAGTATTTTTAACGTTAATACAACAGCAGACATTCAATCGCTTAAATAAACGCCTTCCATATAAATATTTCTGCGCAGCTTAAAATCTTGCTGCTTAAAACCGAATGACTTTTTGTAAGATATGGTTCGTGAACCTTGTTTTTCAACAAGCTGATTGAAAAAAGTACGCCTTTAAAAAATCATCAATTTAGAAAAAAAAAAGATGTTGCAAGCCAGACTTTGTAACTTTCTGAGTTTTCTCAATTCGCTTTGCAGGGATCTTTTATTTAGATTCTAAAGATATTTTTTTTAACGCAGCTAAAAAGAGTTAGAAAGTTTTCCGCCTGCTTCCTTTTTCGCTTTGCGATTTAATGTATCGCAAGCTTGTTCTTATCCAAACCCTTTGTTTAAAGGATCTTCTTTTGGGGTGTACTTACGTTTGTTACATGGAGGTGTTTTAAAAGTTCTCAATCTATTTTCATTTCCACTGCGCTGTTTCATGTTTTGTAAGCGATTTTTTTCCCTCCTAGCTCGCTGCTGTTCACAAGATATTTCTTTCGATAAGTTGAAATTTTAAATGCGAAGAGCTTATATTATTAGGGTTTTTTTATTTGGTTCAAGACCGTTAGAGTATTGTAATGTTATTTTGCATTTCAAAATTTATTTCCTTCCATATCTGTACTTGTATGTGTTTCTCCTTCTCTGATAGTAAAATTTTATTTCAAATTTTTTCAATCTATCAGGGGTGTATTTAAAGACAGGGGGGGGGTGTGCCCGGGGCCCTCCGAAACTGTAAAACAATTATTAAAAAACAGCTATTTTTAAACATCAATATTAATTCTAGTCACAATAAGGTTTGAAATATCGGATCCCCCCTCCCCCCACCTCCCGAACTGGAAAATTATGTGTACGTTACTGTAATCTATTTTATTCCATTTTTTGTATTTTAAATGTTCTAAAATAATGCAAAGCTATGTGAAGAATTTTGAAAGCCGATTTCATTAAACATTTTTAATGTTCTCACTTTTTGAGACAGTCCGGGGGATCAGTTCTACCTCTGTGTCAATAGACCGATGGTTGCTTTACAAAGGTCTTAAGTATTTGCAGAGCCTATTTGCGTTCTATCATATTCTATCATAATTCTTTTAAAAATTGTAAATACGTTTTAGGAATACACAAGTATTATAAGTTTGTTTTACCATTATTAACACCAACTCATTTGATATTAAAGAGAGTCAAACTAACGAAACAATTCGCGATCCTTGGCTTACAGCAGCAATGTACTAGTGGACACTTTTTAAAAACATGTTTTTATCGATATTCCTTGAGGTCATTTCATGTATAGTCTGTATACCTAATTTTGTTGCAACCCTCTTTATAAGGGAAGTATAATTGTAATCTCCCTCTACAATATAAAAAATTACGACAGTACTCTGTGTACTTCTCTGCAACATATCTAAAATTGAATGAAATAATGATCACTTAATTTAATTTGTGTATCGGTCATTTAACTACTATCTTACGCTTGCAATATCGCGTAAAATAGTATTACGCTTGCAATTACGCGTAAAGCGTAAATATCCATTTACCCTTTACAAAAACTGGTAGTTGCTATGGTTTTTCATCATAAAGGTTAGGAACTTTCCGGTTCGTGCAATGGTTAGAGAGCCACTCTACCACACCGCGGGTTCGGGTTCGATTCCAGGCACGGGCTTGGGTGTGATTTTGTCAGTCCATTCACAGGACGCAACGCTAGTCCATTTATTAGATGGTCTATAATAGAGACCAGTAATTTTGGCTTAGGTAGCGGCCAATGCCTTTAGACTATAAGTGTCCGCCGATAGCTGAAAAAAATGGACAGGAAATGGATTAGGGTATCTGATTTTCAAAGCTTGTTTTTTTTAAATATTTATAAAGCAAAATCTATCATTGAAAATGATATTCGGAGGTATGCTGTTCACTAATGGGCTCGGAAAATCTGTTGGTTTTAGATATATGAGTTGTTGTGCTTGTTTATTATGTCCTCTGGTTAACTGCAGAGCGGTACAAGCTCCAGCCGAGCTGGTTCTATTTTATTAAGCTTCAGACGGAGGTAGACCGACTTAGCTCGAAATCTCTTCAATTTCAACAAAATACAAAGAGAGACCATCATCTGGTATGGCACCGCAAAGGTATATCATTTCAGTACAGAGGACGTTTGAATTACGACAGATTTTACGTGCACTTGCTAGCTTTATCTTACATGGTACCACAACAGTCTAGTCGAGAGAGGTTATTGCCTCTCGGTGAGAAACGAGCTTGAAGCTACCGGAACATTGCGAGACAGATTTTTGACAACAATTGTAGTCATTTCTTCCTTACATGTTGTTATCTTCAAATTGTCCGATCATATTGGCTAACGGAAGGGGTAGGACATTCTTACTAAACGCTAATGACACATATCCCTTAAAATATAAACATACAATCGCCTAAAGCATCATTTTTCTTCATTATCAAAATTCCACTGTCTACCATTGAGTAATATTTTTTTACCTATATGAGTGGAAAACTTACTTCTAGCTTGAAAAACATTTCTTTACAAAACTTCAATTTTAAAATTCACTGCTAGAAAGCATGGTTAATGTTCTGAGTTTCTATTTCATTCGATTTTTCAAAGAATCTTTTATTTAGACACTTAAGATTTTTTTTAAATGTATCTCTGAAATAAGTTACAAAGTTTTTCCTCCTACTTCCCTTTCGCTATGCGATTTAATGTTTTGGACGCGTGTTTTTACTCTAACCCATTGTTTAAAGGATTTTCCTTTGGGTATCTTACACAGGCCCGGACTGGCTCCTTTGGGGGCCCTCGGCTGAGATAGAAAAGGGGCCCCTTACTGAGAAATTTAGAGGGAATAGAATATTAGACTATGTATACGAGGCGTATTAGGAGGCGTATTATTATACGAGGCGTATTATTTTAGAGCTTTTGGGGAGCTTGGTTCTTCAGGGGTTTTCACGAGCCGCGGGGTTCGTGGGGGTCCTTCGCTGCGCCACTGCGTAAAGACGTAAGATTACTGGGAAATAAACAATACAATTACTCTGATATATATATATATCAAATTACTCTATTTATAAAGTAGTATATCCATTTTGAGGGGCCTCTCCGGGGCTCCCTTGGGCCGGGGGCCCTCGGCGATCACCGACCAGCCGACCTGGCCAGTTCGGGCCTGATCTTACATTTGTAAAAGAATTACCTCGAGGAGTTCCAAAAGTTCTCGATTTATTTCACTAGGCTGTGATTTATTTTTTCAGTCTCTTTCGGAATATCTTTCTTTCCATAACTTCAATTTAAAAATAAGTAACATAATTTTTTGAAGTCAGTTCACCCTTACTTGTGTGATTCACAATGTTATTTCCTATTTAAATCACCTTTTTTCTGAATATTAGAAAATTCCAATCTTTGAAAGTTTCCGGATTCCAATCTTTTTTCCTCAAATTTTAAAAGCAGTGAAGTTTTCCTCTTTCCTATTACATTTTATGTGTGTTTTTTACAAAGTTTTTTAATTACTTTATCGTTTAACACCAGTATTTTGAGTGATTTTTCAGTTTCCGTAGTTTTGTTTAGAAAGTATTCGCCTATAAAATATCAACTGGATTCTCTGATCGGAATGCTTGCACCAACCTACTCAACTTTAATGTTAAAGCTGTTACGTTCTACTAAGAATTTCAGATATGTTGGAAAGCTTTAATAAATGGTCACAGAGTTCATACTGCGATAGAAATTGAAGTCTCGCGTGAAAGATCTTTCAGCCTTGTCTAAAACTAGGAGAACAGACGAGACCCCCTACTATCAAACATACAAACGCCTCCTCCATATAGAAAGCCTTACAACTTCTACGTCATTGAGCTCTGACGTCATCATTAGGCCTAAGTTTAAAAGTTTTGGTTTCACAAAATAAAACTATTAAAAATTTCTGGGGATTTTACCCGTGAGTGGTAATATTTTAATAATTTGAGATAAAAAATATAATTTTACGACAAAAGGCAGTTTTTAAGAATGACTAATTCGATAATATGATAAAAAAATAGATCATAAAGAATAATTTTATATGATAAAAGGTATTTTAATTTTGTTTAATTTAAGATATTTTCTAATATTTGTAGCACTCACCAGAAATTTTAGTTTTACTTTGAAGGCTGTAACTTTACTTAGTTGTAAGGCTTTCTATATCTCGGAGATGTTGACTTCCCCTTTCTTAACTCCATTCCAACTGACCCTCAGTGGCATTGGCGATATAAAACGGCCTTCTTCATTCAGAGTTTTTCAAAAAGTTATTGATGACCTGTCCTTTACACGATACATCGCAATGCGCAAAGGGAAATCAGCTTTAAAAGACATCTGGCGTCACTTGCAAGTGACATGGCGTCATTTCAGCGGACCCCTGTCTAAAATCTCTGTCGAAGCATGAAAATACAACCTTCCATCAAACAATTCTGCACGACTAAATGCAGTATGAGATTCGAAAAATCGACTTTAGAGACAGTAGTCATAATCCAGCAATTGAAGAAATGCATTGTTGCCATTGGAAGTTTCATGTTTACAATACAGTTTACCACGAATGCTTGGATACTATCTGTCTTTGAACTTACAGTTTCGGCCTGGCTCAAATAGAGTTTTATCACCCCCGCGAATAAAGACAGTCTCCAAAAGAACCATCAACAGTGGCATGTAGCAGAGATTCAAGCGGCCTTAAAAATTTGGAAAAGTAGTTAATAGATGTATGTATAGGAACATAGGTCCTATTTTTAAAAATATTAATTGTAACGATACCCTTAGCAGTTTTACCCTAAATTTGATCGCATAACCTTCATTTTAAAAACCGCATAATTCTTTTCGCACGATGGTTTAGCAGCGAATTCCTTGAACCTTCTAAAACGAAGCTATATCTTCTTTTAGTTGACATATGCGTTGGAATGAGGGGAAAGATAGTCCATTCAACCGCTTAACAAGTCTGAATAATTACACTGGATAGTAGACTACTTGTCAGAATGTTACAAAAAATTAGGGAGGTAGGACACACATTGACAGGTTAAAGCCCCGTCGGAATGGTGCCAGAAACGCATTCATGACGCGGTAGGGAGCATTGAATTGGCTTAAGTGTTTGGAACGTACTTGGATCGAAGCTTCATTTCGCATTTCCGATTCTATAGACATAAACACAAGGAAAGTAAAGGAGACAAAATAGGAGAAAAAAGAAGGAAGAATATTATTTGTTGTTCCTAAACATATAAACAAAAGTAACAAAAAGGGAGTACATCTAATATCAAAAGTGTTCGAAATGACGACCTCCCGTACGGGAGGCAGGCCTCAAGTTCAAACATTCTCAAATATTCCAGAAGAGTCTTGGATTTCTTCGGTTGCTGCACAATGCTTGCTAAAAGGCCCTCGGAGCTATGAACGAATGCTTAGTAGACAAGAAATGTCATTTCTCCCCAGAAGAAGTAATCTGTACGCGGTAGGTCTAGCCATTGAGCATGTCACTGGACCATTATAGTTCATCCACCGTTGGACGATGTTGCATTTAAATGGGTACGCAGTTTGTGTTTGTTTATGGTTTAAAGCCGATTGACTGCGCTAGATTCCTAAGCCTATAGGGGGAATGCACTCCTTGGGGGACTTTCTAAGGGATGCTAGCCCGTATTTACGCGAGGTTTCGGAGAAAACCACGGAAAACTCCGAACGGCTAGGTCGACAGACGTTACCGGGGTTTGAACCTAGCAACTCCGCTTTCCAGTTTCGAGAGCAGAACCTCTCAGCCAACGGTGGGGCAAATGGCTACGCAGAGAAAGGTGAAAATGGGAATGAACTACATCCAGCTGACACAGGGTAAGATGCGACCCACTGGAAGCGTGACATTGTTCAATAATTCTGGTAACACTTGTGCCAAGAATATCAAGTGGTGTGCATTTTTTATGCGATCAGGTAACAAAGACAGATGGCCGGAAGGAGCGATCCCTTACCGGCGACTATGTTTACTAAAAAACGTGTCTGTGCAGCGTATCGCATGTGGATTCGTTATCTCCAACATATGGTTTTTATGACTGTTGAAAATACCTTCTATCGAGAAATATTCTTAATCTGTGACGAGACTGGGAAACGGGGACCAGCAGCTCGTTTTTACAAATACTAATGGGGGAAATCCAGAGGAGAATGGACACACTCTTCCAGTAACTTGACACGTTATAAGGCATTTAAATGCATGAAATTGTTAATCAGAATTCTCCACTCGCTCTGTTGTGGGAAATTCCGCGATTTCATTCTCGATACTCCGTTCTTTTCTAGTGGTAAAGCTGCCTACCAAACATAGCACAGTTTCAACGTTGGCTCTCGTACGTGTTGCTTGATCACAATTAGGTGTCGCCATTATGGAAGGAACCACTTTCATATAATTGCTGCTGCAAGTGCGCAAAAATAACTTGAGCGAGAGTGCGTCTCAACGGATAACTTTGGTCAACACCTCCTAGACATAGAAAGCCTTATAACTGCTACGTCACCAAGCCTTGACGTCATCATTAGGCCTACATTTAAAAGTTAGATTCTGACAAAATAAAGCTATTAAAAATTTGTGGTGAATTTACCCATGATTGTCAATATTTTAATAATTTGAGACAAAAAATTTAATTTTATGACAAATGGCAATTTTTAACCATAACTAATTAGATAATGTGATAAGGAAATAGATCATACTGAATAATTTTGTATGAGAAAGATATTTTAATTTTAATGTTTAATATAAGATATTTTCTAATATTTGTAGTATTTACCAGAAATTTTTAATAGTTTTATTTTGTGAAAATAAAACTTTTAAATGTAGGCCAAATGATGACGTCAAAGGTTGGTGACGTTATAGAGATGGGCGGTTCGACTCATTTTACTGATTCGAATCTCAACTCACTCACTACTTCGATGATTCGAATCTTGAATCAATAAAACAACTAAAGAAATTTTCCCTCTCTCTGCGCCGAATGCCGTACTATTTAAACACCCTTCACCCATTCATCGGGTTTCTTCTCCGCTGAGTTCTCGGGCAGCTAGCATCTCTCTCTCCTTGCTCGAGTAAAACTAGTGTTTAAACTGCCCGAAATGAAAATACAGGGGAGCTTCGTATGACCCCCTGGGCCTGTAAGATTACAAGGTTAAGTTTGGTGTCAAAGTATTCGAAATTTTATGAATCGATGGGGGTAAGCGTCTAGGGGGGGGTCGAGAATCAATAAAAACGCGCTCCGATGGATAGTTTCCGAGATATACGTTAATTAATTATGGTAATTAGACTAATTAACCATGATTGAGGCTTAAAAGGACTGCAAACATGTACAAATTGGCTCTGGGATGGTTTCCAGACTTTGGAGATGCCGCGGGAGGAGGCTAGTGTTTAAAATGCCCAAATTGAAAATAAAGGGGAGCTTCGTATGACCCCCTGGGCCTGTAAGATTAAAAGGTTAAGTTTGGTGTCAAAGCATTCGAAATTTTAAGTATCGGTGGGGTGTTGAGTCTAGGGGGGGCCGAGAATCAATAAAAACGCGCTCCGGTGGATAGTTTCCGAGATATACGTTAATTAATTACGGTAATTAGACTAATAAACCATGGAGCTGTTCTTTCCGCGATCCGGCATCGTCATCAACGAAGAGAAAGCAGTAGCAAAAGCATCACAAGCTGGTATTGATCTCAGGATTTTCTTATCGCCGGCCTCAGAGGCGTAGCCAAGGGGGGGGGGTTAGGGGGTCATAACCCCCCCCCATGAGGAATTTTAAGCCATACAAAATGTATATTCTTCACTACATTATCACACACATGTATACATATATATGAGTTGCAGTAGTCATAACCCCCCCATGAAAAATTTCTGGCTACGCCCCTGACCGGCCTGTATTTTTTACCTTTATCGAATTCGAGATTTCGCTGAAATGAAAATGGGAATATCGGATATTTGATGTTGAAATAACACCGATATGTCGATATTTATCGATTTTTGGCTCAGTCCTACTGAGGGGCTGCTGCCCCCCCCCCAAAAAAAATGGGACCCTTTACTTAGCTTACAATTGAACTTTATCTTTAAATTTGATACCCAGCCCACCCCGAAATAAAATCCTGGCTACGCCACTGTCAATAACACTAACTACGCACCTGCTTTAGACCCTATTTTGTATTTCTCTGAATTACGAAAGAAAATAAAATCATTCCCCTTAAACGAAAAACAAGGTAAAAAAAATATCTTAAACGAAATCTGCAGCAATAAAGCGAAATGTTATTTTGCTCACTACTAAGTCCTTTTGTGAGAGCGCTTAATACCGCCCCTGTATCCTTCATTAAAAGTGACAAGCACAATCCTAAATTTATTTCATTCTATTTCCCTTCACATGAAAACCCGCCACCATGTAAACTTAACGTTCCGTTTTTTTTTTTTTTTGCGGGGTATTTAAGTTAAAGTTAAAAGGGATTTTCATTAATTTTTAACAATATTAATCAGCAGACAATTTGGAAGGAGGGAGCCCCCGAGGGAAAAGGTTTAAACAACTTTGAGACCCCCCCGCTCTACACGAGCATTGGCGTAAATTGGCATGTAATATTTGGATGGGTGACAAATGTTTCCGATTGTATAAAATATCATTATTATAAATAGCTCTGATACGTGAATTTTCTTAATTTTTTTTCGGGGGGGGAGATTGACCCCTCGTGCCCTTAGGAAGTAACGCCTATGCCCCCGCCAAAAGCAAACGATGTTCGACCCACTCCACACCCACAGACAGATAAAACTTTAAATCCGACCACCAATTAAGAAATGAAACATGAAAGATTCGAAAAAAAAACTTCAATTAAATGAAACATCCTTTCGACTCTTTTCGACTCCTTTCGACTCTGAGTCGATAGAAGATTCGAAAAAATAACTCCAATTAAATGAAACATCCTTTCAACTCTTTTCGGCTCCTTTCGACTCTGAGTCGATAGAAGATTCGAAAAACTAACGAATCTCAACGATCGTATACAATCACCGAAACAGAGCGAAACACTGAATCAGTAAAGATTCGTTGCTGCACCAACTCAGTGACCAACTCACCCACACCCACTCATTTACTGTTTCAAATCATCTATCGACTCAGAGTCGTAAAGAGTCGAAAGAGTAAGGGAAAATAAGTTTCCCTTCCCTTCGCACTTGGAATGTATTTCCCTTGAGGGCTTGAGATTCGAATCAGTAGAGAGTGAGTGTAAAGACTGAGCCACTCAGTACCAAGATTCGACTCATCGAATCATTGGCCATCACTAGTGACGTAGGTGTAGTCAGGCTTTCTATATGTAGGAGGCGTTGCTTTGGTCTACCAACCTCTCAGCGGTTCGAACACTACAGCATAGCTGCCAACCTTCCCGATTTCTTTGAGCAATTTCCCACCACAATTTTTAAACAGCTTAGTTCAAATTATGGCGTTACACTTAGTATAAATTGATAGGTAAAAATTATTGGTGGAAAATCTCCCGAAAAAATCGGGAAGGTCGGTAGATGTGCTACCGTGTTGTGCGTTATATACCAGGAGCATATTTCCTTTCTTTCAGTTCCTGTAACCTGCAATCCTACAGCACCTCTTTCTGCCTTCGAACTAGAGCGACTATTTCATATTGTGGAATCCCTCTCGAGGCTAGTGAGAAATTTGCATACTGTCCCTTATACATTCCCGATACACTTTGCTCTGGGAATCCGGCACGTCTAATGCTCTCGCATCTCCGTGGCCAAAGATCAGCTTTGTCTGATCCACTCATTTCATTGCCCTTACTTCGCAAAAAGGGCGTTTCCGACCCAGCATTCCTATCTGATACCGAGTCGTCTAGGTGTACCCTACCACTCTTCGAGGTTTGAAAAATCTTAGCTGGATCACCCAGTATAATTGTGACGGGAAATAGTTTTCTGACAAGGATCATCTAAACAAATCATCTCTTTGGATGCAAATCTCGTTTGCTGTATTCAGTATCTCACAGATCATGTAAACGAACTTATACTAATATTTGTAATATTGAACATGATCAGCAATAAGATTTTATAAAACATTTCTACCAACGCATGGACAGACAGGTTTTTAACACTTCATGGAATAACTGTACACTATATCTGATTTTACTTCAAATGCTTTAAATAGGTAAGGAAGAGTTGACTTTTTGTACTTTCCGAAACGATCGATCCATTGTGCATTTTTTATTTATTTGTGTTATTTTTACAAATTCCTCAATTAGTTTTAACTGTCATACACCAGTTTTTAACCGTTCTTATTACATTGCACAAGAATAGTTTTAAAAATGACTTCACTAATATTTTTAAAAAGTATTGTGTACGTGCATGTCTTACTTTTGCTATTTTAAATATTAAACTATTTTTATCAGAACATAAAAAGGGGTTTGAACACTAAAAAATATTTTAAAGCATAATTAATACTGTCGCTTTTGATAAAATGTTAGCTTTGGCATTATTAATTCAACAAAGAAAAATCTTTGCGCTGTCGGAATTTTTGTAGCTGGCGTTCAGAGCCTAATTATCTAATGTCACTGATAAAAAATGAATAAATTCGGAAACATATTCCAAACGTTACCTAAAGTAATGATTTTTTTCATTTCTTGAGAAGAAAAAAAGAACATCATATAGTTTCCTTAGCATTTGACATCATTCATGCATCATCTTTCGAACAAGGTATATTATTTTACCTTTCTTACAAAGAAAAAAAAAATGACGCAATATGCCTGTCTGTATTTTATTCTCTTTCAAATGAAGAGAAAATTATATTATTTTTGTTCAATAAGGACACAATAGAAAAAACAATTTTGAACGAAACACGATACGTACATGTTTATTAATTTTATGATGTATCTTGAGATAACAATATGAGTGATCTACGGCAAATTCTCGCGATGCACATGCAGAAATAATGAAAGCGGTGTTTGTGAAATCTTATTACTTCCAAGATCGGATGATCAAAAGAATCTTCACTTTTATGGCAACGGGGGGAAATGAATATAAAAATGAAAAGAAAAAAATATGTATTTCTTTAACACAGTAAAGCAGATTTTGATTTTGAAGTGCATGATTTAAATGAAAAGTCTCGTACATTAAAGAAAGACGAAGATCAAAAATGATTAAATTTAATCTCTGTTCTTTTTTATGCTTTGTCCTCTGGGGAAAATTACATCTGAAATGAAATAAACGCAACAGGTTAGTAATTGCTGAGGCATTTGAAAAATATTTATTCCCATTTTACCTTTTATTTTTCGAAAACTGTGCAAGTGAAACATTAATTTTTTTAAGCAATTTATTTGAATAAAATGGTATCTGATATAAAATAGAAAAAGAAAACTATTTTTTTAACAGAATGAAAGTCGAAAGTTGTTTTTTTTTTCAAAATGAGACTGTTATTCACTGATTAAGTATTGAATCTATAAAAAAAGCATATTCACAGTAGGAGTTAAAAGATCGCATTCAGATGAGAAAATATTTTACGGAAAAAAAAGAACTCTCTTGTTTGTAACAACCCTCCTTTTACACAAGTCTCATGCTTGGACAGAAGCAAACGACTTCAGAATTTTTATACTACCAATACATGGGGTAAGTGTTGAGTTAGTGTAGCCAATTGTGAATTAAACGATAGTTGAGTTTGAAAATACGTGATAAATTTTTGCAACAAGATATGCGATGCGTTAATACCTTTCCAGCTTCAGTTATTTATCAACGGACAGTAGTGTATGTTGGCTGTGCAATGCTGTTTAAACAAGCTTAGTTTTCGCACGCAATCCACGATGAAGGCGACCCTAGTAGCACAATTAGTCCAAAAAACGTTTAAAACACGTTTTTTAGCGTCAAAAAACGTGTTTCCAACGTAATTTAAACATTTTTGAACTAGTTGTGCTACAAGGGGAAGACAAATCTTATGCAGCCTCACTAGGCTAGCTCTTTGAGCAGAGATGTCATCGTCTAAGTCTTAGTACACACTATGTAAAAAAGTGCGATATTGTACAGGGACATTCGCACGACATTGTACACGGTGTACACACTATGAGACAAAAGTCCGAGACATTGTATCAGGACTGACGAGATACTAGCTCCCTGGTACACACATAGCAACTAAGTCACGGAATAGTTATCTCGCGACAGGTTGCAAGGTTGTTTTGCTACATTTATACTAGTTTTAGAACCTCCGTGATAAAAATATCTGAAGTTTTAAGTTCCCCAGGGAAACGGGAAACGTGCAACAATGTTTCGCGGTATTTTGATATCCGCACGCTGGACCGGCCTAACTAGACTGCAAAAGAGGTTTTATCTTCTTTGTACCTTAATTCAGCAATATTCTTCTTCTTTTTTTAATTTGTTTGTTTGCCGGTGGCTGCAAAAATTCCAGGATAGTTAAAGAACAACACTAAATTTCAATCGAATCTTCCTAGTCTTGCTCGGATGAGATATTTTTTGTAGGGACTCGTGCACAGAATCCCGCGTCACCCAGACAGCTGCTTAAGGTTCCTTACTTTGTACACGTTCGGTGAAAATCTCCTGGCATATTTGAACAGCGTTCTTATTTGAGTCAACAAATAAATTCCTTCGAGTTAACGCATCTTGGTGGAGATTCTCTTTTTTTTGTGGGGGGGGGGCGGGGGGGTGAATCTTGGGATGTTGGAAAATCGAGCACACCTTTACCATTCTACTGCTTCTTTACTCTGTGGCCTAGAATTAATTTTGAATTCCAAACATGCTTGAAATAACATAATATGAGCTTTTTTAGCAGCTTATTTTCACCCTTTCAGATCCTGCGTCTGCAACTGAAAACACACAAATTGTGAATACTATTTCACAGGAAGGGTGTCTTAAATTGCGCACATAAAGAAAAAATAATTCTCCTCAAATATTTAATTATTAGGATTATCTATTTTAATTTTTAATTACAAATTCAATCCCATTTATTATAAAAATTATTTCGTTCAAAGAGAATTTTTTTTTATCAAGTCTGAAAGGAGTAATAATTAAAAGACGAATGGACAAAAGTAAAATTTTCCCTTTCAACATACAGAACGTGATAAAAATAACAAATATTATATATAAAATCTAGAATTGCAGTGCTTTAAAGATTAAAAAATGTTTCGCGCACAAAAACCCGACGGAATGTGTTTGTCTTCCATAAAGCATATCATCTTAAAGAACATTCCGAAAACATAACGACTTAAAACTAATTTGAATGTCTGAGGAAAGTTATTGGAATTACGAAGTCATTTACTTACACAGAAAAGAAATAATGAAATTGTAAATTTTGAGAAATAAATATGTTTTCCGAATCCACATACTTGGCTTGGAACTCCCTTGTTCTAGCAACTCATCTAGCGAATCTTTTGTGTATGTGAAAATATCACAAATATTTAAGCGAAGTATTAAAAACTTCAGTTTTATCAGATCGCTTTAAAACTTTTGCTTTCAGTTATTCAAATTTCCGTTTGCTATTTTTTAAATTGACAATTTTTACACATATTATTAATCATGCACCATGTAGTACGAATAAATCTTCAAAGTAATGATTTGCATCTTTAAGAAATTTTCCTTACAGGAAATGTAAGGATAAAAAACATAATTGTCTAAAACTTTTGCTATATTGTTATATCTTAAAATGTACTATGCACTTTCATTAGCTATTAGCCTATATATAACTATTAAGACTTAGGCAACTTTCAGAAAGAATTCTTAAGCATAGAAATGTCGTTTCAAGAACCGCCGAGGTATTATCCAGTCCATAACTATTGCAGTGTTCTTTTTTTCCACTGCACGTTTCACTAATTTTTCAACTGCATAGTTTCACTCTGTAGAAACATTCAACTTTTTCAAGTCTTCAACTTCTAGTCTTCAACTTCAAGTCTTCAAGTCTTTCAACTTCAAGTCTTTATCGCCATTGGCTCCTTTTAAAAGCTGTTCAAAAGTTGTATGATTTCTCGAAAGAAAACCCTTTACTGTGTTATGCAAAAGTGCACACCATTCAGGATGATGGACTTTACAGTTAAACAGGGTGCCCCAGGAAGGTGGTAACACACTTTAATTCTTATCAATTATAGATAAGTGATCAATGTAAATTGAAAAATGTTCAAAATAAGAAAGGAAAAAAGAATGCTTAAGAAATATTTTCTCTCTTTAATTAAAAAATATATATATATATATGCTTTTTAAATTTGAATTGACCCCAGCTTAAAAAATCATTTAGTAAAATGAGCCCCATACACTAAGGAGGTTAGGTGCACAACTTGAGAATTACATCCTAAAAAATGCCAATAATATGCGGACTTACCCATTTTTCAATGGCTCTCGAAGGGAGAAAGTCAGTCGGAGGTCAAATTTAGGGGTCGTGCAAAAATTACAATTTTTTTTTCCACTCTAGCAATAAAAATTCACATTCAAATTCATATTTAACCCTCGATCATGTTTGCTTATAGATATCTCTGAGATGGTTTGTGATGAAATGTTAAAATTTTGTCGCATCTAGCTAGTGTATGGAACACATTTTACAAATTTGAATTTTTTTTTTGTACGGGGGTGCATACAAATTTTAAAAAATGTAACTTTTAGAAAATGAACGATAGGAATTTCTTTTTAACGCAGTCTTTATTCTTACCTTATTTTGAATATTTTTTTTTAATATGCTTGAACCGCTTATGGATAATAGATAAGAATTAAAACATGTTACCACCTTTTTGGGGCACCCTCTTTACAAAGATATTAGGCGAAAAAAATAGATTCCTTTTTGACAATCTAGTGACAGTCTCATTAAACACAATAAACACTGAATATTTTTAGTGTTCTTCAAAGAAAAACGGATCAGTTGAATAACATTTTTTGGAGAACGGAACACCAGATGTTGACTTGAAAGAGGGGTGAACGTAATTTCCCACTTTTTAAATCAATATATTTTTGTATTACAATCTCCCAACCGCGATTGCTCAAATCAAATGTTTGAAGTGAGTAGTACTGGGGCTAGAATACGGTTTAAACAGTCGGGTACTTTAAAACTTTGTACTACTAGAATTTTAAAAAACACCGAAGTACTTTATTAAATTTAGCGGAATTGTAACGACCAGGTAATCATTCCATATAACACAGAGCAAATATAAATTTTAAACAGTATGATGAATTCTTAGATTAAATTTCTACGAAAAAATATTAATATCACTCATAAAACTATTTTCGAAGCTCTGAAAGTTCCATCACCACTTTCTGAATTAATCAAACTTTTACTTTTCTAAACTACTTATTACTTTTTATTACTTTTCTAAACTATGGAGAATTTGTGTAACCTGTAAGTATAATAATGGGGATACATGCGGAAGCGTTATGTAAAAAAGGTAAATCGTTTATCAACAGTCTCTCGTTCTCATTGTTACTCTAAGTATAAACAAACATATATACAGTCACTCACAAAAGTAACAGATTACCAATATCTTTTTAGAAATTGCAAATTGATGCAAATGATTTATTATGTATCTAATTAAAGTTTTACATAAAAAATTTGAAGCTATTAAAATATAAAATAAACTTAAATTCAATTATGTATCATAAAGGAGTGAAAATTAGAGGATACAAAAGCAATTGACCGCTAAAAAGCTCAAGTTAATACATCTTTTAAAAAATAATTCTCTAAAAATCTTTGATACTTTGTTGTATTGTTTTGAGCTTTTAAAACTTAATCTGTTTGACATTGAATGAATTAATTTTTTTATGAATTCTGATCCTATTTTGTTTCACTTATTTTGTATCAGGATTTTCTACTACTTTTAATCCATTAAAATACATCATGTTTCCGACGTGTTTTCTTGACTGTAATTCTTATCAAATGTGCTCTACTGGATTCAGGTATGTAGATTGAAGCGACATTTAATTTTTTCGGAACAATTATGAAGTATCCAAACGAGGCCTTTCAAAGCAGTATGCTTTACAGGGCCGGACTGGGCCATCGGGCGGTCGGGCTATCGCCCGATGGGCTGGTGGTCGTGTGAGCCGATGCTCTAGAGGGCCTAAACACGACATCGACCCTCAAGGTTGAGACGCAACACGTGGAAGGGGGAAGGAGGACGTTCTATTTTTTATGCTGAATAATGCTCCCCACATCTAAAGTATCTTTATAATGATTAAAATTGCAATGAGCTTTATAGAACATTTCAAGAATACAGAGACTAGAGATCTGCACGGGCCTGAAAATTGAGTACCGGCCCGGCCCGAGCTCGTCGATTCTTGACCTTGAAGGTTCGACCCAAACCCATGGGTTCTCTCAAGTACGAGAGAAATCGCGGTATTCTGAATTCCGCACACCTGTAAAAAAGCCACGAAAATTGCAAATTACTGGCTGCCCTAGATAGTGTCTGTTCCGCTTATACTTACTTTTGTACGATGTTCTGAAAAAAAAATAAATGAACTAAGATTTAAACCAGTGAGTCTAATCGATATTCGGATATGATGAAGTCATGTTATACACATATATCTATGTATTTTTTTTTTTTTAAAGTTTAAATATTCACCTCTGTACTTCAAGTGTAGTAAATAAACTACAAGATGGCATGGCAGAATGGCTTGTTCAATCTCTTCTTTACTTTTGAATATAATAAGGTTTTAAACCTTCATTTCGTAGAAGTTCACATCCTTATAATGGACTTCTACGAAATATAGATCAGCTATAATAGCACACATCTGCTATTATAGCTGATACTTTTTTAAAATAATGTCCAATGCAATTGATACTGTTTTTAAGTGTTCTGTAAGGTCTTTTACTTGTCTATGAAAATTAAAATCCTAAATATGATTCACAATGTTTGGATCAATTTCTTCTTAGTATTCATTAGCTGATTTTAAATGATGATTTTCTTTTAATTCTGAGATGGTGAATCTGAATAAAAGTACGTTAAATAGTAGATAATTAAGTTAAACGAAGTTATTGCAGGATTTCTTTTCACAGTTCAACTCTCATAATTTTCCAATTAATATTTAACGTTAAACTGTCCGAACAGAGGAAACTATTGTAAGAAAATGACCTAATATCTACAGGTTTATGCAGTTTTTCTCTTCAAATGAACGTGTTATATCTATCAATTTATTAATTAAAAATGCTCTACAGATTATTAAAATAATGACAATAGCTATCAGGTATTATACTCTCAAAAGTAGTTACAATTTAGTTTCTGAATGTAACTATTTTTAAGTATTTACTGATAAAATATAAATCGAGCATTTAAAGCACGACCAAATAATTTATTTATGTTTAATTAGCTAAAATATTCTAGTTAAACTGGGTAAGCAAACGAAGTAATTTAAAGTAATATACAGATACATATGAACTGAAAAAACACTCAAAATACTGGTGTTAAACGATAAAGTAATTAAAAAACTTAGTAAAAAACACACATAAGAAGTAAAAGGACTTTTACTTCTTATGTGTGTTTTTTACAAAGTTTTTTAATTACTTTATACAGATACATACACCAACATAATATGTGATATGAATAATTATCACAGACTAAATTTAAGTAATTGCCTTCCCTCCTCCGTCGCCCCCCTGGATTTTATCAGCCTTGTCACTGTCCTGACAAATATACCTTTATGCGAACAAATCACCCGACCCTCGTTACAAGAGAAAAAAAAAAAAAAAAAAAAAAAATCCACACTCAGCCAGAATGCAGTCAAATCTCGTTAGTAAGTCACCTGTGCTGTATAAGACATTGCTCCGCATACTACATCATCTTTCAAAATTCCTAATACTTTTAATACGCCTTTTCACATACTTTACTCAGGGATGAGATTCTTCGGCTTTTTTAAAATTATTAGGAATTTATTTTTTTTTTTGTCTCTGAAAATTCTGCTTTTTTCAGTGGATTTCTAGTAGTAATTATTAATTACTGTGTGAAGATTATCTTGTAGCATGTTTTGATACTTTACTTCTTAAAACTTCTTTCACATATAAATATCACGTGTGCAATTTTTCAGTCTTTTTCCTTTATTTTCAGTCTTTTTCCTTTTTTGCCAATCTCATCCCTGTTTACTCCGCTTATTGCGTCGCTATTTTTTCAACCATTCCACATACGACGGCACCTTTAGTTTCCCATATCTTTGGTAAGGTTATCTACCGAAACCACTTAATTTTTGGTGAGCAGGACTCAGCATTTTTCCTGATGAAGATTGTTGCCTTATCCACAAATTTTAGGAATTCATCTAGGACTCCTTTTCGTTTCGACTTCCGTACGTTAACAGATTAAATATGACAGGTTGTACAGTTAAATTATAAGTTCTACGTACCATCTTATAATTCCCTTAATTGGTCATCCATTTTATTAATTTAAATTATTATTCTACTAATTTATTTAAATTATAATGTAAGTTAATTATAAGCACACTTATTATATGAGCATTCAGAATTACGCAATGCATTTAATATAAACTCCGCTTCAGAAGGCACTCTTAGTAAGTTATTTTTAAGTGGCTTCGCTTCGAGAATGATGTACTAACAAGGTTGGACTGTATTATGATCATCTAATACCCAAAATATAACTATGAACATCTTTGGCTCACTTGCTAAATATTTTTATAAATATGTATACTCCTATATCATTCTTTTATTATATAAATTAAACTTTATACAACGAATTAAAAATTTTATGAATGTATTGTTCGCTTCATTGATGGGTGGTCAATTAAATAACAAAACAAAAATTTTGTTTTGGAAACTCAGTATTGATTTGTTCCATGCTCATACTTATTGAGGTATGTTATAAACTTAGGCGCATCCACGGAGGAGGCTGAAGGGTCTGAAGCCTCCTCCTCCTAAAGAAAAAACTTACTTTTTTTAAAGTAGAGAAATGCCACTAGATCATAGAATTAAATTATTTTAAAAGTTGCCTTTAAATTATTTCTAGCAAAGCTTCAAAAAACAGTGGCGGCCCGTGGTCAAAACTGTTAGTGCAGCCGGAAGCATATGAGCTCCCCCCCCCTTCCTCCCCACAGGAATGGAAAATCTTTGTTACTGAATTCGAAAACGGATTAAGCCCTCACCGAGGAAAAAGAAATTTCATAAAAAATGCAAGAGATCCTATTTTACTTCCATAAAATTTACATAAATTTCAACCAGCCGCTCTTATCCTCAAAATTCCATTAATCCGTGTCTGATTCGAAGTTTCCTTAGAATTTTCTTTTGTAACGATAACTTCAGAAGGAAAGAAAGAAAAAAAAAAGAAAAAAAGAAAACTTACTTATTTTTTATAAGTCAAATCAATCCTCCTTTCTTTTAAACTTGCGAATCGGTCAGTGATGTCCTCATAAAAAGGCGTTGTTTTAATTCAGATATCAATAATTTTAAAAGCTCTTTAAAATTTCCCATGTTTAAAGAATTTTCTCGCTCGCCATGTTCTCTAAATGCCAGTTCTTGCTTACTTAAAAACAATACTGCTTTGATGGGTAATTGTCCATTCATAAGCGTCTATCCAGGCTTACCTTCTTGATAAATTCAGCAATATAAAGTCGAGAGTTTTCCGAACATATATTCTCCGTACCCCTCCCTCACTTCTCGAGCCAATCAGTCAGTCGAATTCACTGCAGCCGTCGTTTGAAAATCTTTCATCTGCTGTACTTAGCTACTAACTCCCTATGCCGGAGAGACTGCTTACAAACTCGTTGCCATGGCAACGGTGCTGCCAATTTCTTGATCGGCTATGAGGGCTGTACCGAGGCCTCCGAGAGAGGAGAAAGAATCTTTCTCCTCTCTTGGAGGCCTCGGCTGTACCAAGACTCACAGTTGAATTGCGGGAAGATTAAAGGGCTTTTTTCTGAATGAGCGATCCGGCAGTTAACTACAACACGTTGTTTTTTGTTTTTGCTTTAGATTTTTTAAAAATTTATCATAGAAATTCCATAATTCTAATCTGAATTTAAGAAAGTTAGTAGAATAAATTATTTTAAAGTATTTGTTGATAATTTTAAGTGCAGCCCGGCTGTACTTGCTATATCCCACGAGCCGCCACTGTCAAAAAACTATAGTGCGTTTTAAATAACTTTTCTCGGTTAATGCCACATACAGTTGAACTCGGTTTTAGCGCCATTGAAGGGAACAGACCATTTAGGACGCTATAAGCGAGTGACGTTGTAAGTGAGCTTCTGCACTTTAGGCAAGTGATTGGACGTACATAATATCTTAATCATCATAAAACGTTATCATTTGTATAACAGAGTTCAACTGAATTTGTGCATTTCCACGCCCTCGCTATAATATCACAGACGCGACGCGCTACTAATGTTGGGGGCCGGTTTGGTCGAATAGCCCGGGCCGTTTCAGCGGTCCAGTCTGGCCCTGATGCTTTATACCGTTGTCCTGATAGAATTTGTACTCACTTCTAAGGTCAAGCTTTATTGTTGATGACTCAATATATGTTTCCAACATGTCAATATATCTTAGATATATTGGCATGTTGGGCGCGACCCACAGTTTAGAACTTCGAAAACTGATTTGAGGCGTATACTTAATTCGGATGGGCGGGGCTACTTTTCAAAAAACTAGCAGTATATTGTAAGCTTTTTCGAAAACTATCAGGATGGACAAATTTTATTAACTTTTACTGATTGTGACTTGAACGGAATTTGAGAAGAAATTAGCGTTTAAAAATGTTGGGAAATATTTCGTCTTGCATTTTTTTCATAGTTTCACTGCTTGCAACTCTCCATCAAACCTACAGATTATAATACAATTCATGTCGCTTTGTAGACTTTTTCTGCTCTTTCATGGGATTACTTTTTATCTATCATTTTTAGAAACTTCAGAAATGAGGGATTTACTAACTTTTTTAGCCTTTTCATTCTATCCGTGATTGTGGGTAAACAGTTGGAGATAGACCAAGAGTTCTATGTTGATTTGAGCGCTATATGAGCTGTTCTATCACCCCTTAAAATTTTTTACAAGAGCTCTGAAACACCCTGTATGTATTTTTAAATTTTTTTAATGTTTAATCTGCAGAAGAATAAAATCACCACTATTTACATAAAGTAAAATTTATATAAAATAAAATTAATTTTCCTACATCGGGAAAATATAAAATAAAATTATTATTTATATTTAATAATAATTATTATAAATACTATATAATTATTATTATAGTTATTATTATAAATATATTATATTAATAATTATTTTATTATTTATATAAAATAAAATTAATTTTCCTACATCCATTTTTTTTCCTAAAAAAAAAAAATGGCCAGTGGGTGTGTAAGCCCGAGACAACGCTGTTCCAAGTGGCTCTGGGAGAGGAGAGCTGCCTGACGGGTACGGGTGCGGATGCTTGCCGGGGCCTTGTGGTGGGGCTGCCGGCTGCCTTCTGCGGACTCGCGCCGGAAGGGTGGCTCAAATCGACTAACCACAGTCTGACTTATCATTTAAACCTAACTGTTTTTCTACAACGTCGCCGCCGGACTGAAGCTGAACATCAAGCTGTAGTTTTTACTACGTTTTTCACTCACTGGTTGTATCACCGGCCCGAGGACCGTATGGTGTGAGGCTTTTGAGGATCGAGGACTCTACTACTGGACTGTGGTCGGTCTTGCGGGTGGCAGCCGACCAACGGTGTGCGGAATCAACTGAAGCTGTTTGGAGTATCCGCTAAAGAAGAGCCACAGTCTGATGGCGAATTGCCGTGGCAGGGCTTATTCAGTGGACGGAGATTCTTCACTTTGCGGACGTGGCTCCCTTTACAGGGCGACGTTGGGTTCCTGCCGCAGTTTTCATCTAGTTTTGTCATCGGACTTTCATCGCCCCGCGTCACACGCTCCTACGATTGACTTGGACCTTTTTTCTTCTTTTTTTTCCTGGAGATCTACATGGCCATACCCTGACTTTTCCATCTTCATCATCGATGGCCACTCTTTTCAATTTCCAAATTTTGTTTTTGGATCGCCTGACTTTGTTTACTTCAACATCTTTTTCGCACGTGGTCGTGACTGAGCAACCCGTCCAATGAAGACCGGGCTTTCACGGGGGGAGGACGGGTCAGTCTCCATTTGTCTCGCTGTTCCTGATTGGCTCGCAGCTTCGCTGCTCGCCCTCGCTCTTGCTGTCTTGCTCCGATTGACGAGATCAAGATGCTTTTTCCATCTGTCTGCATCTTTGCTGACTTGACTGAATTTTGCCCAGGACTTTTTGGGCCTTTCATCTCACGATATCAAGTACACGCTTACAACTTCACACTGGAGATAAATGCTTTTGCACTAGGTGCTCCAATAAAACCCCCCTATTCAGTCAGTCAGTCACATCCGAAAATCGCATTGAATCGTTCTCATACGTCTTGATACGCTGATCTTTATTGAGCAGCGGTGTTGAAACTGAAGAATTTAGCGAGCGGATTTATGGAATGTTTAGGTATAGCATTAGACCGTTGCTTCACGAAACGAATCAACACCTCCTAGATATAGAAAGCCTTACAACTGCTACGTCACCAAGCTTTGACGTCATCAGTTAGACTACTTTTAAAAGTTTGATTGTGACAAAATAAAGCTAGTAAAAATTTCTGGTGAATTTACCCATGATTGGCAATATTTTAATAATTTGATACAAGAAATATAATTTTACGACAAATGGCAGTTTTTAACCATAACTAATTAGATAATGTGATAAGGAACTAGATTATACTGAATAATTTTGTGTGAGAGAGATATTTTAATTTTAATGTTTAATATAAGATATTTTCTAATATTTGTAGTATTTACCAGAAATTTTTAATAGTTTTATTTTGTGAAAATAAAACTTTTAAATGTAGGCTAAATGATGACGTCAAAGGTTAGTGACGTAGGAGTTCTAATTCTTTCTATATGTAGGAGGCGTTGGTTTAATTCGTATGTATGTATCACTTGGACTTTGAAAAAAAAATATCGTTATAGAGAATTCCTGTGATGGAAGGAATAACATTACCATCGTTCCAGAGAATTGTCGTTGCAAAGAATATCGCCGTGAAGAGAACTGCTATACATCAATCTAAAGGACACTAAACGAGGACTCTGAAAATATATTATAACAGAGATAATTATCGTTATAGAAGATATAAGCTTCTCCGGAATTTTCCAAATCCGTGGACACATTCGTCTAAACTCAAATCTCCGTGGTTTCGGAGGAGATCGCAGGAAAAGCATCTGACAGCGGCGGCGGCAGCAACGGTTTTTTTTTTTAGAATGCCTAAATATATATATAACTAATGCCTAAATAGTATAGTTGTGGCTTAGTACCAGGGCGTTACAAGGGGTAGGCCATATTAACCTGGCCTCCCTAACTTTTGAATTTTTGGTAATTGGATGTCAATAATAAAGCTATTTTGGGGAAATTCTACCTTTGTACCACCTCTTGTGCTGCCTCCAAAATTTTGTTCTCACTACGTCCTTGCATTGTACAAGCACAATAAGACATCTTTTTATTTGCCCTAGGGAGTCCCAAGCACAATGGCACGGGAAGAAACAAAAACGTAATTGTAAGAGAAATTTGTATGCGAAGAAATATACAAATAAAAATGGTGTTATAAGATCTCATTATTTTAAGATAAAATTTCAAAAATAAATATAAGATTGCACAATTTTGCCGTGAACATGCCATTTTCGGATCATAATTAAGTACTATTTTTGCGATCCATTTATAGATCGCTGGGAAGGAAAAGGTCCGCCCTACTGAAGAAAGAGAAAACGCCCACAATAAAATGATTTGTTTCTCAATGGACATATTAACCACGCAAATTAAATAAAGCAAAGGTTTATTTACATTTCTTTACATAATAAATAGAACATATAGAGAAATTACAGTTCAAAAAATAGATTCCAAGAATAGAAAGTGTATGTATGTGTTCAGTTCCAGAGAAGCGGATCTGCATTCGAGTTTGGCACAGATGTAACCTCAATCCCGGTAATTTTTCTTTAAGTCACCGGCTTACAATGGCTTAATACATTTTAAATGAAGTCAGGGCCGTAGGTGTATGTCACTGGGGCATCTGGGGCAGTGCTCTAGGGCCCACATGCAGAGGGCGCCCCCAAACGAACAAGTATTTTTTTAAACATTTTATTATTTCTTTTATGATGCCGAAGATAAACGTTTTTTTTTTTTTTTTTTTTTTGCTTGTTTTAGTAGTCGAATGATTCGTAAGTCATTGTACACTGGTTCACACTGATAAGCAACTCGTACGATAATTAATTTTACAATTTTAACATTGCAATTTTCTGTAAATTTCATAGTAGACTCTGCAGGAAAAGTCAAAGTGTGCTTTTTAAAAAAAGTCCTTTCTTTTCATTTAACAAGATAAAATAATAATAATAAAAAAGCAACCGCTATTTAAGAAAAAGGATTTCTAAATGAAGGTTGTGTCGAGATAGGTAAGATACAGATCAGGGGAAAATAATTTTCAAAACCCATAATCACTTGCTACTTCGGGGCCTCCAAGCATCTAGTTGTGGTATAGTTTCTTCCAGATTTTTAGGAAGATTTTACACCACCATTTTCAAGCAGTTAGATTTTGTATTGAATGTTTGGATCCATTTCAACTTCGGCTGCAAACATTTTATAAAATAAAAAAAAATGCCAGTTGTGCTGCGGCCATTAATGAGTTAATTATATTTTAATTAGGTCTAACTAAATTGTAATCAAGTTGTAAAAATTTTTACTATTCGTTTTTTCTAAACCTCGTGTTTAGACATTGTTAAACTCTATAACTTTGTCTTACAGTAAAAGAGTGAAAATTTTAGCCTAGCAATGGAAAATGTTATTTGTCTCCTTGTATGATGAAAATCATTTCTGCTTAGTAGTCTCTTTATTTGTAACCTATGCATTTCTGTTAAGTTCCGTTTCACTTATTTTTAGCCCTTCTCATATTGCGTATATCTCTCTATCTTAATGAACTTCATGTTTGCTTGCTGCGATTCTACATTTGGAAATCTTTCAATTTAAACAACTGTTTTAATAATATTTAAACAATGTTTCAATTTAAAGTTTTACATATCTGCCTCTTTCATATCTGGTACAAAAATGTTCTATATAGACTATACATTTGCTTACTCCGAGTAAGATTGCAGTTTACTTATTTTATTGCCATTTTTTAAACGCATTTATACGATGTTTTAAAAATTGAATATATCAGCTTCTATTTTAGGAATGCAATATATTGCATTTTTGCTTATTTTGTCTGTGACTGTCTCTCTCTTACCGTATTGTCAAAGATATTTTCAAAGAGATTATTTACATTTATTTTCCGTTAGAAGAAATGAGCAATACATTTTAAACTGACAAAAGAAAATAATTGAATATCTACATGGTTCGGTGCCACTGATTTAAGCAAAAGGAAGTATTTTTCCTTTCGATATAGCTTAATGATAAATTTATATTTATTTTAAAATTTACTCACAGACATAAAGTTCAAAGTAAAATGTTCAATGCTGAATCTGCCACTGCGGTAAGTCGGTGTTTCTTGGGACGTACAGGAATAAAACATTTCTGTATTTTCAATCAAAGTATTTATTTTTTGTCTTTCCATATTAATATATTTCATAAGTAAAGAAACGTTAAGCAGCTTTAAAAATTAAGGAACTTCTTTGTATGTCACAAATAGTTTTTGAATACTTAAACCAGAAACTACTCTAAAATTTCGGTATGCTATTCAACATCATACATTGCAATCTTCAAGGATTAAGAAGGAATTTTTAAAACCTGACTTGGGTATATTTATACTGAAAGATGTTATGCTCACTGTAAAAGAATTTTTCCTAGTACCTTTTAAGTTGTCGTTTCTCTGTACAAAAATAAAATAAAAATATTCCCAAACTCCGTTCAAGTAATTATCCCTATTTCGGTGGTTCTCAGAAACAAAACTCGATCCCAAAGTTTAGGTAAGTTATGTTCTCTCTCAACAGTAGAAGAAATAAAAAAGTCACAATGAATAATAGTCTTTGAAAACAAGCAAATCAGAAATTCTTCTGAAGTAAAATAATTTCCTATTCTTGCAATTTCTGCCAGAGTTAGAAGAGGAAAAAAATGTCCTCAGAAAATGCTCATTAAATAAAGGTGCAATAAATCAATTATTTAACATCATAATTCCATATCATTTCATTGAGTTTAGTTTATGAGCTTAGTCATGCAAAGTTCTTCGCGACTTCCTGAGGCCAAGGGGAAAAAAAGGACTCATATGTACCCTTCAGCTTAATTCTTTTTATGTTTTTCATAGTATTAAAAAACTTACATGGTAATTTGGATTGTTATTGCTGTTTGATATTGCCTCTGGTATTTAATGCGGGGTTTGTATTTCGATGGCTTCGCAGAAACGCTGAAGCATATATTAATACTTATGATAATTGTTTTATACTGTAAGTTATGCGATAGGATCATGGTAGACTCTTGGTTGAAGCATTGGTTAAATATCTCGAGGGTTTAGTGTTCGATTTACAACTTACCTTTAAAAATCGCCGTGTATATTCGTTGTGCGTGCGCTGTAAATGCGTCATTCCGTAATTCTTCTTGGAAGACATCAACATTTTTCTAAAGAGACGCTAAGATGTCCCTTACCTTCTGATTAGGATCTAAACTACAGTTTGATACAGCTGACTACCGTACGTTCCGCAAGATTAAAAAGATCGTAGGTGGGGCCACAGAATGATAGGTATGTTCCTGTCAGGAGTTACGTGAAGTAGGCTGATACCTGTGGCCGATACGTATGATATATGTAGCTTATATTTCAAACAATATTTGACACTTTCTTTTTCTTTTACTCTTAAAAAATAACAAGAAAATAAAGAGGTAATTTTATTTTTCAAATGAACTGCAGAAAGGTATCCCCGAACTGATTTTGAGTCTATTTGAATGTTTTACATCGATGTGCATACGCAGACCTTGAAAAACACAGGATTAATTGTGATAAAAAATAACAGTTATTTCCTGTGGCGAGATTCTTCACCGCCAAATTGCACCGGGATTTTCATAAGAGAAATAAGCATCGCCTATTCGGAGACGTATCTCATTCTTGCTTACTAAGGCACAGCCCCTATTGGTAGCTTCTAAAAGAAAATCATCATGTAGGTTGTAGGTTGTCCGTTGCTGATCTAATGAAAATAAAGTAAACTCGTCTGACTATATATATATATATATATTGCCATGTTTGGTTGTTCACTATAAATGCGATACTCATTTATTGAGGTTCATTCCGTAGCCCTAGTCAGTTGTGCACGTTTCCCAGAGCCAGTAACTTAGTGTGAATTACACGCATCTGGAGCATGAATCTGTAACGCAGTGTCCCTTGCAAAACTACAAATTGCACATGCTTAAAAAGAATAATTTACAAATCCCAGCTTGGGGACGAGTATTAATTTGTCCGTCCCTTAAAGGGGTAATGTTGGCCTTTTGGTGCCCCCATATTAAAATGTTCACAATAACTTCGGGCAGTTGTAGTGGTCAATGACTAATCGGCAAGTGCCGGTCCGTTGAAAAAAAAATATCTTTATATATAATAATAATTTACAAATGCACTGGACACACCCAATCTTTAACCATTGAATGCCTGAATTTTAAACATTTTCGCTGCTAATCACGAAGTAGCTATTAGTGTAAGCTAAATTTCCTATATCAGTTTTTTTAGACAACTGATTAATTTTTCGCTAGGAATAGTAGTGATCCAAATAGTATTTAAAAAATGAAACGCCTTAAAAAGTTTGAATTCTTCACTATAAAGACCATTTGTTGATACCGCATGTTATGCTATGAGTAGTAACGAACGTCAACTAGAAGTTGGCGTTCGTTACTGCATTTATAACTTAGTTTATTAACAGTGGTTCTCGAGTAAGAATTGGGTCCAAACAGGGGCGTAGCCAGAAATTTTTCATGGGGGGGGGGATTATGACTACTGCAACTCATATATATGTATACGTGTGTGTGATAATGTAGGGAAGAATATACATTTTGTATGGCAAAAAATTCCTCATGGGGGTGGGGTTATGACCCCCCTAACCCCTCCCTTGTCTACGCCTCTGGGTCCAAAGAATTTTGTGAAAAATATTTTAAAATAATCTTGTTTCAAAAAGTAGTTGTTTGTATTTCTTAAAGATTGTCAACTGTGAATCCCAGTAATAAATAAATGGTTTTTTAAATCAGAAATTGGAAAAAAAAAGTTCTACAAGAAAAACATTAATGTAAAGAACAAAGACTTTTTTTAACAACTTTCTTAAATGAAACATGAAAGATCACGAACCTTCACCATAAATTACTTTACGTAAGCTGGAAAAAAAATTAAAGTATCTTCACTTGCGCGTAAGAAAAGCATTCTATTATGGTAAAAGAAGTTTTAATTTTATTAATGTACTGCGTTTCGAATATTATTCGTGTCGTATCAAGAATTATTAAGCATTAAATTATGCAAGTAAAACTTTTATTTTTGCTCAAAAGCATTCCACACTATAAGTGATGGATATGCATCTTCTTTCTCTCCTCTAAATCTTGTCTGATGTAATCATCAATATTTTCTGTCAAACTTAATAATACTGAAAACAGAACGTTGAGTATCCTAGCTTTATTAAGTTAAACATCCGTTTTTCACTCTCGCGCAAAAACTTACTTGCACTTAAGTTTACCAAGAAAACATTTTCCAGACAACTAAAGCTGTTTATACAACGCTAAGTAACAGGATAAAAACAAAATATCGACATTCAGACTAAGGTTAAACAAGATTACACATAAGAATGAAAGTGTTTGTTTTCGGCAGGTAAATGTAAATTCTTTAAAAGGAGAAAACAAAAAACTGCTTGTAAATTTAATGGAAAAACATAGAACTTATTGAAAAATATTTCTCTTTTGTATTTTCAAAATACAGTATTAAAAACTACAAATGTTGAGAGAATAACTACTTTAAAACATTATTTTTATCTACTTCCTCCGCGTCTTTTAAAATTTATTATCAAATTAAATATATTCTAAAGTAATAAATTTGTTTTACCTTGCGAATCCTTTACTTGTTTATTTCTCAATAAATTTGAAAAAAAAGGCCCAATTTTTCATTCTGATTATAATAACTTCATGTATGAATAATTTATGACATTCATGTTCACGTCATTAAATGTCACACGTTTAATAATTAGTCACGGCAAAACCACCAAAGAAGGTTCTCACTTTCTCCATGGCGGATTTCAACAGCTTAACCTCACCGAAACACTCATGTCATTGTTTTAAGGGAGTTCTGAAATATAGCTTCTAGAGATTTTTCACCACAAATTTTCTGACAATCTATTCTTAAAATTAACGCCAAAAATTTAATTTTAAGTACAGCTATAGAAAAATTGTAATGGAAAATCTCTCGAAAAATTTGGAAGGTTGGCAGTTATGTTGAAGGGATACAAATTAGAAGAAATAAATAAGACATTACTTTTTATTTACTGCACAGAAATTTACTCATTTGCACTGCAAACATTTCACTGCATTACATAGTATCTCTATTCCAATAGAAATTGGAATATTTAAAGTCTATCACAGGGAAAACTTCACTGATATCACACATAGTGCTCCAAAATAATTCAAAATCCTCAGAATATTCGATGTGGGGAAAAGTTTAGGAGAGCCTCTCATAAAAGATACCTTTATCAACCAGACAAAAAATTCAGAAAAGTTTTTATAACAGTAAATATAATGGAAATGCTTGCCACCAAGTTGTTGTTTTGTTTGTATAAGATCAAAAACTATAACTCCAATTCGAAAATGAATAAAAACATTTTGTTTCTTAATTTATGTACTCCTAGGGCTGCACTATCAGAATAAATTTTCCTACTTTAACGTTACGAGAGTTGATTTTTCAAAGAAGAGCTTCTTCTCTTCAAAGACTGTATATATAAAATACAAGCTATTAAATAATGCTTCCTGAAGCATTGGTGCTTCGTTTATTTTACGGTTATTTGAAAACTAAATAATCATTAGCTGTTCTATCTCTGCCCTCTCTACGTAATGAAGACAGCATTTGTCGAGCAGAAAAGTCTTGTCGTTTGTAAATATCAGTAATATAGCGCCGCCTTCAGACTTTTTTCATCCAGCTAGAAGCTTCCAATTATAGTCTCCATCAGTAGGCGAGTAGCTTATGAATATTGTCACTCCTTGAAAACTGCGAACTGGCTCAAAACAACTGAGAGGACTTGAATAAATTGCTCTATACTATCGGAAAACAAACCCGCAACATTTCGGTTACGAGTTAGATACCTTAACCACTGACCTACTACAGTTTTGCCCTATTTGAACTTATATATCTTTGAAAACTAACTTGCGTACCCCTTGCTTTTTTCGCCGACATAATTTTGAGGTCGTGTGCTTAAAAGTTATTTTCATATTTTAGCTCTTAATTCAACACTTAAAAAAACAATTTTATTATGCAAAAATAATTCAGTGTATAGGCGGAATACAACAATTTTCAAATAAATATCTGTTATATTTTAATACGAATTTCGAAATTACTTTCTATAAAATAAGAACTATAAACAAAATTGATTCGCTTGAATCAATAATGCAGAAACAGACCCAAATTTTTTACATTAAATATTCCTCTTTTACAAATTAGAAAAGAAAAATATTTTACTATTTGCTTCCATTTTTGATTAAACTTAATGGAAAGCTTACACAGATTTATATTTGGTACGAAATTTTTTAAATAAATTTAATTTTGAAAGTAAAACTGGTATGAATCTCAGTATCCATGCACGTAGCTTGTCGAATTAATCAGAAGTTGATTTTTTTTTCTCATTAAAATGTATTTATCGCTTAAAAATGCAATGACTAATCTTTTTATCTCTGAGGAATAATCAAAACCACGTTTTTAAAGCAAAAAGTTGATTTTGACAAACTTCATCTACATGCATTGATTGCAATTAATTTTAATAGATGAAATTATTTTTTAAACAACTATAGTTATTTATTTTCTTTTAATTATCTAAAAAAGTCTCATAATTATTTCTGATAAAAGCTTCGTGCCCTTTATTTTAACTGTATTATTAAACTTGGTAAATGTTTATTTTAAAATTAATTTACTATACATAATAATGATTAGGAATAAAAATTCTATTTATTTATTTTTAATATGCAGCACTCGCTCAAGCATCGCATAAGAAGAAAGCTGAAAATCTGAACATTTAGGTAAAAATCAAATGAATTAGATTATAAACTCAGTATATTTGAAGGATTCTCTTATACACTCACTTCCGAAAGTTAAGCACGGAGAGGGAAATGTTAATTTCCGTAAACCAATCTGAATTGAAGAAGGAAATTTACTGTAAAGTTATAATGAAGTATGCAAACATGTTAGGTAACAGTCAATCACTTTTTCGCGTCGAGAAATAATTAAAACTGGCAGTCGTTTAAGAAGACGCCATTGTGAGGAGTTACATGAGTTGCACTGAGTGCTGACGAAAGGTTTTTAGAACATTCATACGATTTTTTTACAAGCTAGACGTGTTTCTACGGGTTTCACAAGACAAATGGAAGATTCTGTTGGGCTTTCGGATGCATTGAGCAGGATAGTCTATCACAGATGTTGCTCTTTTCTTTGGCGTTAATCATTCCGTCATTTCAGGATTATAGAGGCAACTTCAAACCAGCCAAATAGTTGTCCGAAGACCTGTAGCCGGTCGCCAAAAGCTACGACCCCCGCAGAAGATTGATATATTACTGTTGTATCCAAGCGGAATCGAAGATCCGCAGGTTGCAGTGGCCATTGGCAAGACGATATCTCTTACTATTCTTCGTCGAAGGCTACACATGAATGATCTGTAAGCCCGGATACCATGAGATTGTGTTCCGTTATCTGTCCTATCTAGAGGGTCACGATTAAAATGGTGCCGCCAGTGAGTGAATGTCTGATTGGGTCAACGTTATGTTAACAGATGAGTCCAGATTTGACCTACGACCCGATGATAAGCGTGTAAGAGAACAAGGGAGACGCAATCTACCCGGAAACATCATGGTCTGGGCGAGGATTTCATTGAGCTATCACACCAGCTTGCACATCTAAAGGCGAAGTTCTGTGACGGCTGTACGGTATCGAGATGGAGTCCTAGACCCTATTATGAAGCTGCAGCAGTTGTCCCTTCTTTGTTTTAATGGAAGATAATACTCGTCCCCATGGAGCTGCCATCGTTCTTTCTGGTGGGTGAGGAGATAGCACGACTTTCTGGCGAGTGAGGGGATTGCGCGTATGGAGTGAACGGTTTACTCGCCGGATCATAATCCAATCGAAAATCTTTCGGATACCCTCGGCCGTGCTATATGTAGACGTTTCCCACCTTCAGCCATCCTCAGTTATTTAGAAACTACTCTACACCAGGAATGGCGATTACTGGAATCTGTGGCTGTTGATCCCCTCGTAACAAGTATTATCACAAACTGTACTGTTTGTATGAAGGTGAGGGGTGCTCACATACCCTATTAATGTCCGGTGTGGTTTTTTTTTTAAGTTAAATATTATTTTATTAGTGACGCAAATATGGCGTCATCTTATAATTTATGAAAATTCAAAACATTTTTAATCTTCGTATGTAAATCTTGGCTTTGTTCCATGAATAAAGATAGTGCTACTTACTTGCGGCATTTCGTGTCAGTCAAAGAAGTACTTGTCCATATTCTCGCATTTTACACATCTATGCCTAACTTTTGGAAGAGAGTGTATATATCAGCCAACTGTTCCAATTTTATTGGAATATTTTTCACCACTAATCTTTATTTGGCAATTTAAACGTATCGTAAGTCTAAATTCTCAACCTAAAGTTTAACTGTTTAAAACTATCAGTAGGAAGTCTTCCGATAAAATAGGAAATGTTGCTGGCTGTCGTATACTATATGCAGCTTCAGAATAAATTTTCTGCTGTTCTAAGTGAAGGAATTGGGGAGAAATCAATCATCCTCCCAATTCCCAAAAGGCACGTTTGTATAACGTTTTGCATCGTTGTACAATTGGCTGACGTATAAAAAAAAATGTGTATATACATTATCCCCTCCATTAAGAAATTTGCCATACTAAAGGACGACGTGTTTATCTTTAAAATATTTCATGTCCTCTAGCACGCGCAAAGGGATAGTAAAAAGTAGTTTGGAGTTCGTTCGCTTAAAAACAGGGTATTTTTACTGAAAAAGCACTCAAAATACTGGTGTTAAACGATAAAGTAATTAAAAAACTTTGTAAAAAATACACATAAGAAGTAAAAGGAAAGAGGATACGCGTTTCGTTCAAAAATTGTTTTGAACTTCTTCAGTCCAAGCCCTTCGACGTAAAGAACACAGGGAACAGAAAAGAGAAAAACAAGCAAGATGTTGCCACAAGGGGCAAAGAAAAGTCGAACAAAACCACGGAGAGGGGAGAATAAAAAATTAAAAAAGGGGGATAAAAAGGAAAGGAAAGAAGCACAAAAAATACAGAAATAAAAAGGAATAAAGAAAAATAATAAAAAAGGGAACACACAAGTACAAACACACACACAAAAAAGAGAAAACAGAACAAACAAACAGAAAACAAATTGCACACTTTTTTTTTTTTTAAATAAAAACCACAATAAATATATATATACAAAGAATTTTTTTTTATTAATAAAAACGAAAAAGAAAGACAGTAACACACGTACATACACAATAAAGAAACAGGGAAAAAAAGGGGGGGGTAGACGAAGAAAGTGAAAAGAACCTTACAACAGCAACTTCCAAGCAGAATGAACGAAAGGAACGGAAGAACCATCGTTCACAAGACGATCTAAGTGCTGGGTAATGGAAAAACCTTCCAAAAAATCCAGATGGGGCAAAGACTGAGGAGTGCACAAAATCTTAGCCTTAGAAAACTGAAATCGATGATTGGAATTCCAACAATGTGAGGCAATAGAAGATTTGGAAAGTTCGTGCTTAGAGACATATCTCTCATGCTCTTTGAGCCTAAATTTGAGAGCTCTTCTGGTCTGACCAATATAGCCCAAATCACAAGATTCACAAGGAATATAATAAACACCCCAACGGTTCTCAGTAGGAATAGGATCTTTAAGGGAAGAAAAATTAAGTTTATTAACAGGTTTAAAAATGACTTTGAAACCGAAATTTTTGAGAAGTTTAGAAATTTTGTAGCATAAAGGTGAAAAGAAAGGTAGTACAATTAATTAGTTGTGAAAATTAATAGTATTAGTAGAAGTATTAGGCTTATTAGTACTAGTAGAAGTATTAGGCTTAATAGTATTAGTAGAAGTATTAGGCTTATATTAGAGTAAATTGGATACTATAACTAGTATCCAATTTACTCTAGAAGAGGAGTGCAACAATTCTTTACCTTTTTTGGATGTTCTTGTTTCTAGGAATCCTGACGGTTTCTCTACTTCTGTTTTCCGCAAGCCCTTTTCTATATCTTTACCTCCTCATGCCCTATCTAATCATCCTTACCAGCAAAAACTTTCTGCTTTTTACACTTATGTGTTTCGTGCTATCAAAATTTGCTCTGATTCTTCTTCTCTTAATAATGAAATTAGTTACTTAAAATCCTTAGCTGTTTCTCGTGGTTTTAGCCCCTCTATTATTGATAAAGCTGTTTCTAAATTTAATAAGCCTAATACTTCTACTAATACTATTAATTTTCACAACGAATTAATTGTACTACCTTTCTTTTCACCTTTATGCTACAAAATTTCTAAACTTCTCAAAAATTTCGGTTTCAAAGTCATTTTTAAACCTGTTAATAAACTTAATTTTTCTTCCCTTAAAGATCCTATTCCTACTGAGAACCGTTGGGGTGTTTATTATATTCCTTGTGAATCTTGTGATTTGGGCTATATTGGTCAGACCAGAAGAGCTCTCAAATTTAGGCTCAAAGAGCATGAGAGATATGTCTCTAAGCACGAACTTTCCAAATCTTCTATTGCCTCACATTGTTGGAATTCCAATCATCGATTTCAGTTTTCTAAGGCTAAGATTTTGTGCACTCCTCAGTCTTTGTCGCATCTGGATTTTTTGGAAGGTTTTTCCATTACCCAGCACTTAGATCGTCTTGTGAACGATGGTTCTTCCGTTCCTTTCGTTCATTCTGCTTGGAAGTTGCTGTTGTAAGGTTCTTTTCACTTTCTTCGTCTACCCCCTCCCCTTTTTTTCCCCCCTGTTTCTTTATTGTGTATGTACGTGTGTTACTGTCTTTCTTTTTCGTTTTTATTAATTAAAAAAAAATTCTTTATATATATATATATTTATTGTGCTGTCCTGTTCGTGGTTTTTATTTAAAAAAAAAAATGTGTGCTATTTGTTTTTTGCTTGTTTGTTCTGTTTTCTCTTTTTTGTGTGTGTGTTTGTACTTGTGTGTTCCCTTTTTTATTATTTTTCTTTATTCCTTTTTATTTCTGTATTATTTGTGCTTCTTTCCTTTCCTTTTTATCCCCCTTTTTTAATTTTTTTTTCTCCCCTCTCCGTGGTTTTGTTCGACTTTTCTTTGCCCCTTGTGGCAACATCTTGCTTGTTTTTCTCTTTTCTGTTCCCTGTAATCTTTACGTCGAAGGGCTTGGACTGAAGAAGTTCAAAACAATTTTTGAACGAAACGCGTATCCTCTTTCCTTTTACTTCTTATGTGTGTTTTTTACAAAGTTTTTTAATTACTTCAGGGTATTTTTACTTTATCGTTTGCTTTCGAATCACATACGAATTTTTTGTGATTTTTCCTTGAAATTGTTTCTTTTTTTTTCTAATGGCGGGCACTTGTCGTACAGTTAATCGCCACTACCAAGGCCGGTATCACTTGTCTCTTTATTATGGAGGCACCTAATAGGTGGACCAGCGTTGCCTCTTATGAAGGGACGGATGAAATGACACCAAAACCCGTGCCTGGATGAAATGACATCCAAAATCGTGCCGGACCTGTGATGTGGTGGAATGGCTCTCAAACCACTACACGACCTGAGTGGCTTTTTTTTTTTTTTTTTTTTTTTTTTTGTTATTGGTTTTTATAGTCTTGAGGCGTGCCGCTGTCTGTGCACCGTTACTGGTACAAACGTCATCAAAACGTCCTCATATAAACTGTATTTAATTAAAATGCAAGAGGGAGACGGAGCTATTTGTGGTAGAGATATTCGATTCTCCCTCAGTTTAAATCTTCAGTTGATTTTGTCATTATACATATGTATATGTAATTATGTGTTACGATATACGATTATTTTTGTCATAAAAGCACGCCGTCACAAAAGAGTTTCGAAAGGACTGTGTTATATGATATCATTTTGCATCATTGTCTTTTCTTTTGGTCAGAAAAACTTTTTAAATTTTAGCTCCTCCCAAATAAATATTTCTGTACACGCAACTAAGTATATTTATATCGCAAAATACATTTTATCAATAAAATGCGTATTTACTTGTTGATAAAAATTTGAAGTTACTTACAAGTATTAGTACATTATTAGTTCTAATATTAAGTATTTTCAGACAGTTTTTCTCTTCTGCAATTACATTTCTGTGTCTTCGAAAACGTATCAAATTGTGGTGAATATTTTCAGAAAAAAACCGTGCTAGTTGATGATAGCTATGAAAATAAAACCTCGAGAATGGTTTAAATTATTTAGTATCAATAAGAATGCAAATCTGCATAAATTTTTATGACCAAAGCACTTCTGCCATCCAAACGCAAGAAACAAACTCATTTCATCTCCATAAGAGTAATTTGCCAATGAGCTTTGATCCACTACAATTTTTTTACAGTTTATAACAGTCAGAAAACGGAAGTAGTAGTGCTTCACAGTTTGAAAATTGCTTATTTTTTTAAATATAATTTTTTAATTTTTTGAAATTATAGTTTTAATTCAAGAAAGAATACGCATGAGGTGCAAGGAGTTTCCTTCGCAATTTATTTTTATTCCAATTTAAGTTAGAAATATCGCTTGTAACAAAAGTAACATAAGTAACATTTTCATTCAATTTCCCCTCTAGTTTTCTAATTTTGTCTTTACGAAGAATAGATTATTCTAGAATGCAGAGAACGAATTGACAAATTGATATTTACTTTCATAAACATTTGGATTGAAACTTTAAATACAATCCGAGTGCAAAATATTCACTATACGATTGTTAGTGGTACAATATGTACCACTAAATATCATTCTAGTGAATAATTTGTTCAATTTTGTCTTTTTTTTCATTTATTTGCTCAAGTACTTGTATAATAAATATGGCTACTATTATGCAAATCATGGTGATCATTTATCATAATAAAATAGAAATAAATAAAAACGCATTCCATAAAAATAAAATATATTGTGAACTCTGGCATCATTTAGCTTCAGAGAATTTTTATTCGAGGGCATATATCGGGACTGTTCTGCTTTTTGGGGAATATTAAAGAATAAATGGCTTCCCATAAAAAGCTCAGAATTATGAAGGCAATTTATTAGATAACAGACTGGACAACTATTTGACTTAAATATTTGCTGACCACAACGTAATTAAAATTTTCTGTATGCCTTAGGTTTGCGTAAAGTATGGATTATTATCGGAAATTGCTAACAATATACGCATTGTGTTACTTCTGTAGGGCCCCAAAGAGCACTTTAATTATTTGTATTATCTACAAATATGTCAAAATGAATAGTTCATCTCTCGTTTTACTATAGAAAGAGGAAATGTTAAGCATGACGAATCCAACAATTAAAAAAAACACTTTCTAAAACAATATTATCTATGCTGCTGTTTATATATAACATAATTACAAAAATGTTAAGAAAATCGAACGCTAAAATGTACTTATCTCTGACATAGAACCTGAATCTAAGAGATTTATTTTGTATCCCCATGTAAAATATCTTCCATTGTTTCGAAATGTAGTCATCTAAAGATATCAGTAATATGTAATTTTGTAAATGAACGCAGCCGAAATGCAATTCAAACAGTGATTGACACCTTGAAAAAAAAGATATTAATAGGTAAATACCATATTTATGTTATTATGGGTAATTTTATTCAATAGGATTCTTGGAAAAGCCTTCAACAATAAAATAGAGGATGGTTATATTGAAACTTCTATTATAAACAGGGTTCCGCAGTTAAAACGGGTGACCGCTTTATAACTGCATTTGGCATACAAATTATAAAAGTGATTCTCCCAAGGAATTTTGAAAAAAATAGTTTTTAATGTGTCCACTAGGTGGCGCTTTTCATGAAAATCAGCAATTTTAACAATGGAAATGGCTAAGCGCTGCAAAAGCAATCTCAACATTTATTCAATAGGTCTCAAGTTTTTATTAGCAAAAAAATATGCTCTAGTTTTTGAGCTAAAGTTAACATGCGAAGCCTCATTTAGAACTTTTTTAAATTAAATATTTTTAAAAGCATACTTGAGCGCATTTGGTGTACTGTTTATATCCAAAATTTGGGGGGGTAATCAGTTTCATCCACAGAATGATGTTTATAGGAAAATTTTAATTATAACCACTCTGTATATATTTCCGTACGATCAGACAGACAGGCAAGCAGAATCATAAAAAAAAAACTTTTAACATTGTTGGAAAGTGTTTAAAAATATCATATTCTATTTTTCTCATATTAAATATAGTAGTTTTACATAAACAAATTTAGAATTGCATAGAAAATGGAAAATATGCATGCGTTATTCATTTAAAGAATAAATGTATCTTTAGCAGACGAATTTTTTTTTTTTTGATTTCTACGTGCATTGCAGGTTTAAATAGTGATATATTCGTAAGCGTTTTCTTGTTTATATTTTTCAAGATTTTTTTTTCTTCTATTTTTTGCATTCCTATATTTTGTTCATTTTGATTGCGTTTCCAATTACTGATTTGTATCTGGATTAATTGATAAATAAACCCTTCGTAGAATAAGTTGAATGCATTAAGCAAACACCAGAAAAAGAGAGTATTAACTTAACCATTTATTCGACAACTGTCGATCCGTTTAAAAGTATGAAGCGTAGCACATGCCTGAAGAAAACTACATTCTAAAGTTTATTTTACTCTTTTATGGTGTGTTTTTTTTAGTGCATGCATGTTAGGAATGCGACAGCGAACAAAAAAAATTTACGCTCCGTTATGTCGATGTTCCATAATTGAAACATCGATGTTGGGAAAAAAATCGATGTGTAAAAAGTAAACGAAAGGAACACCGTTTTTTAATGAAAAAAAATATTTATTTGACATAATGTTTGTGTGGGAGCTGTTTTCCAGTACGATATTTTAGGGGAACATATTTCACTGAAAAGTTTTTCAGTGCACAAGCAAAACATCGATTTTTTTAGAAACAAAAATCATTCAGAAAAACACCAGTTTTAGAGAAAAATATTCACCTTAATCTTTTGACTTTCATCCTGTTTGGTGCATATTTTCTTCTGTGCAATATTTTAAGCATAAATAATCAAAATTTGAGTTCTCCTTGGTAGAACTATATATTATTGCTCAGTGCAGCGTACGCGGGTGAAGGCAGTACCAACACAAATAGATGTAGAAGGCCTGAGAACAGCAGCATTTAAGTCATCATTTAATCTTCTGAAATGACGTTATTACAGCTGAAAAAACACTCAAAATACTGGTGTTAAACGATAAAGTAATTAAAAAACTTTGTAAAAAACACACATAAGAAGTAAAAGGAAAGAGGATACGCGTTTCGTTCAAAAATTGTTTTGAACTTCTTCAGTCCAAGCCCTTCGACGTAAAGAACACAGGACACTGAAAAGAGAAAAAAAAAACGTTATTACAGGTTTAGTTTCACAAAGTAACAGTATTTAAAATTTCTGGTGAAATATACAAATTTTAGAAAATACCTTAGTTTAAAGATAAAAATTAAAATACATTTCCCATAAAAAAATCATTTATTATGATCTATTTCTATATCATATTATATAATTAGTGACAGTTAAAATTCCCTATTTGTCGTAAAATTAAATTTTCTATCTTAAATCATTAAAATGCTTTATGCGAGAGTGAATTCACCACAAACTTTGAATAGTTTTACTCTGTGGAAATGTGGAAATAACTGAGTGATTACGTCGGCTCAGTTGCCCCAGTGATTGCGCAGAAGTTTCTGCCCTCGGCATTGTTCTAGCTATGACTATAGATGTTTGACTTAATATTTAATTATTTCTTTATGGGGGTAAATACTTAATGAGAAAGGTAGGTTATATCATGTAGGAGCAAAATAAAAATAAATAAATAATAAGCCTCAAAGAGCTAAATTTTTCGGTTTAACGTCTTTGTTCTCGGACAAAACGCTTTCTTCCTCCGCTCCAAAAGAAGCCAGCGTTCCAAAATTGTTGACCAAATGAAGAAAAAATGTCTGTGGTAGAGAACTCCTCTGTCAAACGAGATTACCCGGCACACAGTTTCCAAAGTTACTGACTTACGAGGACGAAAATATTTATCATGTAAAATACAATTTTTAAAAAGTTATTGTTAACAAATAAAAATGTTTACTTTTATCGATTCACAAAACGACTTCAACCTCATTATTCTGTTCACAAAAATTGAAATTTCGGTTCTAGGGAGGGGTTATTGGACTCCCTGGACATTCCCTTGGTCACTTTCTTGCCATTGGTCACTTTGGTTTTTTGTTAAAAAGGTTGTTTCATTGCAGTGTTCTTTGGTTTGCTAAAATAATCAACAGACTTGCTCCATGTGATATGACTGGGATGTTTAGTAGGAAACACTGACTACGCCTATTAAAATGTTCACTTTACTGTTTGAGAAAATGTTAGAACACTTTTTTTCTAGATAACAAATACAACATGGACTATGGGGGGAAGAAAATCGATGTTAAATAAATCTTCTCACCTAAATCACCACAATCTTAGGTAATGGAACAAGCCTATTAGAACGTCTTATTTTGTGCTGTAAACAGTAATAAGTCTGGATTTTTTCACCATGTACGAAAGGAAGCATCGTCGACCACTTTCGGTACAGTGTTGCCCTTTTCAGTATTATATTGTGATGTCATTACATTTACTGACGCGAAAATATAATGTCCTATTCCCTAATCAAAAAATTAATGTTTACAAAAAGTGGTTCTATTCCGTATATAATTGTAATCATGCATAACGTATATACAGTCGTCGATGTGAAAAAACACCGAATTCAAAACGTCGGTGTTAAACATCAGTTATCCTTCGATGTCGCATAAACATCGATTTCAAAACATCGATGTTGCATCCCTATGAGAAAGTTGCTGCCGATTCCGATCATTGCATAGCACCCGGCTTAGCCTTCATCACTGGCACAAGTCTCACAGACTTAAGAAATTTCGCTTGCTTCGCGTGTACTTTACTTATTTGTGTTTCTGAATCATAAAATGTTTTCTAACCAAAAAACAATGTTTATTATTATTAAAAATGAAATAAAAAAAGATTTTTATTAATTTATAAAAATGTATTTCATTTTTAATAATATTAATTTTCTATCATTGTGCTAAAATCAAACAAGTAGAAAGAGTCCTGGGGAGCAAGGACGTACCCAGGGGGTGGTCCAGGGGGTCCGGACCCCTCCGAAATTTCAGTTTTTGTTAACAAAATAAGAATGATGAAGTCTTTTTGTGAAAAATTCTTCCTTTTTCACCGTTTGGACCCTCTCCGAAATTTTTTTCTGAGTACGTTCCTGCTGGGGAGGTACTGACTAATCGATGTTAGTGTGAGGAAACGTACTGGACCGGAAAAAAAGGCCCACATGCTCTTGATTCGGCCTTCGGTTGTCGTACATGCAGGTGTAATAAAAAAAAAAATTGATCAACATGATGATTCAGACGTAGCACAAAATTTGAAAGGTGCCTCAGGTACGAAAATGTCGTACCCAGAACATAAATAGGCTGCAACCCCCTCCCGCTAAAAATTATCCATATTTTCTTCTCGTAAGATTTTTCAAACATTGTAGAATTCGTACACTTTAAATTTAACGTAAGCCACATATACAAAACCGTATACCATGATAAAATTTCCATAAAAATCAAGGGCGTTGCCAATGGGACTCAGAGGTGGAGTTATTGCCACCCCCACAATATGAAGCTAGTTATTACACTCCTACGTAGGCTGGAACCAATGTCTTTCCTTAAAATTTTTTCTACCCCAACTTTATGACATGACATGGCAAAATTTTTATTTCATAGAACACCTAGGCCACTGAAGGCTATATTTCCAGTTTCTTAGTTACAATCCTTTTTTGTTCAAACATTAAATAAATTGGGCCTCCATGTAAGGCGTGGTCACGTCAAGAAATTTTTTTTTGTTACGATGCAAGTAATAAAATAGCAATATGTACATAGATAAAAATGAGATAATCACATCAGAACTAATGATGGACAAATTTTACACACAAAAACACTAAGTAGAATAAAGTGCTTGAAAGTTCCTAGTCGCAGAAATGCCAAGTCTCCCGCTTTTTTCGGGAGATTTCTCACCACTAATTTTTACTTACAAACTTATACTTAAAATAAGTCCAAATATTTAATTCAAAGAAAAACTGTCTAAAAATTGTGGTGGGAAATCTCCCGGAAAAAGCCGGAGACTTGGCAGCTCTGCGTATAAATGATAAAAGGCGGGATATTCGGCATCTCTGTAGTCGGTATCTAAGAGTAAGACCGCCTTGGGTCTTTAACAGTTTACTTCTCGGAAATCGTAATCTGGCAGCTCAGCCAATAGTTCATTCGGAACATTACCTAGATTGAAGAAATTTTCACCAATCTGATGGAAAATTTTTCTAAAAGAAGGCATGCCGAATGACAGTACTAGTCAGGTACCTGTGTCCATGCCGTATTCTGCGGACAATTGCATTGTGTTTTTGTGGTAATATATCTAGATTGGTTTTGGCGATATAATCCCAGATTTGGCTGGCGTAAATCGTCGCAGGAAGCACTATGCATTTATATAATTTAACTTTATTTTGACGGCTGAGCTTATTTTGGAAAAGCAACCTCTCTAGTGTCTTGTTGCTCCGACCTTTTGTTTCGGGCATAAAGCACCTGTGCTTTCCATGTCAGACGGGAATTAATCATCACACCCAAGTATTTGCAGGTATTGATCCAATTTATTCTATTGTTATATATGTAGAGGTTTCTAAACACTTTCCTGCTTTTGGTGAAATGAATCGCATTACAATTAGATGGGTTAATTTTAATATTCCATTTTTGAAACCAAGTTTCTAAGCTATCTATGTGGAGCTGTAATTGTTTAATCATAATATCAGGGTGGAACGATCTTTAAAGAATGGCGGTACCGTCGGTGTAAATAGCAAGAGTTGTTTATTGACTTCGGGCAATGTCGTTGATGTATATGTTAAATAATGTAGGGCCAAGATGTGACACTGTTGGACGCCTACCTTAATTGTAGCATAAAGTGAGACAGATTTGTTTATACAGACGGTAAGCAATCGTCCACAGAGTTTGGAATGAAGGAAGTGGATCCTAACTGAACGGGTATTAGAGAAAATTAATTAGTATTAAAATGACATCATCAAATTTCTGGTAAAGTAGCAGTTAAAATATTTTACAATGCTTTTGAATACTCATGAAACCTGATCTCTTGGTTGGGACGTTTACAAGTTTACAAGTTTGAATTAAGCTGAAAGAGTCATACGAGAAAGCTGCTGCTTAATATGGTCATGGCAAAGCGCGCTCCTTTGCATTCATCACTCGCACGAGTCTCACAGATTTAAGAAATTTCGCTTGCTTAGCGCAAACTATTTTTCTGAACATGTTTGTTTCTGAATTATAAAGTGTTTTCTAATAAATAAATAATGTTGCGAATTATTCAACGATTTTTTTAATAAGACTGATGACAATTAATTATATGCTTTTTCAATATTAATTCTATCACTATACAAAATCAAGCAAGGAGAAAAAGTCCTGGAAGAAAGCTGACTAATCGATGCAAGCATAGGGTAACGTACGGGTCCGAAAAAAAAGGGACTTTATGCTCTTCATTCAGCCTTCGTTTAATCTACATGCAAATGTAGGCAAAAAATTGAGCTTAGACAAAAACACCCGTATCAGGTTGGTGATTCTGATGTAGCACAAAATTTGAAAGGCGGCTTAGGCACGGAAATGTTGCAATCAGACCCTGGATAGGTTGCAAAAAATAAAACATTCCCAATCCCCTTAAAAAAAGAAACCAAAACAAAACAAAAACAAAAACCGTCAATCTTTTCTTCACATAAGATTTTTTTAACAGTGTAGAATTAGTACACTTTAAATTATACACAAAACTTGCTATGATAAAATTGTTAATAAATTGTTATGCAAGATAAAATTTTTAGATACTAGATGGAACGACGAATATTCAAGTAGCCTGATCCCTTGGTCGGAAGGTACAAGAAAGTGTGAATCAGGTGGGTAGAATCTTACGGTAAAAGAGGGATGCGACGTTAAACGCAAAACATTGGTGTTTCGATATAACATCGGTAGAAAAACATCGATGTTTTCAAATATCGATACTTAGAAACGAAAGAAATACTATTTTTTAGCCAAAAAATTTATTTATTTGACTTTATATGCGTTGCATTTTCCCGTATGTTATTTCACGCAAACATATTGTACAGAAAAGTTTTTCAGTGTAATATGTATAATCGATGTCGATGTATGTCTATATATGTATAACGGTGTATGGATAAGAGAAACATCATTTTTTTGTAAAACATTCGGAAAAATAGTAGCTTTTAAATAAAAATATTTACCTTAATCTTTTTTATTTTCATCCTCTTTGGTTTATATTTTTTTCAGTACAATATTTAAGCAAAAATAATCAAAATTTGCTTTTTGACCTTAGTAGAACAGAGGTTATTCCTCAAAACAATATATGCGAGTCAAGCAGTTTTAACTACGACTATATACTATTTAAATAAACATTTAATTGTTTCTTTGTGTGGCAAATACTTAATGGGATTTAAAAAAAACCTAGTTTGATGGAGAGCTCCTCTGTCAATCGAAGACGATCCGGCACAGTTGGAAAATTAGTGACGTGCACAAAAATTTTAATTATGTGAAATAAAATTCTTTTTGGGGGAAAAACATTCTTTACAAATAAAAGTAGCTCATTTTTATCAGTTCACGAAGTGACTTCAACCTTATTATTTTGTTAACAAAAACCGAAATTTTGGTTTTGGAAGCGGTTATCGGATTCCCTGGGAAATTCCATGGTCATTTTCTTGTTGTTGATCACTTTGGTTTTTTGTTGATAGGCCATTACCGTATATTTGGTAGGCTAAAATAATCAACAGACTTCATAAATGTGATATAACTGTTTATTACTAAACACTGACTACGCCCATAAGTACCAAGCATTACGAAAGGTATTTAAACACTTTTTGTGAACGATAATTTTCTATTTAAAATATAATAAAATATTTGAGTACATGGAGTGCCGTGACTGACTGACTGAAGTACGGTCGAAATGGAGCACCTTTGCTACAGGCGCTTAATCTCCAGTAAGATGATAGAAAATCATGTGGTACAATATCGTGAGGTGGGGGGGGATGGGCCAGGATCAGTGCAGATCAGTATAGATGTCGGGTACCAACGGCTTGGAAGCAGCGATGATGGAGGAGCTCGAAATGCTTGGAATCAGAGACCCAAAAGACATGGCAAGGTGGGGCTCGACGGCGAAACGAGAAGTCGATGGGAGAAGAACAAGATGAAGGCAAAAAAAGAAAAAAAAGCCCTTTTTTTTCAATAGGGCATGAGGCATTTCTCGTCGGGTGGGAAACATGAGGATCGGAACATCGACGCCCTGCGTCGCCCAAAAGTTGCTACTGACGCGAGACGATGACATCGCAGTCCACACGAAGAACGGCGTTCACAATTAGTTAGGGCGGAAGCTCACAAATTCTCCATATCTTCCTTGACATCACAGTCGCCGCAGGTTGTCTGCCACACTCAAGTCGAGGAACGTCAGATGAGGATAAACCAACCGAGAGAAGAGGCCTCAGAACCTTCCGCCAAGGGCCAAGTTTGTGATCATTGAACAAGTAAGATGTTAAAGAAATTTTGAAAATAATTCAAGTATGACGGAGGGTCCACATCTACACACCATCTCACGTTAATCATGTCGGTACGCAACAGGCAGTGCAAGCCCAACACCAACGTTAGCATGCCGCAATCAAACCCGATCCGGTGAGCATCCCCAGTGTTCCTCTAAGTTCCCGGAGCTGTCCCACAGACTTTCGTGATCAATGAAGTGCCGGATACTCTTTTTAGAAGATTATTAAAAAAATTTTACGATTTGCAAAAAGTGGTTAATTATATTCGCAATACTTAGCACGTATGGCTACGCTTATTAAATTGTTCAATTTACTGGTTGAGAAAATGCCAGATATATATATTTTTTCAAAATAATTATTTTGCAATGGGCGGGCACTTGCTGACTAGGCATTGGCCACTGCAGCTGCCGACGGACAAGTTAACATTCATGCCCAAGCCGGGATTCGAGCCCGTACCCGAGGCGTAGTAGAATGGTTCTTAAGCCACTAGACCACTTGGGCGCCTCAAGGCAAAATATAAAATAGACTATATGAAAAAAGATCGATGTTAAACAAGCCTTCGCATCTCAAACCACACAACTTTAGTCATGGAACAAGCCTATTAGTAGAACGTTCTATGAGCTGTTCCAAAAAAAGTTACGTCTGGATTCTTTCAACATAAACATTTCTTTCAATATATACGAAACGAGACATCATTAGCCCCTTTCTCGGTTGAGCGTTTCTTCTTATTTCATTTTGGAATTTCATTATAACCAGAAACACATCCAGAATAATGCTATTAAATTTTCTAATTAAAAATTGCTATTTGCTAAAAGTGGTTGTGTTTTGTACATTATGCTATATAATCGACTGTGTGAAAAGCATGGAACTCAAAACATCGATGTCGCATCCCTAATGCAGTCGATAATGCAGCTTAAATTGCCGTACGAGGAGTTGATTTATCTATTAATCCAGCCATCTTTTAGTTGAAATTAAAAGACCTCTTCTCAAGCTTCCGTTTTACACGTATGCCTAATTGGTAGCCTTATACCACAAATATGTCTAAAGCATCTACATATTACAAAATTCGCAATAACTGAGAGATGTATATTCAACTATTTTATCCATTTTTCTTACATATCTCAAGTATCATTTCTATTAAGTAAAATCTCAGTGCAACAAATTTTCTAAACCAGGCGAAATTCCTAATTCTAAAAAATTAATTCATCTGGTGATCATTTAAGACTAAATCTGTTCTGCAGGATTTTTTTAAATAAAAATATTTGATTCGTTGATCTGAAATATTCTTTGTAAAAGTAGATTCCATTATATTGAGATTTACTGCACGAAAAGATTATTTAAGAACGCTCATTAGATTAATGATATTGTGATGTGATCTTTTATGGGGAAATTCTTACATCTTCATTTGAATTAAAATAGTAAACCTGTTGCATGTAGTATTAACATAAGAGGTTTTTTTTTAATTAAGAACAACAATCGATTGTTGAGTTGTTAGTCAAAGCAACCTCGAGTTAATTAACGAGAACCAAAAAACGAATTCTTGAAGGCTTATTTAAAATTTTTCTACGACGATGATGCTTCAATCCCTCCTATTTCTGTTTCATTCTAAATGCATAATGGTTCAGAATGAGTGAATTCTAAGCATTGTTTTCCTAATATTAAAAATATTTTTTTTTCAATTTTATTAAACAGTTATCCTAAAAAAGGACTCAATGCGTCGGTTTAAAAAATGTGCTGTTTTTGCAGTAGAAAGCGTTAATCAGACTAACACAACTACACAAATATAGGTAATACGATGAAAAATATATGCAAATCGTAATAATCACTTCTTCTCAAAAGTGATTATTATTTATTTCCAAAATGTAGTGTTTTTTAAACGCGGGTGCGGATGTTAAATTTTACATTGTTTCAGTATCTTTTCCATGCAGAGGTGGAAAAATAACGTCAGTTGCCCAAAACATGAATGAAACTTCGATGAACACTTTTGTTTTCAGGTTATTTTTGACATTTGAGAGATAATGTAGTCCAAGTTTATTCCCTCTTAATGGAAACATGATGTTTAATAGTAAAATAGATTATTTTTTTACATTTTGAAATCTTAGCATATCCTATGTAAGTAATGTTACATGAAAATTATTCATAGATATACGTACGTGACTTTTTATTCTGAATAAACATTTTTTATTCAAAATATTTCCATTGTTATGCGCCAGAAAGCAGTGCTATTCAATCAATACAAGTAGCACTCAATACTAATTGTTCTAGACTTACGATGGCCACAGATGATGTTACCTTAAATCTAACTATTTTACTGTTTAAAAAGTTCTGGTGGTATTTAGCTCCACCCATTATTAAAAAAAATCCATGCATCGTATTTTACAGAAACACAAATGCAGAACGTTTTGTTCTGCATTTATATTTCCAGAACGAATCTTATATTTAAAGGAAAATGAAGAGATGTCTTATTTTGAAAATGTTCACGTTCTACGCCTTCAAAGAAAACGTGAAAAAAAAAGATATAACGAAATGGAAGACTTGGAAAGCGGCCTCAAACAAGAATAAATGGCACAGAAACTGTATTCGACCTTTAAGTATCCGGATTAACAAGAAAGATCCAATAGAAACAAAGACAAGAAAGTTGGGACCCTAAGAATACAGAATAAGAAGCTCCTCCTTACAAGAAGTTGTTCTCGGTCAAAAGATTAAGCGCTCTGCCTCTTTGGTATTGAGAAAAGAGAACGATATCTGAGTACGTTTTCTGGAAGAGATTATGTTGTCTTAACCCCAATGAAATCGGATTCAGAGAGAAAAGGAGTCGTAACGCGAAATGCTGACTGCACTATGGAAGAAATAAATTAAGGCTTTTTTGTTCTTTAAAAAGTAGGAAACACAGATGATTGGAGGGTATATTAATATATGTTTGGATTAGATTTCAGTAGAGCATAAACATTCTTTTTCAGATGATAATAATAATAATAATGAAGTAGAATAGCACTCTGCAATGAGGATTTTTTCTAAATAATAAAATTCAGGAGAAACGTCTGTTTATGGCATATTTTTAACATCACAAACTGGTAATTAAACTTCATTTGTAATAATTTTCAAATAACTTAATGCAAAAAGCTTTGAAATAACTGCCATGATAAAATATAAGAAAAAGCCAGCCGTCAATAACGAGGCACACTATTAACGTAGCAGCAACGATAGAGAGCAAAATGAGATTGAAATGTATATCTTACAAACGTGCATATATATCAATGATCCAATTCCAAATTAAGGACAATTCAGACGCATTTGAGAGTAAGCTATTATCGGATAGTGTTAAACGAGAATTCAAAAACTTTATCGATGTGACTCCGCGTTGGATTTAGTTATAGCGACAAATCCAACGGAATATTGAAACACCTATATACCTAATATACACAAATTCTGAATACCTCATACTCTCATGAAACTTTTCGCTTTACACTGAATATTCAAATTTTGGGCAATTTGTTCATCTGGCAATTAAAAGTTGTCTTATTAAATTCTGAATGGAATGACCACCTTTCAATCTTTACTCCTCAGAAGAAAATCTTCTTTTTCATTCTCATTAGGCTACAACGAACCATGAAAAATTCATTGGTAACATTAATTAGGCAATCTATTTTTTAAGATAGTATTAATTGAATATGACCATTAATAAATCCAAGTCCATCTCATTAAAAAAATAATTTAACTGTGTTAACTTTTACTACTACCTAAAAAAAAAAAAAAAAAAAAAAAAAAATCATCATGAACAGAAAATTTTATCTCTAACATCAGAATATTGCACTAGTTTTATTTAGCGACAGTAAAAATTACTATTGAATTTTTATTTACCCTCAAAAGTTTAGGAAACTAAATTAATTTGATAAACATTTGCGATATTCCTGTTGTGATATTTCAGATAAAAACACAAAAATATGTAAAGCGAAAATAAAAAGAAATGATAAAATATAAAGCAGGGAGAGACAATGTCCATGTTATACATTATCCTAAAAATTGCGATATTATAATTTAAAAATTGTACTTATATTTAAAAAAAATAAAAATATGTTTCAATGAACATGTTAACTAGGTCTTTGTCAGTAATTGTGATTTAGTGCATTAAAGCCATGCTAGAGCTAACAGTTACTAGTCAGACAAAAACGCGAAATAATTTACCATCAGATTTTCATATTACACAGAAACTTGTTCACATGCTTGGGTACATATTTTAATGCCGATATTTTATCGCATAAACATTTTAATAAGTAAGCAGAATGTACGAAAATATTGATAAACCTAAATTTAAATCTTGTTATTAACTTGCAAAATTTTTAAGTGTGTAGTTACCCAGCCCATAATTTCCAGAGAACTTAATTTTTATTTTCACAATTGTTCACAAAATTGTAATATTATTCTTTACATGGATACTAAATTGAAACACGTTGCATTGGTAAATATTTAATTTTAATATTTTCGAAGAATGAACTTGAAATACCGGTTAAAGTCTGAAATGGGGGAGGATTCATGGGACTATAGTAAAACTAAATTATATTTCAGTTTACTTTGCTGTTACAATCATAAAAATTAATGAATTTTTATCGGCTGCATTACATTCTGAATGCTTTATTGAGTCTGCTATCTTGCGTGTTTGTGGAGTTCTAACTCAAAACTTTTCTATTTTCTAAAAAATGCGATACATTTAATTTGTTTTAATACAACAGAAATAATAAATGGTTTTTTTAATGATTTTTTTAAAAGATGTAACGTCTTCTAAACGTCAAATTCTAAATACCTCATACTCTCATGAAACTTTTAGCTTTACACTGAATATTCAAATTTTGAATTTAATGTGGTTTAATCAATTTCTTACAACAAGCTAAAAGTTGGTAAGATGTAGTATTATATTCAAAAACTCCTACTCTTTTAAAAACCTTAATACTATATATCAATTTTTGTTTTGTTTGAAATAGCCTAATACTTCTAAAATATGGTTTAAAGAATGATTCCCATGACTACCATGCTACAATGTCATGTATATTGGAATCCTTTAGGGTGCTCCCGTAAAAGATATTTTGTGTTGTACATAGGAATAACATATATAAGCTTCGTAGTAATCGATGCATATTTACGGCACTTAGGTAGCAAAACACACAGTATGGAAGCTGGCGGGACGTGAAATGGACAGATAATGGCCATATCTCATGACGCAAGCGGGAAAGGGGTGGGGCGTTTTCAGGGATAGTTCAACATATAATCCAGAATATGCATACAAAAAACATTGAAATTATTACATTTTTGTAAATAGTAGAAGTATATAATATCGAAGAAGTTAGATTTTCATATTTTAATGAAAATATCATTTTGATTCTCGCTGAACCGATTTTTCAAAGCATGACAGCAGAACGTATGTAAGATCTCTTTTGACTAGTTACGTTTGCACCTAATTCAAAAACCATGAGACGCAGAATGTTGAAATTTTGTATTAGCGGCATTTATAACTTTCTAAGGTGCACCACTGTTATTGATTGTCATTTAGTTAGTTTATTTGCAACTCTGAGCTGAAGATTTTGGTTTATTAAATTTATGAAAAGTCACTTTAAACTGCTTTTCGGAATAGTTCATATGTTTTCAAGGAAACATAGTATGAATATTCTGTCAGCCTTGTTGTTATAAATTAAAATGGAGTACATGAAACATTCGTATGAAAGTCATGCGGTGTTCGCATAGTTTTATAAATAATATTAGTGGCTTTGTCAGATTAATGACGTGATAACAATTATGTATTATTGAAAAAAAATGTATTACATGTTTATTGATTTGAGGCTTTCATTCTATCTGCAGGAAAATGGATAAATTCTTTATATTTTTTTAACTTAAACAATAATTATATAAATGAATCTGTTCTTTTTTTCGTTCATTTTTTAATTAATTGTCAGGTATTTCACAAGTTTAGTAAAACCGTATACCGTGTAGACGACATGCAAAATTCTGTTATAAACCTGTAATTTCATAATTATGTATAAATTAAGCTAAGCCATCCACCCCGTGTAAAAGCTTCTTGATTGTATGTTTATTTGTGTTTCGGTATCATTTGTATTTTTGAAACATCCAACTAATGTATTTGTAATGACTTTAGTTGGATGGTTTTTTATAGTTATTTAAATTGTATCGTTATTTAGATACTGTAAAAATAGCTGAAATCATATTTAAAACAAACGAATACACTCTAATACCGCTGCGACGAAAGCTGTTTTTTTTTTTATCCTGAACAATCTTAACATAAAAATCATAAATGTATTCACATTTTCATACCTGGCAGTCATTATTTAAATAAAACGAACATTAGAATCCAAAAGGAACCAAGATTCATTTTAGAAACTACTTTTCCATAAATACATTCTTTTAGATGATAGATCCTGATTTGAATTAGCAATGTTATAAAATATAATTACTCAGTTTAGTTTAGTATATTTTAGTACTCGAGTATTTTTTCGATGATTCTAAAGGGATGATAAATCTGACAAACGGCATTTCTCGCATGATTTAATAAATTATTAAACATGCCTCGAATCCAGACAACACTTCTTAAATATGGACACTGAACAACTGAGAATTTTCCACTGCTGCTGAGTTGCTATAATTTTTTAAAAGATAAACTATTTAAAATTTCTGTTTATTTTACTGAAGTATAAGAATATTTCAATAATTTGTAATATGAAATTTCAACAATCGCTAATTATCTAACATAAAGAAAGGTATTTTAACATATATATTTATATCTTAAGATATTTTCTGATAGTTGTAGCATTTGCTAGTAATTTTAATAGTTCCACTTCATGAAATTAAACTATTACTCATAAGCCCAATGATAATAAAGAAGTTTAAATAATTTAGCTATCCAGGAGTTGTTCCACTTGACCTTCCATTTTAAATACCTTTAATCAGTCGCACTTGGGTGTTTTGATGCACAATAAGTAAATCAACTTCCCAAACTACTAATTTTGACAGACGCACGTCACTTAATAAACGTTACGAGTTATTTACTTATTACTACTACCCAACTACGAGGTCGAACGAAATTTAATAGATACTTAAATTTATTCCCATAATACTCAACATTTAAAAGAAGAAATATTGAATATATCACTACATTTAAATTTCTTGTGTTGAAACATATTTTATTGTTTAAAGTAAATTATTCTCTAACCCGTTGCTTGCGGGATACACATAAGTACTTAACAAAAATTAAAACACTAGGCGTTAAATGTTCCTCCTCCGTAATAAAAATAAACATCTAATGTGAATTAATTTTTTTCACAGTATCAACAATAAATATTCGAAATCAAATAAAGTGAGAACAATTTATGATATATATATATATACATATAAAATGTTGACAAATGTCAATTAATGCGTTGTGTTGTGTTAAGGAAAACTTACGCGATATATATTTAACTTCAGGGTGCCTTGAGTAGTTGACTTTTGAAGGAGTTCTAAAGCGTATTCACGTTAACAACCCAAAACTTCACATCGTTAGATCAACCGAACAATAGATTCCAGGTATAGAAGTCATATAGTGTCGAATAATTTATATAGTGCAAGTAAAAACAAAACATATGGAATTTGTCAATAATAATATTGACAAATAAATTACGAGGAAAAAAGAAAGTTACGTTTTCATGAAAATGTGGGTGCAGATCAGTTTTTCTGAAAGCGGGCGTTGGTGGCTTTCGGGGGGGGGGGTAATAAGGCTAAGAGAATATTAGGGGAGTTAAGGTGCGGCAAAGGCAAAAACATTCTTTCTCTAAAAATCCGATTTTAAACCATCCGACAACTAAAATCGTTGTGTCCTTAGTATTTAAAACTAGACGAATCTTGTTGTGTATAAGAAACCTTGTTATAAGAAACAGCTTTTAGCCAAATTAAATAATAATAATAATATGATCTAGCTTCTGTAATAACCATGTTTTATAACAAAATTGGGCATTCGCCATTTTGTTTCCGCCGTTTAGCTTTTGTAGAACATGTTAAAAATCATAGTTCAAAAACTATTTTTAAAATACGCAACAGATGGTAATCTAAAAAGGAAAGTTAAAAACTAGGGAGTGGGCTAGATTTTTTTTTTATCTTAAAGGGATTAGACAGAAATAAGTTGGAGAATCTGTGGTGTAGATAATGAATATACGATTAATAGAGGATGTTCAGAGGCTTTTGGCGATTTAATGGATTTCCACCGGTTAAGGGAAATTCGAATAGTCTGAAACAGTCAAGTAATTTTATGTACAGAAATGGTACGGCAAAAATACAAATTTTGGTTAAAAACATGCAAAATCCTTAGATGTGCCCCACAAAATTATCCGAAGTATGCACGTAGACGATTTTTTATTATTGCCGTATGTTTCGAATGCTCCAAATATGAATGATATTGGTGCTCATAAGTGGTGAATACAGAAAGTATTTTTGGAAGGGCCTACTTAAAGGGCTGATTATTTAATCGAACAAAATATTGCAAGATGATGTTTTCTTTCTTTCTTGTTTTAATAAGACCTTCCCAAAAAACTGTCTTTGTCTGCCACTGCTGCACACCTACGTCATCTTTTGAGTATAACTGACACACGACAAATAAAAAGCTATTTAGAAATACAGATATCCGATAATTTTCGAGAGCACATTTTCCAGGTTTTCAGCGAAAATTTGACATTTTCGTGGACTTTTTCTGTTAACATAAAATTTCTTGACTATTCTAGTTTTACTTGACCGAGGGAAATCCTTATGCGCTCTGAAAAACCTCGGAGCATCCTGAATTATCCATTTGATCATTATCTACCGCTGCGTTAGCATGTTAACATGCATTGTTTTTTTTTTTTCGGCACTGTACTCGTGTTACACCTCATAAGCAAGCTACACGCTAGTCAGGCGAACATTAATATCAACTCCCATACCTTTTGCATAAAGTCGATAGCATACAGTGCCCAGCGTGACGCCCGAATGAAACACGTTAGTATGTCAAATACAGCCCAAGTCAACGGAACAATTAAATTCATTTAAAAGCGAATATACTAAATGTTCACATGACTTTAATGTACGTTTTACCTTATTTATTCTGCAAGTCGTGATGATTATGATCTTGTTAAATAATTCAGCATCAGTTTATTTAATTTTTGCATAAAAATTTAAACAGAAATATCGCGGCTGTCTTAGCGAAAGAAGACAATATCAACAAAAAAAAATTATTAGCGTTTTATAAAGGGTAAATTGCAGTTTCACTTTAGTAATGTACTTTGCAAAAAGAATATAATTACATTTAAAATGCTCAGTGTTCTTTGTATGATTTTTACTTTTTTATTGATAGATTTGTACATAGAAAAGGGCTTTTAAAAATGCAGAAATTAGTATATTTCATGGAGTTAATAAGACTATTAAATCACAGAAAATAATAGTATACGCTTTCAATAAATCTCTATAGTCAAAAGTTGAAGAAATTTCACATGCGACAAATTTAAAGTTTTCAGTAATAAAATGAATTTCATTGAGTGGTGCAGCTCTACCGCAATTAAAAACTTGGATGCACAGAATATTCGATGTGCTGATTAAAATATTCAGCCCAAGATTATTAGTTAAACTTTTCGAGAACTGCTGGATCGTTTTTTAATCAATATATTGACGTCCATAGCAAAAAATCTAACGTAATGAGCTAGCTGGTCTGTGAATGACACATGAAGATTCTATCTGTTTGCACGTAGCTCTACCACTTCAATGAAATATAAATTGAATAAATGAAAATTTCTATAAAATTCGGAATCTATTTTTAAATGCATTTTTTTCTATGTATTATTTACTTAACTATTTTTCGTTTAGACATGTTTATAGCTGATACTGCAAGAAATTAGTTTTGAGATGCATCGAGGGAATTTTTTAAACATATTTTTGTAAATATGGAAATTTACAAATGTACTTGATCAATAAAGTATGTTTACAAACCGTGTGAAAATATTTGTGCTGCTGCTGCCAGTTTATTATTTAAAACATTCGTGTATATAATTTTAAATAATTACTTGAATGGTCATACTATATGAAAAAATAAATAAACAAAATATAAAATGAATAGTTTCGAGTAAATAATCCTCTGACTTAGAAATATGAAAGGTCATAACCTCAAACAGCAAATTAACTACCAATATAATCTAATATCAGAACTCAGTCAAATCAGAGCTGCAATCAACACATTCTTGTCCTACCATGGCCGAATGGATATATCCGATGCTCATTACACTCGTTCCAATATTTTTACCAGAAATTTCACAATTATATCTATAAAGTAACATTTTAAGGGACATGATCTCTTTCCTAGACACAAAAAGCCTACACGTTGAAGCTTTGACGCCATCATCAGGCCTTCAAGTAATGACGTCACAACACTTTCATCCTCATAAAGTAAAACTATTTCAGTTCTGGTGAATGACACAAATATTAAAAAGTATCTTAAGTGAAAGATAAAAATTAAAGTACGTTCGTGACACAAAACAATTTATTGTGATCTACTCCCTTATTACATTATTATATAATTAGTTACAGTTAAAAACTGCTCTTTTTTGTAAAATTAATTTTTCTATATCAATTCAAAAATGTTGTTATGAGAGTAAATTTACCAGAAATTTCGAATAGTTTTACTCTATGAAAGTTAATCTGTGATGACGTCACCTTTAGACGGTCAACTGATGACGTAGCAGAGGTTAGGCTTTCTAAATTTCGGAGGCAGTGACATGAATAATGTGACTGCGCTTCCGGATACAACCAACACCACCTACATATAGAAAGCCTAACAACTGAAACTTTTACGTCATCACTAGGCCTTCAAGTGATGACGTCATCGCAGTTTTACCTTCACCAAGTAAAACTATTTAAAATTTCTGGTGAATGCTACAAATATTAGAAAATATCTTAAATAAAAAATTAAACTTGAAATACCTCTTTCATACAAAAATATACATTCCGATCTATTTCCTTATCATATTATCTAATTAGTCATGGTTAAAATCTGCAACTTGTCAAAAAAATATATTTTTTATCTGAAATTATTAAAATATTGTTATTCATGACTAAATTCACCAGAAACTCTTTATAGCTTTATTTTGTGAAAATAAAACTTTTAAATGTAGGCCTAATGATGACGTCAAAGCTTGGTGACGTAGGAGTTGTTAGGCTTTCTTTATCTAGGAGGTGTTGATATAACCCCCACAATTGGCAAATAAGCTTTTTGAAGCGCAACGCTTATCACGGAACTAAAAATACAGTAAGCTTTTTATAACGAAAAGTTAGGTCAATAGAATTTTTTAGTTTCTCTGATAAATTTGTACTCAATTTATAAAAATCAAACACGTTTTTGAGCAAGTCTGTAATTTTCTAGTCTAACTACGCTTTTTGAAGTTTTTCTTTATTCATCTATTTAAGATTTTTTTTTTTCTGGTGAGTGTGGGGGGGAGGGTCACAAGCATATCGTCGCTGTCAAACCAAAATCTGCTATGCGCAAAAAGTTTTTTATTATTACCAGATTTTATTGAACAATATTCTGCTGATTCGCATGGCATATTATTTTAGCGATAACAATTCGCCGTATAATGAGTCACACAGAAGTCTTTTTATACGAAAATGTGGTTAGTAAACTAGTCATGATAGTCAAAATCTCCAAAAAGTGCACATAGCAATTATTCATTTGACAACAATGATATACTGTATGATTAAATTTAAATTCACGTTCTTGGAGATGATTACGCCCTGTTCTGAACGAATCCAAACGAAGCATCAAATGTGGGTTATATAGATGACGGAGCCGATGTTTAGGTCAGAAAAATTTTGAAATTTCTCCAACAGATGACGCTGAAATGCAGTAAAAGATAATATATAGTATGATTATGATGATTATAGATGAAATTATTATTTATTGCACACTTCTCTAGCCCATGCTGCATACCGTGTGTTAAAAGCATACCAAGTTATCGACTAGTCGATAGGAATCATAAGCTGGATTGCTGTCTTGATTCGATTTTCTGACGTCTGGGCGTAGCTAAAATCCCCAAAGAGGTGTCAGAAAGATATTCATTGCTGCCAACGTGTAAGGAATATAATCAACCTTTTTTCGGAAAATAGTTTTTTCTTTGAATGATTTCTAAAATTACGTCACGAACGCGTAAAAGGAGTAAACTCCCGTCTAAAAATTACTGTTTACTGGTGTCCAAAAAAAAGTGTCTAAGTGGGTTACGCGGAACACTATCTTCTGCAACTTTTTTGACATCTTTTTGAGAATTTTAGCCACGACCAGACAGCCGAAAATATCAGGATGTAGACTAGTACCAAGACAGCAATCTAGTTTAGCATACATATCAATAATAGACATACACATGAGGGGCGATGCTGATTTTTAAATGCGCTTAATTTACTTAATAGGCACGCCGTTAAACGAAGTTATGCAATCATAAGTAATACGGATTCACAATTGATGATATGGCACCTGTGAGGACGTGCGCAACCACTCAAATCTTCCAGAGCTGTAAAGCTTCACAGATCAGCCATCTAAAAATATTCAGTGACTTATCCGCTCACTCATGGAACGCATGTATTAATTTATAGCTCTACCAATAGTATTTGCAGAAATACAAAATTAAAAAATATGTATTAGTTACATGCCATTTAATATTTGTAATATGTAGAATGTTTTTTCAAATTTTAGTTTCACATATTTTTTTTTTTAATTTAATGTCTAGTCGCAAAGTTTGCGCGTTTTTTTTATTTTTTTTTTAATTTTTTATAAGACGAAGAGGAAAAATAGTTTCTCATTCAACGTATGAAAAATATGCCATTTCTGTTTAATTTTGCTAAATGCTGTTATTTTCCTCAAAATAATAAGAAATTCTAGAAAACTTTTTTTTAAACTTATGTTTGAATATGAAAATTGTTATTCTTTTAATCTTCTCCACCACATCTGTATAATTTAACTGCAAAAAAAAAGGAACACGTACATTAATTCAAAATATGGCATGAATGGAACTTATAGTAACGCATTCTCCAATTATCTTGCCGAGAACATAACACGATATCTTTTAAGAAAACATTTCCAAATGCAGGTGAAGTGTTATTCCCTTGAGTACTTATCCTAGCACACGAAAGAGACCTAACAAGCTAAAAGAAAAACGGGAAAAGAAAAGAAGGCAACGAAAGACGATCTTGAGAGGGAAAAGATAACTTCCACAGAATGAGCTTCGTCAGACAAGAGATTAAGTGCTGTGTCCCTTCGGTCTTACAAAGACGAATATCCGGGTAAGCTTTCAGACCAGATTATGTCATCTTAACCCCCAAATGGAATCAGATTCTGGACCAGAAATGAAGGAAAATCACCGCTGAGCGATATCTTGAATAGACAGGGACTCACACTTAGTTGAGGGTCGCGAAGCAGAAAAAAGAAGTAGGGACTCTATAGCTTCTAAATATCTAGTTTTAGTTTCAAAAAGAAATATGCATTATGGAAAAAGCATCAATTGTAAAACTCTCAATACAGTAAATCACATAGAAAAAATACGGCCTAACAGCCAGAGATTCCGATTCTTTCAGTAAACAATTCTTTCAGATTTTTGCATCAAAGTTTGAACTTAAAATTGACATTTGAATGTAAATTTAACTTGGAAATAATTTGCAAGTAAAAGTTAGTGGTGGAAAATTTTCCTATGAAATCAGATGAGTTATTGGCTATGATGTAGTATATAAATTACTTGGAAATTAATTGATACTTCCAAAAGGTATATGGTAGTCAGACCGCGGAGACACAGACAGATGGAAGGATAAGAGGAGTGTTAAAATCTTGTTTTCTAATATTCCTAGAATATGAACTTAAACGTGATGTATCGGACTAATATTGACTTTAAATGTCCAACTGCCTAAATGAGGTCAATGTATATGGTTACTGAGATTTGACGGATAGCAGGAGTGTTAAAACCTTGTTATCCAACATTCTTAGAATATGCACTTTATCGTACTGACTTTAAATGTGGAACTGCCTAAATGAAGTGAATGTATACATGTGCTGTGCTTTAATTAACTGAAAACAAAAATGTAATCTCTATTCAGTGATAAATAAGCGATAGAAAGACTTTTTCATAGACATAAATTCCAGTAGAAAGTTGTACATGGTAGTTCTCCTCAAAGACAATGTTTTGCAGAAAATATTCATCACTGAAATAAACGTAAATTGACATAGACAGATGGAAGATAAGAGGAGTGTTAAAATCATGTTTTCTTATATTCCTAGAATTATGCACTTTATTGTGTTGATATCGGACCAATATTGACTTTAAATGTCCAACTGCATAAATGAGGTCAATGTATATGGTTACTGAAATTTGACGGTTAACAGGAGTGTTAAAATCTTGTTATCCAACATTCTTAGAATATGCACTTTATCGTACTGATTAATACTGACTTTAAATATCCAACTGCCTAAATGAAGTCAATGTATACATGCACTGTGCTTTAATTAACTGAAAACAACAATGTAATCTCTATTCAGAGTGATAAACATGCGATAGAAAGGCTTTTTCATAGACATAAATTCCAGTAGAAAGCTGTACATGATAGTCTCATGAAAGACAGTGTTTTGCAGATGATATTCATCACTGAAATAAACGTAAATTGAAACTGACAAAAGTGCCTTTAGGTACTCGGCGGTAAGTAGTACGTACGTTTCGGGTTTTGGTTATTTTTTCTTGATGACGCCTAAATTATGTGCGTGTAGCCTGGGTGATGTGTACACTGTCATCACTTTATAACCTCTTTTTTTGGGAAATACACACATTTGTACTCCCAACTGTACTGTAGAATGCCAGAAAAAAATTAGAATGCCCTTATTGATTTAAAATTTACCGTAACAGTACAAGTATCGAGTAAGCGTTGTTTAATCAATCTATAAATCAAATGGCAGTCTTGCACTAAATTGGAACCATAAAACCAAAATCAGTAGTTTATATGGTTTGAAAGCCTTTTCATAAATATATATATATATATATATATATATATATATATATATATCAGAGTTCCAGGAAACATTCAGAATATTACATGTACAAAAATACTCATAAAAGCAAGTTTTTATTGGTACTAACAAACTATTCGTTTTGTACATTATTATAAATTTCGAATGTATTCTGTTTGAAATGAATACATCAGTCACTCCTCACATGCCTTAGATTACCCTCTAACTTCATTTTAGATTCATTGGACGATATACTCTTATGATAACATTTCGACATAAAGGTAATATCTTTTTTCATAAGTACCTATCTTAACACACAACAGACACATAACAAGCTAAGAAAAAATAAATAAATCAATAAATAAAATACATGAAAGAAAGAGGATTCCAGAAGTAAAAGACCTTCACAGAACAATCTTCGTCAGACAAGGCATTAAATGTTTTCTCCCTTCGGTCATACAAAGGTGAATATCCGAGGTAAGCTTTCCGACCAAATTATGTCATCTTAACCTCCAAATGGAATCAGATTTGGAACTAGAAATGAAAGAAAATCACCCTTGGGCAGTTCCTTTAATAGCCTGAGTTCTCCCACTTTGTTACGTTCCCAGAAAAATAATGAAAACCCTAGGCCTTGTTTCATTACATTTATTTTTAACATATGCAGTTACCATAATCTTTTAAACGTTTCTCTAAGAAAACCAATATTAATTGAAGTATTAGGTTTTCTTATTATTTTGCGAAGCAAAATATTTTATAGCTACCACACCAACAATAGATAGCAGATTATTTGACTGCATGTTTTACATTGTCTTTAATAATGATAATTTTTGCCTGCCATTATATTGCTATAAATTGACTCTTTATTGAGCATTTTAAGCCAAAATATTTTTGGGCGCCATCTGGCATTACCAAGTGAAGTATTTTGTATTACGGCAAGCCTACGAGAGGGGCATCTGCTTATAGGGTGCTGCCTTGGAAGAAGTATTTTTTCAGAGTTGTAACAAGTACTTACCTTACGTCTGTAGAAAACTGACAAAACTCCAGATCATTAGATCGCCTGCTGCGCGGTAGACCCGCATGCGTGAGACCATCATATTTCAGTCGTTTGCCATGCTCAGTGTCTTATACAATTGGCCGGTGGAGACCATTACCAAGTTAAAAATTAATTCGGATTGAAAGTAGTACTAGCTTTCTTTTCATTTAAAAGAGGTTTTAGAGATTATTTTAAAATAATAAAACTATAAAATCGATTATATCATTTAATTGCAGATAGAAAAGAAACTCTTATTATTTAACTCGAGGAGCTTTATATATATTTAACTGAAATTACGCAGGTGGGTGTGTTACTTTTTGCTATATTTTCTTCTTTATCTATATTTCGTTCTCTTCTTCCTTTTTAAGATTAGAGAAACTGCCACACGGTGAAGTTTCGGAAAATTTGGAAAAAGATTTTCGAATAATATAAAATGAAATACACAGAATAGTAAAGACGCACAATACGTTCGATTGAACAGTTTCTTTCTCTTCTTTGCCTACGTTTACCATAGCTAACAAATTACACTCTATTTTTTGAAAGATTAATCACCACTACTTTGTTTTACTTATTTCATATTATAATAATGTAAGGTTGCTACTTATTTAAGTGCTTAAAAAAGCGACTATCTAAAAATTGCCGTGGGAAATTTTCAAAAGAAGCTTAAAAGTTGGCAGTTAGTCCGCACTAACATCCAGGAATTAAACGTTTTCCACACCTTTTGAAACATGCACCGATTTATTTTTGTTAGTGTTAGTCCGTAATGGTACGATAAATTACATATAATAGCTACATTTTATCCGTATGTTGTGCTGTAATTACTAGTTACTGCAGCACAACAATGTGTTTGTAAATATATCGCAGCTTTTTCAGTTTACCTTTTTTTTTAGATTTTAGTGTGTTTTATACAAGTACTTTTAATTTACTTATCTCAAGCACTAGCGCTTTTCTAGCTGTCTTGTAACAGTCAAAAAATACTGAGAGCTAGTATGTTGCTAGTAGTTTACTTGTAACATAGTTGCTAGTAGTTTACTTGTAACATAGTTGCTAGTAATTACACCATATATTTTAATGTAATTACCAGTAACAGCATTGAAGATTAAAATGCTGGAAGAATAGACCTTTTTTTTCCGCATCTTTTTTAGGTTTTTCAAAAATATATTATTTTGATATTTATAAAGTGAGGTAGAAACAGCATTAGTTAATTAAAACCCAGCTTTGAAAGTAATGAAAGAACTACAGGTTTCAAATTTATATCGTTCTGTTTTACTTATTTATCCAACAGACTTTAATTTGCTCATATTATTGCATTACGGCAGAAATTATTGTTAAAATTTTCTTATCTAAAGAATTCATTATAATTTATTAAAGGGTAAAATAATTTTTTAAATACAGTTTAAGCATACTTTTGAAAGTGCTTGCATAAGTATATTTCTTAAAAACATCATTTTAAAGTTATGATAACTATAATGCATGAGAGATTATATACGAATAAAATATAAAATGAGAAACCTCATTCGTTTCCAAGTCTTATAAAGTGGAAAACTCTTAGAGTATTCCGTCAATTTTAATTAAAATATATTATCCTCTAGATCGATCAAAAGATACTGAACTAGAGCAAAAGAACAAGCTCAAAGGCCTACTTCTCTTATTCGAGAGCTAATTTATGGGGTCATAAATTTTAATCCGACACAAAATTTAAATCTACTTCTACTTCAATCCATGTTTCAGACTTGACAGTAAAGTGAAATTGAGGTATAAATAAAGAAAGTTTTTGAAATAGGTCTTATTTCCAACAGAACTTTAAGATTCCAGGAAGAGATATATATAATGACATTATTCTTTCGGTGAGCCTATCAATAAAAATTAAATCAAATGAGTTTATTGCTGTTTCTTTAAGTACTTAATTTTTTTATCAAGCAAGATTTGTAAAAATTTTGTTTAAAAGAATTCTAAAAAATCAATATATAATTTAATAGGTAAGTATAATGTAACCATTTTATTCATAGTTTATGTCTCTCAGCTTGAGGCATTTTGCCTGTTGGGTGGATTTCGAGTATGATATATTCGATCAAGCTTGTTTACAAAAGAAGGGTTCAGAAGTAGAGGCTTAATTATAGGATGAGTATTAGTTCTCAAAATATAGGGCTAGTTCATATAAGAATTTAACCCTCTGAGCGTCTTTGAAGACAAAGATGTTAAAATTTTTACTTGCTTTAAGAAATTCGTGCAGTATAAAAAAAAAGAAACACAAGGAAATTATATAATTATTCCTATCATTGATTATTTAGTAATTCCTGTTTCAATCTAAGTTTTAATGCGTGTGCTCTTACTTTTCAAAATGCGCAAGATGAACATATTCCGTCAGGATTTCTCAGCTTTTGAATGCTTCGTTTAAAACACTTACCTACGAGCAACTGTCCTTTGCTATTGTTGTGCTTAAAAGAAGCCAAACTTGTTTATTTGGCTATTAACTGTGATAATGTATCCTCAACAAACTTAGCGATATTTTAGTGATAACCACAATGATGCGATATCACTATTAAGGAAACTTTAAGAGTATCAGTAAGATAATTTTAATTGTTATTTACGTCCTTTAAATCTCCCACCTTTTTCTGGGCCACCGTTCTCTTTAGAAGAAAAAAAAATACAGCAACCCTAGTCCGTAGTTAATTTTACATGAAATAGTAAAGTATTGTTGCATATGATATGTATACTATAATGTGTTGCATGTTATATGTATACTATAATATGCTGCATATTATATGTATCTATCTGTTTATTTATAATTTAAATATCCAGAAGTAGATGTTCTGGAATGAAAATGTTAATAAAGATTAAAAATTTGCGATATAATTAGCCGATTTGCATGTAACAAAATACCGACTTCGACTATCTAATGCTTTGTAGACTGAATTAATCCTTAGAAGAGCAGAAATCCCTCTTTTGAAAATTGCACATTTTTACTATTTTACAATGGAAATATTTTTTTGTTATGGTGAAGCATAAACATTTAGTGTCTTTTTTTAATTATCCTTGTTCTGCTAGAAATTTATTCTAGAGTGCCATAAATTTAATGTATTGAAAATCTTTTGCGAGCACTTCCAAGAGAACCATAAATGCTATTAACACCATTTTAAATATAGGACAGGCATAACATAATTAAAGTTTTTCTCGTCAGAGAGGTGTACGGCAAAAACTCCTTCTAAATTTACACTCAATTTGAATGAGACAATGGAAGAGAGACCCTCGGGAAAAAAAGTAGTTTAAAAAATCACCACCAAGTGGCTTTTTCGAATGTTGTGCTTAATAATATGCAAATTCTTCCACCGAATAGAGATATAAAACAAGTGCTTCACAACATCTTCGTTGTTTTGTTAGCCTGAGAATGATTATTTGTTTTATCCCCACTAAAGTAATGTGAAACGCCACTTAATAGTGATTTTTTGAACTATTAAGTGGCGTTATGATCTCATAAAGATATTTTGTAAATTTGGTAGCAATTTGACCAGTGGTGTTTAGAGTTCATCGATTTGAATAGAGTAACTTTAATTATGCCCTGTACATAGACTTCGCAGTAAACGACGCATATTTGCGATAGTTCAGCACGAATTGGCAAAAAGACAGAACTAAATCAGAAAACCCTTCAACTTTATTCCAGTGTTCAAAAGAGAGCTAGTAAAGAAACACAACTGGGTAAACTGTTTTACAAAGCAATTTAATTACAAAATTGCATTGAGCAGGAAAACCTCATTTAATATGAATTACGGTTTTAGATCACCTTTTTCTGTTTTTCATTTATAATATAAACACTAGCTCCACAAAAAAATACTATGAATAGTAATAAAGTTTTCTTATGTTTTTTAGTGCATCAAATCAATAAATGCAAGCAAATGCGTAGGTTTCATACACAAGGAAAACGAACAAAACCGAATATTTTATCTTTAAGAAATGCAATTGTGAGTTTCATAACAGTGTACAACACATAGACATGTGCGATTGGAAACTATAGCTGAGTAAACCCGTTTCACAAAGCGCTCCCCCACTCAAAGAGCACTTTGCATTGCAGGGAAACTGCGCGTACAACTTTCAAAGAACTTTCTATGGAAATTTTTAAGTTTACTGAACGTTTTAATTGAATTGACAACCATCGCACTCCCCAGCGGTACGAAAGATCGGATTTGAGATTAGAAAGGGTACGGCTTTCACGGTTCCTTTGATGTGTGAAACTAAAGGCTGCGTCTAATCAGGGCGAAAGTTAAATTGGCGTTACCCGGGTACGTCTCCATTGCGTAGCCAATTTGGCGGAGGATTTTCTGAATTCGGTTCATTAGTATGCACCGCGAGACAGTTGTTTTACAAAGGAGGAAGCTGAAAATTTTAGTCTAATCGAAAATACCTCAGGAAGATTAATTTATGAGCCGATTTAAATACAGCCAGTAAAGTTTTGTATTGTTATGGGGGCATTTTTTTTATTTCAAAGAATTTAATCTACTTTGAGTGAAAACACACTGAAGAGTACAACAAGACTTACATATTTTTTAATTTAAATTATTATAAAGTGTTTATTGTGCTACTTTTGTGTAACTAAAGCATTACTTTTCACATACTACGATCCATGAAACAGCTTTTTTAATACAAAATATTCTAATTATATTATATTTTATTTTTATTTATTGTAACCGAGCGTAAGAAATAGTGATTATTATAATATGCATTCATTTATTTTTGAAAAAAAAATCGATTTTACGAATGTAAATTTATATTGACAAATAAAGATCAAAATATGTTTCGAACACTATCAATCAGGGACGTAGCCAAGGGGGGGGGAGGAGGGTTATAACCCCCCTCCATGAGGAATTTTTTGCCATACAAAATGTATACTCTTCACTCCCTTATCACATACATGTATGCATATATGGGAGTTGCCCCCACCCATGAAAAATTTCTGGCTACGCCCCTGCTATCAATACATAAATAAAGTATAAAATAAAAATTATATTTGAATTATATATTTCAATTCATTCTATACACAACAATTTATATTATAACTTTAACTATATCTAAAAACAAAATTAATATACTTAATACGATGTAATTAGTTCTTACCAATAATTTAATTTTCAATATTTTTTTTTTTTAATCAAAATGCGTTTAGAATATTTTTCTGCGAAAATGTTTAAAATAACTTCTCTAATTCAATATCAAAAAGTAATTCATAAATTTTTATCAAATCTCGATGTCTAATTTTAAAGTTAAAAAAATACTTTAATCAAATTTACAAAGTCAAATATTAAAAATACGTGCGTTACATTCCACTTGAATTCCAAGTTAGTTAAAAATATTAATAACTATATTTCATGGATATATGAAACTATATTTTACAGTATTCAAAGTATTAAAAATGCATAAACAAGGTCAGATTAGATTTTCATTCATAATTGAAATTTTACTGAAGTGTTTTCATAAGCAATTTCTATTTAACCTGGTTTAATTAATAATAATTAACCCTTCCGGTCAGATTTAATAATGAAAAATTATGCATGGAAAAAAAAATTTAATTTTCAGTTTAAAGACATTGTTTCATTTTGTAGTCCATACATATTTTGTAACTAAAATACTGCTTTTATATTGGCATAATTGTAATTAAATCCCACTAAGAACAATTTAGTCGTGACATGTATCAAGTTTATTTAATGGTAAGCAATATGCGATAGTCATCTATGATATCAACTTAAGTAATTAAAAATGCTGTCGTATTCAGTCATTAAGCGCCACAAGAATTTTTAAACGAAATTTTGTTATTGTTATAACAGCAACTTCCTTAGCATGATATAAGTATGGATCGTATCCGCAATAAATCGAAATGCATTTCAAGCATAAGCGTATTTTACTGAATGTTTTCTCTGTTTAGGAGGTCAGACCCTGCACTAATAGTCAGGCTACCGTGGTTTTATAATAACATAAAAATCGCTGTTTACTAAAAGTGGTAGATTGTATTCCGTACAGGTTGAAGACTGCATATAGCTTGTCAATGTGCTGTATGGCATAAAAAAAACTAATTAAAACCTATACTATGGAAGGGGTTAATCAAAATGCTGCAAAAGTTTTAGTTCAATCCTGATGCAAGATAGTCAAATATTTATACTTGTATGTATGTTACATATAAGTATAAAAATTTGCTGTAAAAAGTAACAAAGACATTTGTACAGCCTTTACAAATGTAGTCATGTGATAAATTCCATGTAACATGTGTAAATATAATAATTTTGTCATTAAACGATGAAAATCCGAATTTCTTGATAGTGATTATAGGTTGAAGGGAGCATGCAAAAGTTTTTCATTTGATAGAAACGTACAGAAATAATTTCAAAATAGAAAAATGCGAAGATTAATAACATGCTATTCAAAAGCATTCACGATAAAAAGAAAAGTATACTGAACTTGAAAATAAGTTTTTAATGAATATTTTACTTTAGAACATTTTTTCCAAGAATTGAAAGTACAATTATACAGTAATTCCCAAGACATATGCAAAAGACTGGTAGTTCTTTTCGATTTAAACATTTTTAATGACACATTTCTCCGACATCTTTAATCTGTGATGACATAATATAGCGAATTACTACATTTCAGAGATATTTAAATCCCCTTTTTATTGTATTTTCATGAAGTTTGCTTTTTAAGCTCCACGAAATGACTAATCTCCGCAACCCTTTGGGATTAAGGGGAAGAGTTACCCCATTCGTAAAGGCTGACAAAAAGCAAAGCTGGAAAGTCAGTATCGTATTGATTCAGCGGCGGAGTTTTTGAAAAGGACTGTGTATATGTATGTACAGAAGAAAAAAAAATTCCGGGCGGATTATTGCGTAGAATATTGTCCTTATGAATGAATCACCCACATTCTGAAGTAGTTTTTTTCTTCACAAGATGAAAATTGTGTTAATTTTGAGGCATAGCAATGTTTTAGTAATTTGATATGATAAATGAAACCTGAAATTACTATGCTCTCCATCTACCGATTCAAGGGGGTTAAGGTTTTGTGTTCTTATTGTAATCATTTTGAATTTTGGAATATGATGCTGAATATTTACAAGTAGAACTATTTTTCGAAATATTCGTTACTGTGCGGATATAGCCCGTATACTTTTATGTGATTTAACTCCAATGTTCTTCACTATATGGAAAAAGTTTTTCTCTTATTTATTTATACATATTTACTCTGTTAATTCTGTTGGTCATAACTAACAGAACCCAACTTACCTTATATGTAATACCTATTTTTTCATTCATGTTTTTTTCTAAAGCTGCCGCCCGGATTGTGTGCTGAATAGAGAACCATTCTACAGGACCAAGGGTAAAGGTTCGATTCCCAGCATGGGATTCGGTATCATTTCGTCCGTCCCTACATAGGAGGCACCTATTAGGTGCCTCCATAATAAACAGACCGGTAATTCCGGCCTAGTAGTGGCCAGAAAGTATACGTCGAGTGTTCGCCATTTTTTAAAAAATCTAAATTATATGGTTATACGTAATTCAGAGACCATGATTTATTAAAATTAGGCATTGTTTATATTACTGATAAATATATATATATACAGGGTTACTGGTAACGGGACGCATTCCTTATAAGACGTGGTAGGGGAGCCAGAAGGCTACAATTTTATCCCCATATGCATGGCCGAAAATCTATAGTTTTTGAGAAAACTGAATTTTAAACTTTTTTCTTGAGTAACACAAAATTTGCTATTCAAGTGCAAATTTAAAAAAAAATCTACTTATTAAACGGATTTCATTTTAATTTAGCTTTTTAGTCAGATAATAGCAAAACATGCTTTTGCGACGCAGAATCGAAACTAACACGACGGCACAGCACATAACCATTTAAGATTCACAATCTGGTGTGGCTAAGATTTTAAGCACATAAAAACAGTGATAACTTCATTGGCTGACCAATCATCCTAAATAATGAACGTTGGTATGTCCTATAAAGTAATTAAAAAACTTTGTAAAAAACACACATAAGAAGTAAAAGGAAAAAGGATACGCGTTTCGTTCAAAAATTGTTTTGAACTTCTTCAGCCCAAGCCCTTCGACGTAAAGAACACAGGGAACTGAAAAGAGAAAAACAAGCAAGATGTTGCCATAAGGGGCAAAGAAAAGTCGAACAAAACCACGGAGAGGGGAGAAAAAAAAAATTAAAAAAGGGGGATAAAAAGGAAAGGAAAGAAGCACAAAAAATACAGAAATAAAAAAGGAATAAAGAAAAATAATAAAAAAGGGAACACACAAGTACAAACACACACACAAAAAAGAGAAAACAGAACAAACAAACAAAAAACAAAATAGCACACGTATTTTTTTTTTTTTAATAAAAACCACGAACAGGACAGCACAATAAATATATATATAAATAATTTTTTTTTTTAAATAAAAACGAAAAAGAAAGACAGTAACACACGTACATACACATTAAAGAAACAGGGAAAAAAAAAGGGGGGGGTAGACGAAGAAAGTGAAAAGAACCTTACAACAGCAACTTCCAAGCAGAATGAACGAAAGGAACGGAAGAACCATCGTTCACAAGACGATCTAAGTGCTGGGTAATGGAAAAACCTTCCAAAAAATCCAGATGGGACAAAGACTGAGGAGTGCACAAAATCTTAGCCTTAGAAAACTGAAATCGATGATTGGAATTCCAACAATGTGAGGCAATAGAAGATTTGGAAAGTTCGTGCTTAGAGACATATCTCTCATGCTCTTTGAGCCTAAATTTGAGAGCTCTTCTGGTCTGACCAATATAGCCCAAATCACAAGATTCACAAGGAATATAATAAACACCCCAACGGTTCTCAGTAGGAATAGGATCTTTAAGGGAAGAAAATTTAAGTTTATTAACAGGTTTAAAAATGACTTTGAAACCGAAATTTTTGAGAAGTTTAGAAATTTTGTAGCATAAAGGTGAAAAGAAAGGTAGTACAATTAATTCGTTGTGAAAATTAATAGTATTAGTAGAAGTATTAGGCTTATTAAATTTAGAAACAGCTTTATCAATAATAGAGGGGCTAAAACCACGAGAAACAGCTAAGGATTTTAAGTAACTAATTTCATTATTAAGAGAAGAAGAATCAGAGCAAATTTTGATAGCACGAAACACATAAGTGTAAAAAGCAGAAAGTTTTTGCTGGTAAGGATGATTAGATAGGGCATGAGGAGGTAAAGATATAGAAAAGGGCTTGCGGAAAACAGAAGTAGAGAAACCGTCAGGATTCCTAGAAACAAGAACATCCAAAAAAGGTAAAGAATTGTTGCACTCCTCTTCTAGAGTAAATTGGATACACGGATCAACAGAATTAACGATCAAAAGTAAATTAGAAATATCACAATTGGAATCCACTAGAACGAAAGTATCGTCAACATATCTGACCCAGCACGGAAAATTAAAGACCTTGAAGAGCTTCTCTTCAAAATAATGCATATAAATATCACATAAGAGAGGTGAGAGAGAATTACCCATAGCAAGACCCTCGGTTTGTTTATAGAAAGAGCCATTAAAAATGAAAGCAGTTTGTTTAATACAAACGCTTACTAAAGCTATAAACTCTTTAATCTCAATAGAAGAATAATGAAACTCGCGTAAACGCTTTTCCAAACAGTCAATCGCACCTTGGATAGGAACATTAGTGAATAAAGATTTAACATCAAGAGAAAGCATTTTACAATTAGTAGGAGAAAGAAGTTTAACTTTGTTAACGAAATCATAAGAGTTTTTAACAGTGTGGGTATTACTAGCAGTCAAAGGTGAAAGAGTATGCGAGAGGAAACGTGCAAGGTTATAAGAAGCAGTACCAATGTTAGAAACAATGGGGCGAAAGGCAAGAGAAGGTTTATGAATTTTAGGAAGGGCATAGAAACGAGCACAGTTAGCAATAGAAGGAATAACATAACGTTTAGTTTGAGCATTTAAGATTACAGAGGACTTCACAGTGTGTTTAATTTCAGAAAGGTGACTGTTAGTAGGATCAGAATTTAATTTAGTGTATGGACCAGTGGTTAGCATGTTATTAATACAATCAACATAAGAAGATTTATCAAGTAAAACAGTCTGGCCGCCTTTATCAGCTTTAGTAATGAGTAAATTAGGGTTAGAATTAAGTTCTTTGAGAGCAGTTTTTTGAGAACGAGAAAGGTTAGATTTGGCATGCATATTATTTGAAGAGATAGTATTAGCAATAAGATGTCGCAAAGTATCAAGTTGGTTAGAAGAGAGTTTACTATTTTTAAAGGAGTTTTCCATAGGAGCAATAAGTTTGGAAACCGAAACGTTACTAACACGAGAAAAATTCAAACCTAAACTAAGAGCATCTCTCTGAGAATCAGTTAAAACATGTGAAGACAAATTAACAACAGTGTCCTGAACAAGAGGACTAACAGAACCGAGGGAAGACCTAACCGGAAGAAGAGCTTGGAATTTCTTATCCAAAGTAGCTCTGTGAGAAATAGAACGTTGTTCAACATAAGCGAAATTCCGTTTTTCCCAGTTAGCAAACGCAGGGTAAGACTTACTCAAAAGCAAATGGAGATCATAAAGATCAGATTCAAGAATCGAAACTTTATAACGAACATCCTGAATAAAAGCCCGTAAAACCGCCCGCTTAGACCTATTCAGAGCCTTATCAACACGAGAAGAACCGTGAATATTGCACTTAATGTCAATGAACTTAGGAATGACATTACTGCGTTTGCATCGAACAAGAAAACCTAAATGATTCAAGAAACGAGAACGTTTCAATCGTAAACGGGAAAAACGGTTAAACAAAGATGAATCCATACAGAAAACACAAAAACAGAAAAGAAATAAGCAAGAAAAAGCACACGAAGAAGGAAGGAAGAAAAGAGAGAACAAAAGTGAGTGTTAATAGTCCAAATAAACAAAACAACTGAAAAAACACTCAAAATACTGGTGTTAAACGATAAAGTAATTAAAAAACTTTGTAAAAAACACACATAAGAAGTAAAAGGAAAAAGGATACGCGTTTCGTTCAAAAATTGTTTTGAACTTCTTCAGTCCAAGCCCTTCGACGTAAAGAACACAGGGAACTGAAAAGAGAAAAAACAAGCAAGATGTTGCCACAAGGGGCAAAGAAAAGTCGAACAAAACCACGGAGAGGGGAGAAAAAAAATTAAAAAGGGGGATAAAAAGGAAAGGAAAGAAGCACAAAAAATACAGAAATAAAAAAGGAATAAAGAAAAATAATAAAAAAGGGAACACATAAGTACAAACACACACACAAAAAAGAGAAAACAGAACAAACAAACAAAAAACAAATAGGGTCTTGCTATGGGTAATTCTCTCTCACCTCTCTTATGTGATATTTATATGCATTATTTTGAAGAGAAGCTCTTCAAGGTCTTTAATTTTCCGTGCTGGGTCAGATATGTTGACGATACTTTCGTTCTAGTGGATTCCAATTGTGATATTTCTAATTTACTTTTGATCGTTAATTCTGTTGATCCGTGTATCCAATTTACTCTAGAAGAGGAGTGCAACAATTCTTTACCTTTTTTGGATGTTCTTGTTTCTAGGAATCCTGACGGTTTCTCTACTTCTGTTTTCCGCAAGCCCTTTTCTATATCTTTACCTCCTCATGCCCTATCTAATCATCCTTACCAGCAAAAACTTTCTGCTTTTTACACTTATGTGTTTCGTGCTATCAAAATTTGCTCTGATTCTTCTTCTCTTAATAATGAAATTAGTTACTTAAAATCCTTAGCTGTTTCTCGTGGTTTTAGCCCCTCTATTATTGATAAAGCTGTTTCTAAATTTAATAAGCCTAATACTTCTACTAATACTATTAATTTTCACAACGAATTAATTGTACTACCTTTCTTTTCACCTTTATGCTACAAAATTTCTAAACTTCTCAAAAATTTCGGTTTCAAAGTCATTTTTAAACCTGTTAATAAACTTAAATTTTCTTCCCTTAAAGATCCTATTCCTACTGAGAACCGTTGGGGTGTTTATTATATTCCTTGTGAATCTTGTGATTTGGGCTATATTGGTCAGACCAGAAGAGCTCTCAAATTTAGGCTCAAAGAGCATGAGAGATATGTCTCTAAGCACGAACTTTCCAAATCTTCTATTGCCTCACATTGTTGGAATTCCAATCATCGATTTCAGTTTTCTAAGGCTAAGATTTTGTGCATTCCTCAGTCTTTGTCCCATCTGGATTTTTTGGAAGGTTTTTCCATTACCCAGCACTTAGATCGTCTTGTGAACGATGGTTCTTCCGTTCCTTTCGTTCATTCTGCTTGGAAGTTGCTGTTGTAAGGTTCTTTTCACTTTCTTCGTCTACCCCCTTTTTTTCCCCTGTTTCTTTAATGTGTATGTACGTGTGTTACTGTCTTTCTTTTTCGTTTTTATTTAAAAAAAAATAATTATATATATATATTTATTGTGCTGTCCTGTTCGTGGTTTTTATTAAAAAAAAAAAAAAAAAAAAAAAAAACGTGTGCTATTTGTTTTTTGTTTGTTTGTTCTGTTTTCTCTTTTTTGTGTGTGTGTTTGTACTTGTGTGTTCCCTTTTTTATTATTTTTCTTTATTCCTTTTTTATTTCTGTATTTTTTGTGCTTCTTTCCTTTCCTTTTTATCCCCCTTTTTAATTTTTTTTCTCCCCTCTCCGTGGTTTTGTTCGACTTTTCTTTGCCCCTTATGGCAACATCTTGCTTGTTTTTCTCTTTTCAGTTCCCTGTGTTCTTTACGTCGAAGGGCTTGGACTGAAGAAGTTCAAAACAATTTTTGAACGAAACGCGTATCCTTTTTCCTTTTACTTCTTATGTGTGTTTTTTACAAAGTTTTTTAATTACTTTATCGTTTAACACCAGTATTTTGAGTGTTTTTTCAGTTGGTATGTCCTATTTCGTTTCTACCTGCGCTAAGTAAAACTTACATTTCTTTATGAACTACATGTCTTTAAATGGGCATTAATTCGTTTTTGGATAGCTAATTAATGGGACACATTATATTTGTAATTTGTATGATTTAGAATAGTATTTTTTTGAGATAAACAACATTTTTGAAAGGAAAGTATAAAAAATGAACAGAAAAGAACGCATGTAAAGCGCGTGAATCTTGATTTTGAGGCTTTTTTAGATTTTCATGATCACTTTAGCTAAGTTATAGTGTCAGCTATGAAAAAAAAATCTAAAGAATAGTGATAACTTGAACGGTTGTCGAAGGATTCTAAAGAATGATCGGGGCTGCATCCTTTGATATTTTCACCGGCGGTAAATAAAACTTGCCCTACTTTAAGAACTGCATGTCTTTAGACGGTCATTAATACTTTTTTTGGGTAGCTGATTAATAGGACAAATTGTATTAGTAATTTGTATGCTTACTGCAATGTATTTTCTGAGATAAACAACATTTTTTGAAAGGAAAGCGTAAATAAATAAATAAAAAATACACGTAAGGCGCGTGAATTAAAATTTTGAAGTATTTTTATAAGTTTAATTTAGCTTAGTTAGAGTGTCAGCTATGAAACAAAAAACGGCATTAACTTTAAAATTATAAAAACGATGTTAACTTGATTAGTTGGCCAACTATCCTAAAGAATGAACGGGGTGCATCCTTTGTCGTTTTTATCTGCGTTAATTAAAACTCGCCCTTCTTTACTAATTACATGCCTTTGGATGGACATTAACACATTTTTGGATAGCTGATTAATGGGATAAATTTTATTTGTAATTTGTACGCTTACTGCTATCCTATTTTTTTTTAACGATCTTTTGAATGTGAATTGAAATTTTCAGGTAGTTTTGTACTTTTTATGATTATGTTAGCTTAATTAGAGTTTCACCTATAAAAATATAAGGAAATCCATTTAAAAAGTAGATTTTTTAAAATTTGCACTTGAATTTTAAATGTTGGTTACTCAAGAAAAAAGTTTGAAATTCAATTTTCTTAAAAACTATTGGTTTTCGGCCATACACATAGGCGTAAAAAATTGTAGCACTTTGGCTCCCCTATAGGGTCCCCTATATCCCTTAAAATGAATACGTTGCGAAACCAGTAATCCTGTATATTACAAATTACATTTTATGATACACTTTTCCTGCTTTTAATAACCTTCATTAGACTGATTGAAGCAAATCAATGAAATTTTAAGTAGAATAGTTAAGTGACCGGAAAAATCGGGCAGTCTTTCCTATGCCACTTTGGATTTGCAGAATACGTACCAAGAACAACAGGGAAAGTATTTAGAATCGTAAGAAATGGGCTAACATTCACTAAGAATTAGTATATCATGATGGTTGCACCAGCGCCTTCTAGGGGAGCGATTCGCAATTAATAAACATGTAAACGTTTTCTGGTGGTTTTAAAAAAAGTTATTTAAAAGTATATAGATAACCATTACATGTAGTAGAAAATGTGTATTTCGAAAATTTAAAGCTCAATTATGGTTATGTTATATATTTTACAATTATTAATATACATAAAAATATTAATTAAAGAATTAAAATTTTGTCGTGATCACATTTTTTCCAACATTTAAATTAAAGAATCCGTATACTTATTAAGAACATTATCGCAACATATTACTTGATAACAACAGTCTCTAAGCAGAGTTTAAACCAGGTGACATCCCTCCACCTTGGCTTTCGGAGTTTTCTTTGGTTTCTCCTAAACTACGCGTAAATACGGGTTAGGACCCCTTAGAAAGTCCCCCGTGGAAGTACACCCCCACCCGGGGGGGCGCTTGATCCATTGCATAGATTATCGGCCGTAATCCTACATTTCACATCTAAGAGAGTCCAAACCGCTGCGGAATACTATTAGCCACTTTTTGTGAACAGTTTGTCAAATATATTTTTAATGGGATTGGCATAAATCACCCGGTCTATGAAAGTGGGTCGCCTTTCCCTGAATCGACTAAGATGTCATCGTCTTGCACTAGTAGCAGCTTTTGGGTGACGCAGGGCGTCGAAGATCTGATCCTGTTGATATTCCAACCGACGATACTCGCCTCAAGCAGTACCCCACCTGATTGAATATCGACGATATTTCTACACTGCGAATGGCAGCAAATAGATGTAAACTTTAGCGTAATAACAATAACACATGCGCAAAAATCCAAGTTAACAATTCAATTGCAAAAGAAGCAAGCATATTTGTTACTGGTTACGTATTTCACGCAATAGCTGGATTACAAAACAACAATGCACACGCGAAAATGAAAATGCTAAATAAATTTCATAGCAAATACTATTAAAAAAGAAACATGATTATTGTTGAAATGAGTCCAATAATTTGGCCAACACTGCACTCTGTATAAAGAACAGTAAGGTATGGAGCTGGCCGCCTTGGCGGATATTTTCAAAGATTTACTTATGCATTTTGTCCATTTCTCGAAAAATAAACATGCTGACTTCTTTAACATATCACGTGGTATTATCTAACTAAATGAAAAATAATATTTTTCCACATTCAAAATTTATTTTAAGTATATACACAATACTTTAAACATAAAATCTCCACTAAGAAACTGATAATATTTTTTTTAATTTTGAAGTGCAAAGTACGGTTGCACTCTTTGCAAAGTACATCACGACAGCAGTAGCATGATTTACCAAACGTAATGTTTCATACTAGCTGCCAAGTCTACCAGCTTCGACGAGCCCGTACCTTACGGTTCTTTATACTCAGTGCAGTGTTGAAAAAATTATTGGACTCATTTCAACGAAAATTATGTTTCTTTGTTTTAATAGTATTTGTCATAAAATTTATTTAGTTTAGGGTTTTTACAAATTATGGGGGTATCATGATATAAGCCGATTGTGTCAATGCCAAGTACTGACATTTCAAAATGTATGAAAACACATAATTGATGACATTTCCATTCATAAAATTCTTATAAAAATACTCTTGGAGAAACGAATAGTATACTCATGGCCAAGAAAATTACTGTATTGGGTGAAAACGTGTTTTACAAATTAATACAGAAATGCTTCTTAATTGCAGCTGTTGTTATTTATTTTTATTTTTTACGGGCAGGCACTTGCCGATTAGGCATTCGCCACTACAACAGGCCGAAAGTACTGGCTATTCTGTTATGGGGACACACAGTGGGCCAAAACTATTCCTTATCAAGGGAAGGAAGAGTTAACACCTAAGCCCATTCCGGTATTCGAACAAAGACTCAAATTTTAAAGTAAAATATCAGTTAGCTGCTCCGTGAAGTTTTTGATGTCATTATAAAAAAGAAGAAAAATTCTTTGCTTTTTCTGTACAATGAAAGCATTGATAAGTCTGCAGTACAAAAAAGCTTGAATTATTATTCTTGGAGGCATTGACACTACTAAGGTCGGTGTTGGTCTCTTTATTATGGGTGCACCTAGTAGGTGGATCAATGTCACCCCTAAGAAGGGACGGACACAATGACAGCCACGCCCAGTCGGGGATCGAACCCCGACAGTCGGGAGTTGAACCCGAAACCGTAGTACGCTGCTTTACCCACCATACAATCTGGTCGCCTGAATTAAAATTAGAGGAGATGCATCATGTAGGAGGCTAAAAATTCGTTGCATCTACGGGTGAGGAGAGCATAGTACGCATGCGCCGATTTGTATAAATTAAAAAGTCTGTTGCCAAACATACAAAAGAAAAACTGCAAAATATCTGCAGCAGCATTAATAGTCTGAGAATATTTAAAACCTCCGTAAAATAATGTATGTTTGTTTCATAATATGTATTATCATTTTCCTTATATGAAATTAAAATAAATGTGAAATAAAACAGTTGTCCACACTATGCGACGTTATTTTAGTATTTCAACAAGAAAGACACAAGTTTATTCAGCAGAAACACTGAAAGTAAACAGATTTGTTTGCAAAGCGCTGTCTATGTCAGCTCTGATCTCAAATAACACTAACATAGTGTTTATGTTATCATTTTGCAGTTATGCTATATACCCTTTCTACCAGTAAGTATCTGTGAGGCAAAGTTTATGCCACTGTCAAAGAATTTCTCATGTCTTCAAATTTCATGAAGATGGAATTAATTTCACTTACATGAGTAAGAAAAGCATTTGATTCCTTCCGTACGAAGAACGGGTACGCTGCTAGTACCGCCCATAAAATTTGTCTTTTTATAATCTTTGTGGAATAGGTGCTCTTGTTTTCTTTCGTGTAAGTCTAGCAACCTAACTAGATTTCTAAAGCGTTTTTAAACATTGGACATCCAAATGACGTCAACCTTACTTGAGCTACTGAAAGCATAAAAATGAATGTCACAGAGTTCTGAAGTGGATATTAAAAACGATATCTGGATGTGAAAAATACAAAAAATCCCCAAATTGGTGCATTTTTAGAATGTTAAAGTCGCCTACGGATGCGGTTCCCAACCTTTTCATATTGTCCCCCCATCAACAAAGGATAACATACGACGGCGCCCTTTCCTCAAATTTTTAAGCATGCATACTGTATTTTATTTTTCAACAATAGACATTCAGTCGCCGTTTTTACAAAAGAATGTTATCGGTAAAATTTGAATAAACATTTTAAGAGAAATCAGATATGTTTTGTGGTAAAAATAAGAATAATTTTTTAAACATACATTACCACTTGCTCTTTGAATGATTTTATCACGACCCCCCCAGCAAACACTTTCCCCCAAGTGGGCCGACCCCAACGGTTGGGAACCGGTGTTCTAGAGGTCTGAAAAGAGAGAAATATGTTTTTTGTACAGTTGTTTAACACTGAAGTCATTGTCCATATGCTTTAAAGTTTCTGGATAAGAAAATGTATCACATTCCACAGTAATGCAGACGTGGAAAACGCAAAAGAATAAGTCATAAAAAAAACTAAGCCAGACATTCTTTAACAATTGTAGAAACTATATTCTTCTTCTGTCTAAGATCAAAAATTGCTTCGACCAAATTCGGAAACACCACGTTGCATTCCTTGAAAAAGGAGTAGTCTTTACTCGCCCCCTAACGGGCGTTATTAAGGAACGTTTTCTCGTCTGCATCTCGAGAAAATCCATCCTAGGAACACAATTTTGAATTCTAAGCTGTTAAGAAATGTAGGTAAACAAAATAAAAGACACTATTACCGGGCGCTGAAATGCCTGGAGATGAATGACGTCATTAGTTCCATGACGCGTGACGTAAGGAACTTGTCATTTCCGCTTAACGCCATCTAGTGACATGGCGCCTTGTCATTTGTCTCTCGGAGGAAGGAAAAGCAAAAGTGCCCTAGTTTAGTATATTTTTTATCTATACTCTTTTTTACCTTCTTCACCACTGTCACATATTGACAAGCTTATAGTTATTAGCAAAAATAAATATTAAAAGTTTTTATAAATTTTTCATTTTTGATTGAAAGCGGCAAAAGTTAAATTTTTTAAGGTTTTTAAAGCCCCCCCCCCCCAGCATGTGGAATGAAAATTCAATTTGTGCGTCATGGAATATTCTTTTTCACAAAACAAATTCCATTCTCAAGACATTTTTCTGAACTTTAAATTGTATTTTACTATTTAAAAAATTAAAAATGAGATGTTAAACTCCCCCTCCCCCCGCCTTTTTTTTTTGGCTTATTTGGATCTTTTTTTTTTTTTTTTTTTTTTGGACACACCAAAAGAATATATAAAAAATGACCATTTGTAAAACACCACAATTTTTAAAATATTTTGTTTAACCATATTTTACTCTGTCCCTAGAAGGGTTGTGTATAATTGTTAGCAGATTTTCACATTCGCTACTCAGGTTGAGAAGTGGCATGCGGGAACGTACTTTGATGAGACTCAAAGGTTCGATTTTAGTCCGTTACATTACGCTCTGTAATAAATAAAAGTATATTTAAAGAGTTTCTGCTCTCTCTTATATGAATTTGGCATCCGAGCAACATGGGATGCAAGAAAATTTGTCCTTGACAACAAAATAGTTAATAATTGCTAAATAAGCTACAACCATCACAATAACAACTAAGAAAAATGTAGTTAGAAGAATAAATCAACTTTTGTGGGACAAATATATATATATATATATATATATATATATATATATATATATATATATATATATATATATATATATATATACAATCTCCAATCGTTTATTTTCTTCTTTTTTTATATTTGATGAGATATTATATGTTTTGATGAAGCATCGATTGTTGAGTTAATTTTGAACAAAACAGTCCATGTGGGGAACTATAATTTACTTTCGTATAGGGAAATGGTTGAATATTCAATTTTATGGACTTCTTGTACGAGAGATGCGAAGTATTTTGATACAAAATTCATAGACGTAGCAGAATGTTCACCAATTCTATTAAAAAATAAATAAAATATGAAATAGTTCTGTGGTTGCCAACCAGCAATGACTAAAAACTATGTATGTACAGTTTGCAGTATTCTTCTAAAATTTACTAAAGAGTGGCTATGAAGGGATTTTCCGTAGATTTCTATGGCAATATATTGAAAGGCTGCTCAGTCATACTCAAAAACAGTGACACAAATTTAGACAGCATTCAACGAGTTTCGAAAGTATATTTAAATCTATAAGGCAAAATATCACATGATACATTTTCTAAATTCATAAAAAAAGGATAATGAATAGATTGTTAAGTGAATAATAGTATGTTGAATGAATAATAGAAAATTTTGTTAAAATTGCATAAATGAACATTGAATAAGTTATTTAATTCGAAGAAATAAATAATGAAACTATGTAATATGTACCTTTACAATATGTTTTTAAGGGAAAATGTGACACTATGAAGAAATTTAAATTATAAATCGGGACAATTGCTAGTATATAGCATACGACAAAAACACAACGTTAGCAAATAACCGGGAAAATGCAAAGCAATGCAAAATGAGAATTAAATAATTTATATTATTTCGAATTTTCGAGTATTTTAAATCGAACAGATAACTAGTAAATATTTAAAAAAATATTTTAAACTAAAAGATTTCTCAGTCAAAACAACTTTTGTTCCGTACACATAATTAGTAATATTTGCAATGTAATATTTTAAATTCAATGAAAAAAAAAATTAGTCAAATCTTAAATGCAAAGAAATAAATTTCGGAAATCTCTCTAACAAGTACTCTCTCAAAGATTATCTGATGGAAGAAGGAGGAATTTCACCCGAAAAAATACATAGCATAGGGTTATTTCATTACGGTTGGGTATTTGAAATATTACCTTTGGATTCTAGCTCAAGCGTTCAGTTCTTATTAAATAAAATTTTATTGCTATAGCTCTGGAAAATATGAAATACCCAGTTATTATTTTATTTTTCAAGTGCCTTTAAATAATTACTACGGGTTGGAAGGATTTTTAAACTGAACTAGGAGATTAAATGTCATTACTTCGAAAATAATTTAAGAATTCCGCCTTTTCTAAAACCTCTAAGGATCTTCAATGAAAAGTATTGTTCTTCGGAGTAATAAGGGTCTTATTAGAGAAATGGAAGTTTCTGGGAACCTCATATTATACAAGAGCTTTTGAGAATTCTAAATTTAATAAAGCAGAGAAAAAATAATACGAGGGGGACAATCAATTTCGACTTGAAATATAAATCTTTTTTTATGGTACTTGTTCAAGAGCGTTACGACTTATTGTGAGTTATTTCTATTACATTTTATACCCCCATGGATGACAATTTAGCCATAAAAATGTGGAACATAATAGACAGCAATAAAGATAACGGTTTCAGGATTTTTATTTTACCATAGGAAGCAATTAATAAATACTAAAGGATGTTGTACCAAACTTCCAGAAATAATTACCCTTAAAACAGAGGATTTAAATACTTTACATCAGAGTGGTTATTTTTCATAGATAAAACTGCGGTCATTCATTGCTCATGAGAACTAATACCAAAAATTGTATTTCAAATTATTAGAAAGCATTGGGCGAAAAATAAAATAGGACAATAGCTTAAGAACAGTTAAATATATCTTCAAGAACTTTTTCAAAGATCAGATAAAGAAAGCGGAGAGTATAGCGTTTAGATACTGATGATATACAACATCCTAATTTTTAATACAACCTGGCGCTTTAAGAAATTTCTACTGTGTAACATAATGAACGAAGACTGAAAACTGCATCGAAATATTGTTTGAGTTTTTTTTTTTTTTTTTTTTTTTTAATGGGCGGGCACTTGCTTATCAAGCATTCGCTAATACTGGGACCCGAATTACTGGCCATTTTATTGTGGGAGCACCCAATGGGTGGACAGTGTTACCTTATGGGTGGACAGTGTTATGTCTTTTTTATTTTTGCATAAATTCAAACGAAAATGTTCAACAACTTTTTTTTTTTTTTTTTTTTAAATAAACTTGTGTGATAAACTGTGACTCCTATGCCTAAGCATAGGAGTTATATCTGTTCATTTTAAAGCAAGAATTTTTAGATAATATTTAATTTCTTTCCTTGAAAGAAATTAAATATTATCTATTTGATAGATAATATTTAATTTGAAAGATGACAGCTCATGAAGATGACAGCTTCTTTCAAGAAGCTGTCATCTTCAAGCTTGTGATGAAGATGGTAGCTTGAAAGATGACAGCTCTACCACTTTTCCCGTGCTTACCCTCTTTGGAGGGCGACGTTCGAAATGAAATTCCTGAAATTGGTTTTTAAGTATTCGAGTGGCCGACAAGAAATACAGGATGCGGCTCCGATATTTTGGTCACTACCCCTTTGCACTCGAAGAGTCACATGACCTAGGGGTCTAGAATACCTTAGTACGGCTACCTCTGACTAAGATTGTCACACACCCCTTGGTCATATAACGTTTCGGGTGCAAAGGAGGTGCAGCTAAAAATTCAGCACCGTATACTGTATATCTCGGCACCCATGAGGTATTCGGGAGTGTTGTATTTCACAGTAAGGATTTTATGCCATGAGGTATTCGGGGGTGTTGTATTTCACAGTAAGGATTTTATGGACATCCCTCTTATCTTTTAAATCACAAAAATATCCTTGCAAGAGCTTTAACGCGTCCTAACTTTTATTTTAAAATAAAACTGTTCGAAAATTGTGGTGAGTCAAAAGTGTAAACGGTAGCAGCTTTGGTATTGTCTAAAAACTTGAGGATAAGGTAAATGAGCATAAACAATATGAACGAATTAAAATTGCACAGAATTAACTAGACTGTCAACGAGACATTTGAAAACTTAGAGGAAAGTTTAGAAGTGCTGTTTCTTCTAAATACAAAGCACATCATGTACGGGAATTCGAACCTTGTGGGTGTGCTTGGGGTCAAACACAGAGGGCTCCGCGTAAGGCTGACCACCTGAGCGAGGCATATACATCCGCACCACAGAGACCATGGTCGCGTAGGCGCAATTGGGCAGCGCAGGCCTTGGCACCGCAGAGGGGCTGTTACACCAATGTACGACTTTGACTTTGTTGAGTTACTTCATTACATAAATGCGTTTAGTCGAATCAAACTTTCAGATATTAATAGCTATAAAATTAGAAAATTTCTCTTATTCTGATTGCATGCTAGGAAAGCAGTTGCATATAGTTTAATGCTTTCAATTTAGAAATATTACTCAGCAATTATGAATATCAATTACAAATATGCGACATACTTATTGGAAATTTCAAAAAAGATCTTATGTAAGTAAATTTAGTATTGTCTTGTAGTATTTTTTAAGAAAGAGAGCATTAAAAGAAAGGATATCACTTAGATTAAGAATGATAAACAAAGAGCTATAATTTAAAATTTCAATTAGAAGATTAAATAAACAGGGAAAAAATAAATCAATTTTTTATTATTATTCATCAATTGACTAGCTTGGGGTATTTTTAAAGGTTAAGTTTTATGAGTAGAAAGGAAAACCCATCTATTATTTTTTGCAATATTTCTTAAATTTAATATTTTTTAAATATTTTGTAGCATTTCTCGTATATTCTTTCTCCAGTCTAATTATTTACAGTCACAAGTAAAACACATATTTTACTGTGTTATAATAAAGCTTTCAATTCTTCACTAAGATTAACAATGTTCACACCTGGTGGAGACTAATAAAAAAATGTGGATATACATTTAAGCTGTATGGACTTTCCTGTATATATATATCCTACTAAGCTGTATGAGCAGAAGGTTAGAGTAAAGTGTTAGTTAATTTTTAACTGCACCGAATTTTAGATAAAAAATTAAATGATATATAAATGATTTGTCGCTATTAAAAATTTCACAAAAGTTTCATGATGTCCGGTTTTTATTGCCTTTTATAAAGCTCTTAGAGGAAAGTGACAAATCGTATTTAAATAACGACTATGAAACTTGTACACAATGGGAGTTTTATACACATAAATAGTTCCTCGGATCACGAAATTTCCTCATTCCACTAATAAAATATTGTGTACTGTTGTGGTGTTATTTATACGTTAGTAATTATCATCTTACCACCAATGGAACGAAAAAGAAATTTTTATTCCAAAAAAAATTGTTTTTCTTCAGAAAATTACCCTGGTTCTTTTTTTTTTCATTGCATTCCCGCCATAAAAGCACTCATATTTTCACTGTTACTTTCCCTACTCATTTGCTACTTACCCTTGTGCTAAATTAAATCCGGGAACCGTCGGCTGCTTCTGACTTTCACTAAAAATTGATTAAAAAGATGTATAATTAAGATGCTTTCGCAAAAGCTCTCTTTTCCTAGCTTTTCTAAAGTGGCAACTAAGTTTAATTGCACGCTCTCGCCCACTCTCTCTCTGCATGCGAAAAATCATTTTCAAATTACGGCGTTCGGTGCTAGTTTCTGTAAATCAATAAACTGAAGAGAGAATGTCCACCCCCCCTTTCCCGTCTTTCTCAGGTCGTGATATTGATTGCAGATGAATGTTTTAATAAAATGTGTGATTTGTTTCAATTTGGGGTGTAAACTGCTTTTACATGAGCAAGGATTGAATTAAAGTTCCGTGCTAGATATATGGAGCATAAAAATATCTAGGAAATGATAGTAAAGATGCATCAAATATTTAAGTTACAACAATAAAAGTTGAGTTTCCTTTCTTAACATCCGCTTTATATTACATATTCAACATTTTTCACATAGTGAAATTCTTAGCATTATTACTTTTTCATTACAATTAGTGGAAAGAGTGGCCAAGCGATCTAGCAGTATGTAACTCCAGGAAAACTACTTATGCATAGCTACGAACTTTTACACGTTTCTTAAAATCGACCACAAATTTTGAATAGTTTTTTTAGTTTAACTATACTAAAATATATGCTCCAGTTATCCAAATCAAATGCATTTTTTTAAAAAAGTGATAAATCGTATTTTAAAAAAAACCGTAAAGTTGTCGGCTGTGCGGGTAATAAGGCTTTTGCAGCGTACAGGAGCAGAATATTTCAAAAGAGTTTTTTTAATTTTGTTTCCCAATTTCGAATTTAAGCTACTTTCGAACTGTACATAACAATTTCCAAATTTTACAGATCCTGTACTTTTTTATCTGACACGAATGTGCATTTATTTGTCTATGTAATTTTTAAAGTTTCAAACTACAGCAAAATTTTCTGTTTGCGCGAATTTCATTTATTCCTTATTGTTATTTAAAAACTGAATTGACTGTAATTGAAGTTAAAAACAATAAATAAAAAACAAACCAATTTTTATCTTTGATATATTTCCTTAAATATCTTTATATTAAATATTGCACTAGTTCTATCATTCCTTATTTTATATATTCCACACATATATAACTTCTTCGATTCGTAATGTTAACAATTCTTTTTCATGTAAAATAATCGTGGCAAAAATAACAGCGAGCAAATAATCAATAGAAGACCATAATATTAAATTACATTTCAAAGTTCTTAATATAAAAGATAAAACTAATAAACATAAACTCATAGCAAAAAATTTGAAAAACAAAAAATAAACAAGTACTAGTAGCAGCAAGTAACTGCAAGAAAGATATGAACTATTAAAAATAAAAAGCCCCCTTACAGTAAAAGTGAAATTTTTAAAAAGGTTGTTAAAGAATAATAATTCAGAATAAAGAATAATAATGGGTTCAATCTTTTTAAGACAAAGAATCATGTCTGTAAAAGTGACAGACATGAGTCTTTGTTTCTATAGTTTTATATTATTATTTAAAATAATAATAAAATAAAACCTGTAAAAATAAAATAGTAACTGTAAAACTAAGGAATTTAAAGAAAAGACTTTTTTAATATTGTGAAATCTAAATCATTGCTAGCAAAACAGCAATAGTGAAATTTTGCATTTCAAAAATAATAAATACCAAAAAATATCACTAATAGACATCTGAAGTAATTCTTCTACTATGTACAATAAATCATCTGATTTTAGATTGAATATTTCATAAATGCATAGTTACCATCCTTTGCGGAATATAACCCACCACTTTTTGTAAATTATAATCTTCAAATTAGAATATAGCAAAAGGTTATGTCTATTGTGGATATGTTATAATAAAAAAAGTTCTTAATATCTAAGATGCCAATAAGGTATAACATGAGCACACATCAAGAATAGATTCTACAATCTTGCAGACTGCTTTAAGCAAGTAAAACCAACACCTCCTAGATAAAAAAAGCTTAACAACACCTACGTCACCAAACTTAGACGTCGACATTTGTATATACTTTAATGTTTTATTTTTATAAAATAAAATTATAAAAAGTTTCTGGTGAATTTACATGAATAACAATATTTTAATAATTTGAGATAAAAAATATAATTTTCTATCAAATGACAGTTTTTAACCATGACTAATTAGATAACATGGTAAGGAAATAGATCGGAATGAACAATTTTATATAAGAAATGCATTTTAATTTTTTATTTAAGATATTTTCTAATATTTGTAGCATTCACCAGAAATTTTAAAGTTTCACTTTGTGAAAGTAAAAATGTGATGACGCCATTACTTGAAGGCCTAGTGAGGACGTCAAAATTTCAGTTCTTAGGCTTTCAATATGTAGGAGGTGTTGGTAAAACGTGGTAAGCTTCAAAAGTTCGATTTCCAAAAGGGGTGAATTCCTTAAACTTTTGTAAAATAGCTAACTTAACAATCCAACAGAAAACATTTTTAAATACAACACAAATTCTATAAAATAAATTTAAAAAACAAATGTTTCCGTGAGATTTTTTTTAGGAATGTTGGCCACGTTATCCGTTACTTGTCGATGTATTGTTTAACAACCTTAAGAGCAGTTCTCACTTCGGCAATTAAATTTGGCCTAATTAAATTATTTTTTATAAGATTAATTGTCAAGTACAAAAACGCTTAATTCCAAGTGCCAAAATCTGAAATCGATCACTTGCGCCTCCCCTGTAATTTTACGCTATTTTGTTTCGGAACAAGCTTTTAAAATTCGGTAAAATATCTATTACGTTTTACCTGTTTTGATCTTAAAATTTTTTTAACAACGTTGTACTCGGACATAGTATTAAAAATAATTTATGATCAATATAATTTTGCCAAGAATATATATCTTTTTATCATGCTACTTTTTATAAAAATAGGCTTAAAAAATTGAATTCCCTTTACTAATCATGCTTCATCTTTCTAAAAAAAATCAATTCCTTCCTTTTTATGGAAGTTATTATACAAAGCTAATATCATTTTAGTGATTAGTTATAATCCGTAATGGTTGGCATCTATGTGTAAAAGTTTTAATAGTTACTGAAAGTGGTAAATACCGTATTCTTAAGTTTATTTAAGTTAAATCTCCAGCAGTGATTTCACATTACTTTAAGTGCACTCAAATTCTTTCAATATATTCATTAAAAGTGATCTCGGATTTTCTCCTTTTTCTGCAATGCCTATAAATTATACCCAAAATATTTGACATAAATATTGAACGACATTAGAGCCGCGCTGAATTATTCATAGGGCATTTAAGCGTTTTTTCTTTCTTTTATTCGCACGCCGGACATATGCAAACAACTGTCGTTTCATGCTTCTAAAACTTAAAATTTATGTTTAACAACATTTTTTATTGCTTTCAAAACGCTATGAAAAGAAAAATAAATGTTCGATGTATCGTTTACTTTTACGGGTTCGCGTTTAAACTTGAAAAATGAAGTAAAGTTATTGCGCGGAATATAGAAGAGCGGGACATAAAGGGCATGCCTGCAATTAATAGAAAAGAGAATAAATCAAAGCAGTTGGAGAAAAGAGCGCGTGCTTTTATTGCAGAACCAAATGTAAAACATAAATGCATTTAAATGTGGGTGCGACGCATAAAGAGGCCATATATTCTTTGTTTGTAGTGTGAAGCAAATGACACAAAGCAATATTTTTGTGGAAAAAAAAAAGTTAAGGTAAAAAAGAGTGCAGTTTAAGATCGGATAAACGTTAATTTGCGTATAAGTACAGGATTAGCAAAAAATCAATTTCCTTCTAGAATGCCTTCTAGTGGTCCGAATGGGGTAACATTTGAACTACATATAAATTAAAGTGCGCACCTGATATTTATTAAATAAAAAATTAGTACAATAGTTGACTAATAGACGACGCGATTAAGAAATAGATGTTTATTTTTATAGATCGAGAGTGTGAAACACATTATTTCTGCTACAGCGAATGTCTGTTAGTATTGTTAAATAGATAAAAAAAGAATGGATTCTGCATCAGCATTAGGTATTTCCCGTCACATCATCCTTATCATCTACTTATATAATACAATAACGTATGCGGTACCAAAATCGACGATATTTCCAGGCTACAAGCTGCAACAGATAGATGCAAACATTAGTGCAATAACAATAGCGAGTGTGCGAGAATCCATATTAACAGTTCAGTGACGTCCGATGGAACAAGCATATGCCACACAGTAGCTAGATTACAAATTAATAATGGATCCACAAACATGCACATTTCGGACTTTTTCACAGCTTTAAAAATCGAATTTGCAATACTTCTCGCATTAATCGCCCATATAAAAAATATCACCGCGCATTGGGCTAAAGCACATTTTAGCTATTTGCTGTTTCAAAGTCGACTTTTATGATGGCACCCAAAATGTGTAGCAACCCTAACCAAAATAAATTTAATGACAAAACAAATACTGTTAAAACAAAGAAACATGGTTTCCATTGAAATGAGTCTAGAAATTTAGTCAACATTGCAGTGAGTATAAGAACAGTAAGGTATGGGGTGAGGAAGCGGGCCACCTTGGCGGCTAGTTCAAGAAAAAGCGTTGTCATTGTTCTACCCATCAGAACTCTGGTGCAGCTGTAGCCGACCAATGGCCGAGTGAATAAGACACTGAACATTGGTAGAAGACTGAATGAAAGTCAACGGTTATGGCTATCTACTTGGTTGTCGATCTAACGATCGGGAGTCTTAGGTGTTTTTTTCCACACTGTTATAAAACATCTGAATTTCACAGACAATATCAACGTGCTTTTCATAGGAGAATCTCCCTTATTCATGAGTAAAGGATTTTTGCTATTTTTTAACGGTAGTTCTGTTAAAAAACGAAATTTATTTGTGATTCTTCTGAAAGTCTAGTTCTAAAAGGACAGTTTCCGTTCTCTTTCGGGCACCTACGACCTTGGACTAATGAAATGTCTCCTAGTCACTTCCGTTCGTGATCAAAATAATATCCACAAAGCTGATTTTAGGAATTTTGATTGCAAGATGTTGCTTGCTCATTCTGCCTGCTGTTCAATTTGGTGTTAAGATCCCTTAACCCCTTAACTGCCATATTAGGCAACCCCCCTTCCCCTTTTCAAAGAAATAAGCGCATGTAGGGCGAACGCTTCTTCAAATTGAAGTTATTGCCTGTCAAAAGAGTATTTACAAAACTAGCAATAAATTACTGAAGAAATTATATGAGATGGGCGTATATATACGTCCTGGGCAGTTAAAGCATCGACTGCTCAAAGCGTATTTATACGCCCGGGCCAGTTAAGGGGTTAAACGTACAAAAATATCTTCGCATTACGCATGAAAACAGAAGACTGCAGATAATTGGAGTAAAGTAATTTACTTAACGCTAAGTCCTTTTACTGTGGGTGCTTACTTCCTGGTGTATCCGCTTGTGATAATTTTATTTTATATCCGAATACCAAATGCATCTTTTTCATATTCAGAGTTGTGAAATAAATTGAACCTAAATGTGGAGGGGATGCTTTCGGTAAAGATTTTGCTTTAATGGACATAGTTTCTTACTACTGGATTATAAAAATCTCGTAGCTGTTGTAAAACAAATGAAGTTATGATATCTCCAATCAAAGTGAGCAAGTACTGTTTTACCTTTTTCATGTAAATAAATTTGGTTGCTGCTTTAGATAAATCTCACAGGTGGTTTAACAATGATTGCATTTCTGTATTCTGACTGTACTGTGAATTCGATTTATAACTAGAGACTATAGTGATATTATATTCTGTTTATTAAAAAATATTTTTTGTATAGTGTATTAAGATATATGTAATGTATTTGCCTTGATTTAAAATTTATTTTCTGTGGCTAATAATCAGAGATTACAGTTCTGATAATAAAAAATGAAGAAAGCGAATAATTCAAACATATTTTATCTATGCACTATTTATAACATTACATGTACATGTATGTACACTTTTTTAAAACACCTCAGACCACCTCCACAGCCACCCCCGCCCCCCAAAAAATTATTATTATTGAAGCTGGTGGTGCACAGTTACAAAAAACTAATTCTATATTTTAACAACAAAGAATGCGTAAAAACTTTGTGAACGTTGTGTATCCATTTACGTGCACACACGTATATATAGAAAAGTTGGACTAGACAGCTTTTTCGCACTTGTAAAATAACTACATGAATAAAGTGCTTCAATTTCTATTTGAATGTATTACAATGTATTTGAATGAATGTATTATAATGTATTTGGTTTCAAAAATGACTATTTTTGTGACTATTAACTGACTATAAAATGAATATTAAACTATATTCTAGGCTCTAGGGTAAATAAATTATTTTTTGGAAGTATGTAGGTACCTTTTTATCCAATAATGCCGCTTATTAGAAAATAAGATATAATATCTTTCAATTATCATACAAAACCTGATTCCATACTTTTAAATACTGTTTAAAATCCTTCTTTAAGACATAGGGAAAAAAGAAAAATACCTTTCCTTGATAGGGAAAAAAAGAATTTCCTGCCTAAAAATAACGGGGAAAAACCCGATTCTGTGACTGAAGATGACTGAAAAAAACCTGATTCTGTGACTGAAAATAACAAAGAGAAATAGTTTCGTAAGATAACACGTGAACGGAAATTAACCGTTTTCTCCGCCAAGTTCCTGAAATAAACTGTTATTTTCAGGCACCATTGCTGCCAGACAATGACCATTTATTTCAGGAAATTTCTTATAACAGTGTAGATGTAACGTGAATACGCGTTAGAACCCCTTAAAAAGTCATTAACCCCTAAAATCTGCCTTTTTGCAGTTTTGCTTAGCAACAGTAAACTACTGTTACTACTGTAACAGAATTCCATCGTATGAAGCTATCAGATACAAAGAGGTCCAGTCTGTGCCTCACAGATGTACTACAGAAATTCGAAACAACTGGAGAATGTCGCAGTTGTTTAAGAGTACCGCAGTCGTATAAGAAAGCCAACAGCCGCCACTAACTAGTTGACTAGCCGCTGAGTAAACTAGTTGTTTCTCGTGAAGCATATTAAAAGTTTTCAAGTGCATTGCAACATCACCTATTGTCAAATTTTTGTGACAGTTCTTTTCTTCATTTAATAACTGTCAAGAAAATGCGTACATTTATATGTAATTCAACGCATTTGGGCCAATTAAACGCATTCTAGAACATCCTGAAGTGGGAAATAGATTTCTTTCTAACTCTACATATATTGTTTTTTTCCCCCAATAATTTATTACTGCTCTTGTTTTATAACTGAACTAGAGATACTTCTGAACAGTTACCAAAGACTAATCAAAATTCAATAAATTTTCGACCTGGCTCGATTATTGAAGGTGCAGCTCGATGTAGATGCCAAACTCCCATTCTGTTTACATTAGTTCTTAACAAAATGCAGAAACTCATTAGCAAGATATATCGGCACAATATTCAGTGCTGCCATAACAACTACTCGTACATAGTCCTAAACCTGTAATAATTCGGGAAACGCTAGAATTTAAATATGGGAAAATGTGAGTTTTACATCTACAGCCTTCAAAAATTGATAGTGTGTTAATGGAGGTACAAGTTGAATGAGAGAACAAATAAAACTAGATCAAAACTCTTGGAGTAAAAGTTCAAAGATAAAAACAGCCAGAAAAAAATTAGAAATACCAATACTCGTAAAATGAGACTGTCAAATATTAACTCTGCAGCTCATAATTTCAAGTTTTTCTTAGGATGCTTATTCAAAGCACTCCTCAAGCATGATAATCTTGCATAAAAATTGAAGCTCAAATTTAAAATACCCAGTTAAAATTACTGGTGCGTAATCTTCCAATAAAATCTTTAAATTTTGTCATTATGTAGAAGCAATTACTTTCACTAGAAGTCACGAAGTTAAAATTTATAGTAGGAGATACTTCTCTTAGAAAATGGGATAACGCCGTTGTTGCATACAGATGGCACAACAAATAATCGGCAATTGCGGATCTCCTGATTCTGAGAATCTCAGGTTGTTTATATTTCCATCGAGGGTGCTAAGTAAATGGAGATCGTTAAATTAGCAGAACTTTAAAAAATTAAATATCTAGACTTAGGAACGTCAGACATAATATTTTCTGACTTCAGATGTATTTTAATTACATACTTCTGTTAGGATACTATTTTTTTATTAACATAAGCAATAGTTTCGAAGCGAAGTAATATTACGTAGGTAATGTGTTATTATTTTGTCCAAAGACTCTGTATTTTAAGAAATATAGTAAATTTAGGAGCATGTAGTATGCGTGAATGCGATTTTTATAATAGTTCTCTAGCTTAGTATCATGGGGTGGGGATTTTGGCTGTTCTTTAGTTTTCATAAAGGGAACGGAGATGAATAAATTAACATGACTTAAAAATAAATAATGAAATATATGTTAAAGGTAGACAGTAAACATGCTAGATCGTATGATTTCTGAACCCCGAAGTGTATACATCATAATTTACTTACGATACAATCATATTTCCTTGGTAATTTTTCGTAATGAATTAATCTGCAGTAATATATGCGTTGACACGTAACATTGCGTGTTTGTGAGGGGCAGGATATTTCATATTTTAGAATTTTTATATTTTTCACTATTTTCAAATAAGTGATATCTGAAATTTCTTGGATTTTAGAGGGGCAAATTGATCCTTTCCCTTAGTAAGTTACACTAAGATTTTATATATTATGACATGTTATTAACATGTATATCTATAAGATTTTATACATTATGACATGTTATAACATGAACAGTTTACCAACCCATTCAAAAATATGTAATAGAATTTTGACACGTTTTGCTAATAGCCTGGTTGAATCATTTACGCAAAGTAAACAACCAGTGAAATTTCAAACAATTAACTTCTTAATTACATTAATATCTGAATTATCTTTAACATTATTTGAATCATCTCAAGATAGAATATTTCCCCCCTTTTTAATTCATTTGTCACTAAGGCAACCACGTTAGCAAAAGTGAAAAAAATAATAAAAACTTAGTGCTCGTGTTCAAAGTCTCGTTCACATGCTAGGTTGAGAAATTAAAAACATGTAAAACTAGTTAGCAGTCAGCGCGGGAAATGTTTCATTCTTTTACCGCTAGGATCCGCGCACGTTGCTAGATTACCAATGTTTACATAATTCAAACATACTTTGGGTACCAAAAATTCAACAAAGCAGCTATGGAGAGTATCCACTCCTTAATTTATCTCCGAGAAGTTTTAGTTTCTATGTCCCAATTGTTAAAGCATTTAACATGGTAGATGACTAGTATAAAGATCCAGGTGCGGCTATCAACTAACGGAACTTGTTTGGAACTTTTTGTAGTTTTCCCTAAGTGTATCATAAATATACATTATGTGTTAAAACCCCTTCAAAAGTCCTCTGTCCACAACACAAACAAACAAACATGGATTGACTTTGCAACATGTATTAAAAACACATACTCTTAACAAAATGCATTATTAAGTGTTTTTTTTATATATATATATATAGATATACAGCGTCAATTTGATTTTTCATAATTATCCTTTCAAAGCAGTAGCTTGTTCGAGTAACGATTCTTGATTTATAATTAAACGGAAATAATTTAAAAATATCAATTTCACATAAATAAAAATCTGTTAATTTTCTCTTTCCGATTCTTTTACTTGCGATAAAGCGCCAGTTTAGGACTGCATTATTTCGTTAGGCTAACAAAACTGTAATCAGATTTCCTAGACACAAGCTACAATACATTGCTACAGTAGTATATAAAAGCTCGAAAAACCCGAATAGCTTTTGCTTTTCTAGAAATCCTGACAAAAAATCCGAACTTAGTTAATCCTTCTTATTCTTTCCACATCAAACACTTAATTTAAATATTTCTGGAGATTAATAATTGATGCTCTTCTCTTAATTTCCTTAGCTTTCCTAATTTGAAACTCTAGATATTCTGATTTATTAGTACCAAAAGACTAGAATCTCATAATGAACAACTGCTTTGAAAAAAATAAGAGTAAGTAACATGTCGAAAATACAAGAAAATAAAAATAAAAAGCATTCCATTACCAGGCGTTGAAATGTTTCAAGATAAATGACGTCATTATTCCCATGACACGTGACAAGAGAAACTTGCGCCATCTAGTGCTATGTCTAGCCGTCATTTGTTTCCCATGGGAGAGAGTGCTGAACTTTTATTTTTCTCTAGGAGTAAGTTTATTTTTTCCCTTTATTTATGTCTTTTTTTTTTAAGATTATGTTTATTTTTGCTTTGAGAAATACTAAGAGAAGGTAAAGAATTTAAGTATGCTTTATTTATTTTTTTTTAGAAATCGAGAAGAAATTAATTTTATAATTCAATATTTATTCGTTAATTACTGATTCGAAGAGAAAAAAATCATTTTTAATTATGCAAATAGCGTAAAGATTTAATAAAATACTTGTAAGTTATCAATTATAACTTACTAAGGAAAAACCTTTTCGAGTTCGTTTACTTACAGTAAATTTATTCACATGGTGCTTTAAACATTTTATATCTAAATAAAGTATGGGTTGGTGTGAAATTAATTCAATTATAAAATATAAAATAAATGCATTATAGTTTTAAAAAGTGAGTACATTATATTTAATGAATATTTTCTGATTTCATACAATTTTATTTTACATTATATTTTAGCTATGTGCATTTTTAAGCAGTTCACAGTAAATCCAAAAATTCCGAATATAAGTTAACCATATCTAAGGACACATTCAATTTAGGGAAAAGTCGAGGTGAATTAAGATAAAATTAAATTAAAATCATAAAATGATCATAATCTCAAAAGTAAATATTAGGTATTGAGAAATAGTTATTTATACTATGCTAAAAATAGCACTGATAATTGAGCATTTTTATAAAGAAAAATGTGCAAATAAAAATAAGTTTCTAAGAAAGTGTGCTTATAGCTTAAAAAGTGCGATTTTTGGAACTGCAATACCTGCATACATTTTTAAAAAATTAATAAATAACCACTGAACATGGCACCTCCTCCTTTTTTGAAGTCGATAAAAGCAAAATGAAATCACTTCGCACTTCACCAAAAATGACGTATTGTATGAGGCGACTTCACCTGATATAACTTTGTTCATTCAAAATTCTTGTCGGTATGTGAATTACAGTGGGAAAAAATGCTTTAGAGAAACATTTTGATTTATTGTACATTTTGTTTAGGTTAGATAAGGTTCCTTCCCTTTATAACAAGGATCACCAAAAGAATTTCTGCATCGGCCACATTTTCTTACTTATGTCAAGTCGTATTTGAAGCATTTCAGACATGCGGCAAATGAAAAATTTATTATAAATTCAGACTTCAGTTAATTTTTAAATAACATTGCAAGATTGTTTCTAGATTTTTAGCCAAAATTTGCAGTTTCCCATAAAGTTTCCAGTCAAAATAAAATTTCCTGACAATTTCGAGATTTTCCTGTTTTCCTTGCCTGGCTGCAACGTTGCTATGGAAAAAAATCGCTAAACATGCAACTAGGTTTTTTGGAGTACAATTTAACGGCCAATATTAAAGTCAACTTAAGAATTACTTAAAAATATGAACTTCCCCCTTTCTTTTTTCTTCCCAGCTAATGCTGGGAAGAAAAAAGATATATTCATTTTAACCCTTATAGCCCCAAGTGTCCCTCTGAAGCACCACCGATCGCAGCTGTACTTTTATTTCGGCAATTGTGCGGGTCATGATCGATGATTGTTTACAGATTGTAAGTCAAAATCTGACGAAAATAAGTTGGAGTTGTCGGTGGATATTGAAATTTAGAAGTTGGAGTATTAAGGGTTAAAGCGCCTATAATACAAGTTATGTGCTGATCCTAAAATGAAAACTGGCTTTCGAGCTGGATGAAATTTGTGAAAGCGCTGTTTGTCAGTAACTACTGGTCGTTTTTTTTTCCTCGAGTTAATACTTCCACTTAATTTTAAATGTGTTGTAAATTTATGAAAAATAAAGTACGTAACACAGGAGAAGGCTCGGGGGGCACAGTTTCACACCATGCTTAGAAAACTAACAATCTGAATAGGTAAAATGTGTATCTGAATACAGCCTTCTTTCTGTGTCCCCCTGCCTGGTCTTACTCATGTAACGAATTCAGCTATTTTGACATATATTTCCTGCTTCTAATTTTACTTTATGAAAAAATTACTGTGATGATGTACAAACTTCAGCTCTCAGGCCTTCTACATTCGTGAGGCGCTGCCTGATCTCGTTCTCTGGAGTGCTTTTTTTCTGGTTATGAATAAATAAAATCTCCAGTGAAATGTAGTTTTTTTTAATTAATTACCGGAAATTTTGTTTATAATTATTTTTTAAATGTGTTGTATGTTTCTATAGCAACATTGATGTGAATAGGTGAGCAGTCTAAGCGATCTCAAACTTCAGATTTGGACTCGCGCTTTCTGCCATGTTAAACAACAGATTGTTTCAAATTTCATGGAGAGCATCCACCACAGTAGCAGTGAAAAAAATATTGCCATGATAATGAACGATTATTAGCGATTATGTTTATTGGATTAAGAAAATACTGTAAAAGTATTGTATAATTAAGGGAAACGCTATAAATCAAATTTTATTTTAATTTACATTTCACCACATTTATTGTTAATCTCAGGTATTTTTCACTTCGCCAAGAACATTCAAGGCTATGACGCACTAAGAGTTGATCAACGACGCCATTTCATTATGCTGGAGGTAAATTGCACCTGGATTAGGCACTCCTCTAAAACTTATTATGAGTCGGTCAGTCAGAAACATTCAATGCCAGCACTTTCTGTCGATTTCAAATTACTGTGGGCCTCACCATGGCACAGTGGTTATATCACTGGAAATGGTAGATGGGCGAAGTGTGAAGGTCCCGGGTTCGAGTCACATCGCGCGTCCGTCGACCTAACCGTTTTCCGTGGTTTTCTCCGAAACTGAGCGTAAATACGAGTGAGGACAACACCTCCTAGATACAGAAAGCCTTACAACTGCTACGTCACCAGGCTTTGACGCTATCATTTAGCCTATATTTCAAAGTTCGTTTGTGACAATATAAACCTATTAAAAATTTCTGGTGAATTTACCCATTATTAGCAATATTTTAATAATTTCAGATAAAAAATATAATTTTACGACAAATGGCAGTTTTTAACCATAACTAATTAGATAATGTGATAAGGAAATAGATCAGACTGAATAATTTTGTATGAGAAAGATATTTTAATTTTAATGTTTAATATAATATATTTTCTAATATTTGTAGTATTTACCAGAAATTTTTAATAGTTTTATTTTGTGAAAATAAAACTTTTAACAGTAGGGCAAATGATGACGTCAAAAGTTGGTAATGTAGGAGTTGTAAGGCTTTCTATAGGAGCCAACGCAAGGTATGTAGGAGGCGTTGGTTAGGACCCCTTATAATGTAGGAGTTGTAAGGCTTTCTATAGGAGCCAACGCAAGGTATGTAGGAGGCGTTGGTTAGGACCCCTTAGAAAGACCCCTAAGGAGGGCACCCCTCCCTTCAGCCCAGAGCCCACGTGAGCTAATCGGCCGTAATCCCACAAACAAACAAATCAAATTACTGTGGAAGCAACAGTTGAAAAACTGAGAACACTGCTCGCTCGGTAAGCACGTACTAGATATAGACAGCCTTACAAGTGCAGCTTTGACGTCATCACTAGACCTTTTTTAATGAAATCATCACAGATTTATTTCCACACAGTAAAACTATTTATATTTGCGATGAATTTTGTTACACATAAAATATTTTAATGTTTTAAGATAGAAAAATTAATTTTACGAGAAATGGCAAATTTTAACCATTACTAGTTATGTAATATAATACAGAAATCGATCTTAATGAATTATTTTATATTTGAAAAGTATATTAATTTTTTTTTAACTTGAGATATTTTCTGATATCAGTAGCATTCACCAGAAATTTGAAAAAGTTTAAAAATCAAAAACTGAACGCTTCTAACACAAACTCAAATGATATATACATTTGTAATAGTTAATCTTTACAGTTTATATTCATAAAGTAAAGCACTATTTAAAATTTCTGGTGGGTTCTACAACATTAGAAAATGTTTTAAGATAAAATTTAATGTATATGTCTCATTAAAAAAAATTGTCAGGATACATTTCTATATGAGATAACACAGTTAGTAATAGCTAAAAACTGCCATATGTTACAAAATGAAATTTCCCCCCTTAAATCATTAAATATTTTATCCGTTAGTAAACTTTTAAACTAGAAAATTGTACAGTTAATTACTTTAACAGAACAAATTAAAAACTTTATTTGTATATTAAATAATTTTTCCTTTAAATTTCAGAAATTACTTTATATCACAAATGATGTTTTATTTAGATAAAAATGAAACAACATTTTGAAATTTACTAATGATTCTCTTTATGACATCATTGTAAATTTATGATAGCAATTAACATTTACTACCTGACTTCAGACATAACTAATTAATAAAAATCTTAGCTATAAATATGAAAAAAGGCATTAGCCTAAGTATTAATTTTATAATTAATGATTCAGTTAACGATTATTAGAGAATGAAATTTCTCTATCAACATATTTCTATATCCTTTAAATTAATTACAACTGCACTTCGAATGACTTAGCTAATTTTATAAAACATTTGTTCAAAACAAAGCAAAAAAAAAAAAAAAAAAAAAAAAAAACACTGGTTTGGATGGAGTACTTTAAATTGTACCTGAAATCACGAATTCTCAGTGTTTATGACTTAAATACTTGCATATCTTATTGTTCACTAGGAAATACATAAATTTAATTACATAAACTAATATGCTCCATTTTGTTGAAACACACTTTAACCCCACTCAAAACTTATAATTACTTTAGTTTCATTCAGTTTTACGTCAACAAAAGAAATACGCTGCAAAACTAGTGAATCATTTATATAGAATGAATACAAGATACTAATTACAACATTTAAATATAAAAAGGTACGCTTCCGTGTTAACTGGATAAATCGGCAGAATTTTGAGCGATGAATCCCAGATGTGATTTTCACATTAATGCTGGAAGACATCCAAGGAAAACTCTTATTGTCTTATGAAGCTTGGAGGCTCTCCAAGACTAGCTGCAACTTGCAGGTGTTTATGTTCCCTCTCCAAAAATATGTGAATATCTACACAAAGGAAGAGAACGGCACATTATTTACGTAAGTTACATGCTTACACAAACACATGCAGACACAATCATAAATATTTACATAATGTTTTGAATTACATTCAGCTTTACAGAAAAATTTAAGATGGTACATTTTTCTCCAGGCTAACTTTCAGTGGTATTTATTTAAACTTTTTTCAGGTTTCGATGTGAAATTTATAAAATAATTCATCTGATTCAATTTCTAGAAATTAAAAAAAGGAAAAATTTACATTTCTTAAAAAATCTAGCTATTTTCATTCTGGAACAAACGGTAATCTCCACTCATAATTTTAAAAGTATGTAATATAATATCCATATGTTTGTCTATGCTCGTATACAATTTACAAATGCATTTCTCTATAAAATAACAGAAATCTCGAAATGAAAATTTCTATCTTTATTCAGCTTCAAGAAATACTTCAATAAAGTTGTATTTTCCGAAAGCAAATTCATTCTAAATTAGTTTAAAGTACTGATTTGTTTTAATTCGTATATGACTCTAAGATTATAAAGTGCATTTTTATGTATACATGCATGCTTTTGTACGACATGAATATTTCAATTGAAAAAAATGCGATTTGAGTCCGCAAAACACAATGTTCAGCAATTAAATACAAGAGGCATAATGATTGCGGTCAACCTTGAAACTTGTAAATGTGCATAAACAGTTGTTTAGAGTTTCTGGTGAATGCAATAAATACTAGAAAATATCTTCAATCAAAAATTATACCTATCTTACACAAAATCATTCATTTTGTGTAAGATAGGTATTATAATTTTAAATAGTTTTATTTTGTGAAAATAAAACTTTTACACGCATGCCTAATGATGATTTTAAGGCATAGTAACGTAGCGTTTGTTAGGCTTTTCTTATAAGGAGGTGATGCGATGGTAATGTAAGTCAAATGTAAGTCAAATTTGATTTTTATGTTTCATTGGAATAATTTGATGCCAATTGATCGTACAACTCTGTTTTGCTAATATTGATTTTTTTTTTTAATTATTCGAATACAGCTTCTTTATTCGAACTTCATAAATAAATGGTTTAAAAATCTAAAAATAATAAGTTTCAAAGCATTAAGAAAAGAAATTTATATAGCTAAAAGCAGTTGAGGAATATAGAAAATTGCATTTATATTCATCCTCTAAAGAAAATTGAATTACAGAACATACGAAATTATAGCTCTTTACGCAGTGCGATGTTCGTGTAAATATATATTTTAATTTGAATTAAGACGTTTAAATTTTATGAAGGATATCATTTATTCCATCACTCAAAAATAATAATGACTAAATATGAAGGAATTTTCTGTACATGGTTCTCCGTTACTACTTACCATCCCATGCATAATTTGACAAGTTTTCAAATTTATGCAAGAGAAAGCAAGAAGAAAAAAAAAAATCTAAGAGGACGAGAAAAGCAAAAATACGCCGACCAAGTATAACGAGGCAAGGAAGAAGTAAGCCTAGATAAACAACATCAGCATGAAGTTGGAAATTCATCAGAGCATGACAACAAAATACCGAATTTGCATAGAGCGTTGTAAATCGAAAATCACTAAAAATATCTTTGTTCGTTTTCTGGTGTTTTCTCAGCTTTTTTTTCCAGAACTTTTCATTTGCCAAAAAAATGGAATATTTTAATATGAATAATTATATAATACCATACACAAACATAAAACAACAACAAATTACAAAATAAAACCTTTTTTATGTTAAATACATTACAAATTGACTTAAGAAGATAATAAAATTTTGTCTTGACATAATTAAAGTAGAGCTGTTTAGATCCCGATTGTGAAAAAAATGTCTGATCAAACTGAATGAAATTTGCAGTAAATACGAATTAGACCACGGGATTTTGATTTTAAAAAATAGTTCGGGTTTTCAACACCAGGGGCCAAAGTGTCATCTTAAGGTCCATTTTTCGAGTAAACTAGGCATAAGAAGAACAGAAAGTTAAAAATTACGAGTATACTTGCATTAATGACATGAAGTGTTCGATACGCTTTCCTTGTTCTTTGTTCCACCCCTTTCCTGTTTCCTTGTTACGCGTTCCAAAAAGTGCATTTTCTGAACAGCATTCCCTTCTGCAGAATGCAGCAGATCTCCATTGATTTGCTTGATGTGCAATGTTATCCGTCCCTTCAAAGTTGCTAAATTATCCATATCCCCTTGGTATACCAAGAACTTTACACAACCTCACAACCAAAAGTCACATGAGGTCAGATCAGGAGAACGGGCTTGCCACTTAATAGAGCATACTTTATTCGGTCTTAGTAAAATGCTGTCGTACGACTGTGGTGTGAATATCAAAATATATTTTTTATTTGCATCTTCAAAAGATTGTAATAACGTACACCCTGCTGGGACTTCTGATTCATTCGTCGGGGAATGTTTAAGATAAGAAACAATCCAGTTTTTAAGCCTATTAATTTTTAAACGGAAGTGTTCTAAAAGATACATTTTGTAGGCGGGAACTTTCACCTGGTGTTTACGTCCATTTCAATTGTAAGAAGGAACATCACTTACGGCGGGTCAGCAAAACACATTTTTAAGCTTCACAAAGAGTAAACAAAAATTTTAAATAATGCATCGTGACCTTTTGAAAGTAATGTTAAATTCTGCTGAAATAAAAAAAAAATATTTCCAACATGAAGAATTTGAGCAAGCTATTATTCATGTAGACCGAAACCTCTTCCTAGTGTATACGCCCACATCAGTTGTAAGAAAGTGTTATGACATTCGGCAAGTTAGAAACTCAGAATTTTAAGCTCCCCGACTAGTAAACGAAAAATTGCATTAAAAATTTAAATAATACATCCTGTTCTTTGAAAGTAACGATGATTCTACTGAAATACTAAAATCTGCATCATGAACAGTAGTTGCGCGTGTAGGCGAAAACCTTTTCGTAACGTTTATGCAAACATCAATTGTAAGAAAATGTTATGACTTTCCGTAACTAGGAAAGACATACAAGGCCGCGTTTCTAATTTGGCTTAGGATGGCGTTTTTTTTCTCTTTGTTTTTCTTTTCTTTTCTTCTTGTTTTTTAAATCGCAGGCAGAATTCAGCTAATGCAGACCACTCCCCACCCCTTTCGTTTTTATTAAAAAATTTTTATCCACGAGTACATTCATTTCGTTGAGACTGGTTACTTTCAATGTCATAAATCATTTGGCAGGGCGACTGACTATGCATGCCGCATATATGGCATGAACATTAATTTTATGCGTTCAAAAATTTACATTATAAAATTATTAAAGCACTTCCAGAAAATATTTCCTACTTATTGCCCTTTTAATTTAATTTAATGTTTTTCTCTTAGAATACATTTTCTTAAAAACTGACAACGCATTAATAGTATGCTTAAAAGTAAAAGGAGCATGATAGGGGCGGGTGATTTTAATTTTGCGTATGGACCTAATCCGAGATTTAATTAAAAAATTAAATAATACATTGTGAAGTTCCAAATTATAACGAGTTTTATTAAAATAATGAAGTCAGTATCATGAACTATTTGAAAGCAAACAATTGCTCATGTAGGCGGGAATCTGCATCTGAAATTTACGCCCACTTTAATTGTAAGAATGATTAAAATTATCTGTGGGTAAGGAACAGAAGACTTTTAACTCAACAAAACAGCAAAGAAAGATTCTTAATGTAGAAAAAAAAAATAGGTGGCTCATTTTTTCAAAGAATCTATAGAATACTGACTCAATTTTCAAAAGAAGGGTTTTGTATTATGTTGTAAAAAACACTTATTTTTTTTTTTTTAAGTTTAGCATGCTGAGTAATTTTTTCCATTCAGTTCAATAATAAATGTTTTTATAATAAATACTGACTGTCCGTATCAAAGGTATAAATACAAGTTTGAAACTATTTCAAGTCATTAGTCAATTATGCTATTTAAAACATTTCAGTTATACATTACGAAGTAAACTTTATACAAATTATTAATTTATTATTACATAAAGTATAAAAGCTACTCTTTTGAAAAAGTGATAGGTGCACAGGGTTTCTGACCAACTTTAAAAGCTAATAATGTTAAACCCTCGAATAAATTAATGCTGCTTCATCACCATATGTTATATGCACTAATATTTACAGTGTAAGTATATTTTTCATTGAACTTTCAGGGAAAATTGTAAGCACAAAAATTGTTTTGAAAAATGGGCTGAAGATACTCCGCTTAAGAAAATATTGCAATTCTATGCTTTCAAATGTTTTTCCTAAATGTATCGTAACTGTTATAGGTTCACTATTTGCCGTCATACACCCTTGTGCAAATTAATTGAAACAATCTCGAAAAATTGAGAAAACTAAGAAGGAATGCTATTTTATTTAAATTTATAAAAAATCATAAATTGTTAGTACATTAAATGATTTCTACGATTTTTTATTAACATTTGGGCATGATGTTTCATGGATTCCACCAATTTTTTACAATCATTTTGAATATTTGTGTGCTTGTACCATATATGAATTAGCGCAGTGATTAGCTTCTCTATAGTGATACAGTCCGTATTTAATAGGTGTTTCTTGCATGTAGCCTGGAGATTCTTCATTGGGTTTATATCCGGAGAGTTCCAAGGCCATTTCAATGTCTCAATTTGGTTCTCGGGCATGCATTTCTTGACCATTTGGACGTATGGCACTGGACTAAAACCTCCTGAAAAATTCCCATTTCAACAGGGTATTGTTTATTCAACTCTGGAACCATATTTTTATCCATAGTAGCAATATATTGCTGAGAAAACATCATACCGTCAACAGGCTGCAAAGAACCAACCCCAATGTAACCGAAACAATTCCAAAACATCTTCTTTTGAGGGTGTTTAACAAATTGGTCAATGTGACAATCCCGAATACTTTTGACTGACGATCCCCGTACGTGTTGAGTTCGCTGCCTTTGGACCAAAAAAAAATTATATCATCGCTAAATAGCACTTTTTTCCAATTTTCGATGGCTCAACACATATTTTAAGGCCTACAAGTAGCGCTTATTCTTCATTGGCTGGGTCAGAGGCTGTTCTTCAGAGGCCGATAGGCGGGGCGACCGGCAGCCTCTGAACAGTACATGAACTAATATTTATACCATGCACTTATAAATCTCTATTAAGTACAGCACTAGTCTTTCAAGGGTATTTTTTTTTTTACATTGTGTAAAGTGGGAAAGTGCCATCTCTTAGCGTTGTTTTCTTTTTTCGGCCACATTTCCCTCTCCGCTTTGGAGGAATGGATACTGTTTTTTTATTTTGTTTTATAATACAGCTCCTAGTTGTAATACTAACGCCAACTATCTTCAAAACCTTTGTACAAGTCTTTGGCATATGTTCGGAGAGAGTAATAATCTTTGTATACTTTCGCGGGGTCACGGCCATCTCTGGCAACAGTGAACTCACAACTGATGTGATCATATCTGGAGCTTTCATCTACGGAAGATCCTGTGCATACACTCTCAGAACCCCTCTGATTTGGGGAAATTCTTGATAGGTAAAGAATTTATTCATACCACCCATATTTCAACATACTTTATTAAGATTGTTGAAAATTAATAAGAACAATTTTAAAATTCATGAAAAAAATAGTTTGTTTCAATTAATTTGCACAAGGGTGTATATAGTACACTTTGTAAAGAGGTATTCTAAATTGTTTTCTATCATTTAGAAAACTGAATTCCTTAAAACGGTGTTCAAAATTTTCATGCTGGAGAGAAGCCGAATATGGGATCATTTAATTCTGTCTCACGTCCATAAATGCCACATTAAGAAGCTGCAGTGGCGTAGCCACGATTTTATTCGATTTTGGGGGGGGGTGTTAAGCTGTGTATCAAATTGTAAGCCAAGTCGAACAAGTTCCACTTGTTCGATAAATATCAAATTATAATCTACGTAATGAGTTAGATTTCGGGTGGGAGGGCTACAGTCCACTCCCTTTCCACCTCGATACGGCTCTGAGAATCTGTTAGTTGTATGATGAAGGATATTAATTAGGCTTTTGTCTCGTGCACATATCAATATAATGTGATTATATTTTACAGGTCGTCTTACATTTTTCAAAGAGTGCATGGGACTCTTCTTAGAGAATATTGCTGAGAAGATGTTCATCTGCAGCTTAAATTGGAATGATTTCTTAATGTTGTCCTTTTTTTTTTTTTTTTTTTTTTCAAAATGCGCACAGATGAAAGTGTTTCGTAATATTTATAGATGAAGAGATATTTCGTTTAAATAATTAAAATAAAGAAAAAATGAGTCTTTGACAGGTGGAACGTCAGTTTAATTGCATGGACTGGCCATTTAAACCTCTCATCGGTATGCATGGTAGCAGCGCCAAATCTCGCAAGCGGCAGAAAAGGGAAATTCTCCAAAATCGCGTTTTTCGCTCCGTTTGGATAGCTACGTGTAGGATCGCAGGAAGCCATGACTGTACAAAGTGCCCATAATTTTTTGTTCATTACTACAGAGGTTTAGGGTACACCTCGGGCAGAGACACCCACGTTAGCTACGTAAGTACGCGAAAGTACCAGTTCTACAATGGTACTCTTACAATCATATTGTTTGGCATTCTATTCTAGGTAGCAAGGCGTAGACAGGTAGTATGGTAGCCGGATAAATCCCCCCCCCCGAAATTTTCAGATTAGTTAGCATAAGCTCTAAGTCGTTAAATAGAACGTTCTCAGAAATCCCTTTTATTTACTTCTGATTTATTAAGTATTCCCCACCCCTCTCCACGAAATATTTTTTTGGCTACGTCCCTGCTAGGTAGTACTTAGAGTAAATATGAATTTTTTTAATGGATTCTAGAATCCTGTTTGCATAATATTTGACTGCTGGAGAAATTCTGAAGACGGCACCAATCACAAGTTAGGAATATGGCAGATCAATGCAAAGCAATGCACTAAATATCGTTCTTGTGCTCTGTAAATTAGTTTTAAGTTTTTATTACATTTGTTCATCTATTTCACACGTGCTTTTATAACTGTGCAGAACTGAAATACTCTGCTAGGCAGAGCTTCAGAGAATTTTTGACATACGCGATGTATTTATAAGAGCAAAGCGATTGCATATTCAGAGCACATCTGTAATTTTCCGTTAAAGTTAAGTCTCATGCAGAAAAAGGTAGCATTTATTCTAGACATAACACAGTTTTCCTAAATACATAATATTTTTATCTTCATAAAAAGGAAACTTTGGTGTTGATGTATCTGTATTTTCACAATTCTTAACTAAATTCAAACAATGGATAAATTATTCATCAGAATTACGAATGCGTACACGTACAGAGAAATGCTTTTGGGCGTTAAAACGCTTTAGTATGGAAATGCTACATATTCGCATTCAAATATTTGGAAGCTTATAAATATTAATACTATCACGTTATATCATTAGACTATTTCTCATTTAAGGCTTTGTCGTTTCCGCCAGTTTTCAAACAAATGAGCATACTATCCGCACCATTTGTTCTTTCTCATTGTTATTTAGCGGAGACAAGTTTTTGGGGCGATTATTTATTAACTATATTTTTTAGATTATTATTAAAAATACGAACTTCTCCAGCATAGGACAAACAAGAATGTTTAGGAATTCTTTGAATTAAAATAGTTTAAAAGTGGTGTTGCCAATTACGCATGCAATGTTCACAAATTTTGCCGTGCTTGCTATCATTTCTAATGATCCATTTTTAGAGATGCATTTCTTTGTTTATTTAAAAAAGTTTCACAATCGAAATTTTCATTTTATTTGGAAATGAAAATAGTGACATTTTTAAATTACTCCGCTCTACCTTACGTGTACAGTAAAACTGAACAGGTTAAACACAAAATAAATCAGTAAATTTTAGTAAAATTCAAGCATGGATAAAAATTAAGACTGAAATTTAAGAATTTAAGTGGATACTACACATATTTTTAATGCTTCTGGTATTTTTTTCAAATTTATCATGAGTTTTCTGTAATTTTTTAATTATTGGAATGTGTCGATAGGATTGTATGGTGGGTAAAGCACCGTACTACGGTTTCGGGTTCAACTCCCGGCGGTCGGGGTTCGATCCCCGACTGTACGTGGTTGTCAATGTGTTCGTACCTTCATAGGGCACGACGTTGGTCCACCTACTAGTTGCCCCCATAATAAAGATACCAACTATTCCGACCTTAGTAGTGGCCAAAGTCGTCAAGGCAGAGGCCGGCCATTAGAAAAAAAATATTGGAATGTGACACGACTTTTGTTTAGTTTCAGAAGATAATACTCATATTTTGTTGCAAGCACCAATTGGTTTCATTGTCGCATTAATGTAACTGAACTTTCAGCGAGTTCTAAATCGGATGTCCGTTTGAGAACATTGGAATGTAAAATAATGGTAATAATTGAATGTTTATTCGAAGCTCTTTGTTAGTCAAAAATATTTTTTAAGCAACCAGTGATAGAACTGTAAAATAAACAGAACCTGGTATATATTAAAGCTGAAAAACAAAACAAGCTAAACTTCGCCAAGTCGAGGTTTACCCAATTTACCCTGAATTATTTTACAGAAAAATACTATAATATTAGCCATTAAAGCATGTTTCATTGCAGTAGTATTAAATATTTCTAGAGGCACATTTACATACGTTCTGTAAGATGCAGTGCTTTGCATTAATGCAATGCTAGGCACATGGAGGTTATATTATGGTAAAAGGTAAATATTACGCAAACATTAATGGTGTCGATTAATGCAACGCTACACTAACATGTGTTAACTTCGTGGATTTGTAAAATCCATACTTATATCTAAAATAAGGGTTATCAACCTCAAAAGGATAAAATGAGAATGATCTTAGCAGCTCATGTAAGTATTTTGCATTTTTACTCTAATGTTCTGAATAACGTATGTAACAATAATTACAAACCTGAAAAAAAAGGGGTTAACATGCTAGCTTATAAATGTAACATAACAAAGGCCTGATATTATGGGAATTTTAAAACATTGAACTGACGCTTAATGGAACATATAAGCGTATAGCCCTATCTCCAGTGTTGTATTTTCGAATTTGGGTCGGATCAGATTAGAAGGGATGAATGGAATTAATTAAGTGAGAAAGACGGACAGGCTGGAGTAAGGTCGTTTGGAATTCCGTTTGTACGTAAGGACATAGGAAATCAATAATAATATCATTCGGTAAATATTAAGTGAACTGTTGAATTTATTAGATGTCTGTAAATATTCTTCCGATGAGTCTACATTTTCAAGTCTCTACGGATCATGAACTTCTCGTTGACCGGGTGACCGTTTTAAATTTTCTTCTGTAGATTACTCTGCTTGCGTTCGAGTTGTCTATTGACGATCCATAGTTTAGAACCCTATGTTTTTTTCTTTAAGGTAATCTTGTACCGCTCTGAATTTGGTCTCATCATGCACAATGATTTTATGTTTGTTCCCTGACAATTTAGATTCAAGGTCCGAATCGATTATCTTGGACAGTTCAGCAAGATCATTCGCATAATTGGTTTTTAGCTCCGCATAGATGGTGTGTTTATTGATCTTAACAGCGAGTAATTGGGTGGCCGTGGAAACTTCAGTTCCCGACACATCCATGTGTGATTCGTTGTTTGGATCATGCTGCGACACATCCGGTAAATGGCTGAGGCTTTCATCAGTGGGTTCCACGTGGGGAACCTTTTCTGCTAACAATTTTATTTTTCCAGTAATTCCCCTGTCCTAGACTTCCATAAAGTCAGAAAATTTCTAATATTTTTGAAGGATATAAAATTTTAAAGTGCTTATTGAAGGAATCGAAGGATTCAATGCGTTACAAAATGCTTTACGAAACAACTCTTTGCAGAGTTACAGACATTTACAATGATATAAGTTAGCAACCCTTCAAATATTATTAAACATTTAAAGTCCGGGTAACTATGTACTGTATTCCTAGTTTTCATATTTATCCTTGAGTCTACTTTCAGTAGTTTTATTTCCTTATAAAGCAATTTTGAGAAATAGCATTCATTATGAGAAATAGCATTTATGACTGTGTAATCACAAAATTGTATTTTTTTTAATCCCCAAATTTTGATTTTTTCCAATGCAATCGGTTCCAGTTAGTTAGGATAATGAAAATTCCATTGCAATTAATTTTCAATCATTACTATGTAACATTTTTCATTCAATGTTATGACTATAAAGAATTTTTGAGCATTTCCACCAGGCAGCTTTAAATTGTTTTACTACCCATTTTAGACTCGTTGAACATTTATTTTGTTGTCCAAAATAATTTCGTTGTCCATATCCAAAACTGTTCTACACACTACTCATTGTGCGAGCTGTTGTTTCCTTGATAATTATTTTCTAAATTATGTGTTTAGTGTATTGTCAAGTAAAGACTTATCTGATTATGCAAAAGTGTTGGTATGCTGTACTGTGTGATAGCATGTGATAGTGTTTTTTCGTCATTCGTTCACTTTATTGTCTGAATTTAATGTTTCATAAAAAATTTCTTTTTAATTAATTTTGTAATAATTATGATTGAGTCCTGTAACTGTATGCTCTGAGAATGTTGTCTACTACGCTTGCTATGTGTGCCACTTTATTAACAAAAATTATTAAAGCATAGCAAAAGTTTTGTCAGTCAGTCAGAATTAATCGTCACAATATCTGATAACCTCTCTGAAACTACAAGAACACACTGACACAGACTTAAAAAACAACTGACTGTGTATACGTAAATGAACTGTGCTACAAAAATATGCTAACGAAAACGAGACACAACCTAAACCATGGCTTCCAACTAAAATAAAAATTTCCTAAAATGTCATTTATAATACTGTATCCATATTTTGAGGTAAACCGTACAGTACTGCTCACTTCATGATAAACAACTAAAAGTCAAATCTCTGCTCTAAAGCTACTTCGTAATTAAAAAAAAACCTAGACAACAAAAACTAAAGAACAAGCAAACATAATGGATTATAAATATAAGCGGCAGAGCGCGAAGGACATTTATCTAGCATAGTGTCTTCTGTTTTTCAAATGGTCGCTTAAAAGCTCCTCCAAGGGGTGATAAATCATGCGCTTATTGAGATCGTGCTTATAAATAAAAAAGACGTCAGATTTTTAGTAACGAAAATAATGTACAATGTAATAGTCTTTTATGAGTGGTATGGTCTTGCGTGTTCATGTAAAAGACAACAGAACGGAAAATGAATTACGAAAAATTAGATCACATAAAATATCATCTAATGCGTTTGCAGCGGGTATTTGATCTGTTCACGTTTAATCTAGTGAAAAATTATTAATAACTGTTTTCTAAAATTACAGTTTACAGAGTAGTTCTATGGAAATTAAATTACAGTTATAAAACACTTTTTTTTCGTTTGTTTCCTTGGAGATTCACAATAATTCTACTTCAAAAGACAGCCTACTCGTAGAATGGTCAGTCTCAAAATATGAACGCCTGTCTTAATAAATCTTGCGTAGAGGTTGCTTAAATTTTCGTTCTTGTTTCATGAAATACTAAAGTTTCATTAATCAATTTTCTGTCTGCAATACTCACAGCCGGCACTTGGGAAATTTAGCTTTCGTTCCATATTCATCAACACACATTAACTATACTACAAAGATATAAAACTACCGGTCCAATAGATAATTATTTATTAAAATGGAGACGAGGGATTCTGGCACGTCCATACTAAACAGTTTGTAAATGAGTCCGACGTGCCAGACTCTGTCGAACGCCTTGGATATGTCGAAGAGTACCATGGCAACACTATCTTTCATTTGTATAGCTTCTGAGAGTTGCTCCACAACTCGGAGTAGTTGGTGGGCAGTGCTGTGGTGATTCCTGAAACCGAATTGTTCAGGAATCATGATGTTGTTGTTGTTAATGAAAGCAGATATACTGTTTAAGATGACACGCTCAACAACCTTGCCCAGTCCACAGAGTAGACCTATGAGGCGGTAAGAGCTGGGATCCGAGAGGCTTTGTCCAGGCTTGGGGATCGGACACACAATCGCTCGTTTCCACGTCTCAGGGTAGTGCTGCAGCCGAAGAATTGCGTTGGTTATGCTGGTAAGTCTCAGTATGCAGTTGGCAGGGAGGCTTTGGATTACCTTGTTAGAAATCCCGTCATGTCCAGGGCACTTCTTGATTTTTAATTTGGTGATGATATTAATAATCTCGGAAGGGAAGACTCCGGCAATGGGGGTCACCAGCCGAGCTTGTAGTTTTGTGGACACTTCATTATCAAGTTCGAGATCCGAGTGTTCGTGATTGGTAAATTGGTCACAGTACACTTTGGCAATAGCCTCAGCCTTGTCAGCGTTCAGGAACACATATAAGTTGTTTGACATGATGGGAGGAAAGTCAGTCCTCTTTTTGGTCAGGCTCTTTAACGTTTTCCAGATCGAAGAGTCGTCTGGAGACAGGGTGGAGAGGTGATTCGCCCAAGACTGATTCTGGAAGTTGCGTATAGCGATGCGGGTCTCAGCTTGGAGTCTTTGGAAGGTGGCACGGTCCATGGGACTTCTGGTACGTTGAAAGATACGTCTCGCTTTATTCCTTGCGTGTATAAGCAAGCGGATGTCCTGTGGAAGTCCAGCGGCGTAGTTTTGCTTGCATGGATGGGAAGCAGTGTGCAGTGCATTGTTTATATCTTGCGTGAGAGAAGAAACCTCAGCTTCAATGTCGCTGGCGTTTCGGATAATGGGAAGACGATGGGGACTTTCAATGCGGTGACTCGAGAAGAGTTCCCAGTCGGTGATCATACGAGGTTTTTAAGAGTAGCATCGTGACTGATGTTTACGCTGGTCACAATAGGCAGGGGGTCAGACGTGAATTGTTGTAGTGTGGGCACGTCGGGATATTGATTCAGGTTCTTGTGAATCATAAAGTCAATAACTGAGTTACCATTATCCGAGAGATGCGTAGGAGTAGTGGGGAAAGCCATCAGAAGATGTTCCTCCATTAACAGTTTGAGAAGGCTCGTTCCGTAAACGTTGTTCGACCTACAGCCCCAGGCAAGATGACGAGCATTAAAATCACCCATCAGGATGTTGGCAGGGCAGTAGTTAAATAATGTTTTTATGTCCTTGGTGGGAAAACCTTTATTATGACGAACGTCGGCCGACGAAACCATGATCTTCGGGGTGGCATCGATAATAATGGACAGGGCATCCAAGCAGTCCATTGTAATGTCAGTCACCCGGTGATGAGGTATACCTCTCTTGACGTAAATAGCCAGACCGCCTGCAATGCGGCCTCCTTGTAGAAGTGGTCGTTCCTGGCGATGCAGGACGTAGTTGGGAATATTATACGTTATGTTCGGTCGTAGGCACGTCTCTTGAATAAGAGCAATGTCAATGTCACTACGTGACAGGTAATCGCGGAATTCCTGTATCTTGCCATGTAAGCTGTTGGCGTTCCACGATAGCAAATTTAGTTTATTTTTCTTCATCATTATGGGTCTTAAAGTGTCTCGAGTAGGAGTCCATCAAGGCGTACACTTTGTCTATGGGCTAGGTCAGGTTCTTGACGGTGGATGCTACGTCTTTAAAGAAATTCGTCATCTGGCTGATGTCGAGAATTTGTGAAACCTCCCTCATGGCCGCAAAGAGTTCCATGATAGGAGTGATTATGTTGTTTTGGTTCCCAACCTCTGGGGGAGGGTGGTTTTTAGGCTTGGTCGTGGTTTTCGTTATGCTCTTCTTAAAAGGTACAGTGTTGTCCTTGGGAGGATTAAGGCCAATGGGAGCAGTATTCTTGGCAGCCCTCCTGTGGGTCCGATCTGATTTCCTTATCTGTGGAATCTTCCGGTGGCTGATCTACATTAGGAGTCACGGTAATCGCTTTCAGCTGGTTCACAAGAGTCGTCTTCAGGGAATCATTAGCTGACGATTTCGTAGACTCGCTGCTTTTAAGCGACTTAGATTTATTGGTGGGGTTTCGGGGACATCCTCTGTAGTTTGAGACGTGGGGGCCTCCACAATTGGCACAACATACGGGTTCCTGGTTTTTAGTTGGGCAGCTAGCGAAGGTGTGCGGGCCGGCGCACTTCAGGCAGCGGGGAGTAAGAGAGCAGCGGGCAGAGTGATGGCCGAACCCTTGGAAGTTGCGGCACTGCTTGGCCGATTTAGGGGGGCGATAGGGCTCCACTGTAATTCGCATATATCCATATCTATCAAGACGGTAAATCTCCTCTATGTTAGGGGTGGGCAGTAGCGATGCCAGCACTATGGCCCAGTTCTTCTGATATTTTCTTGAGTAAAGAAAGTTAAGACTAACCGGGGAGAACCCCAGGGAATTTAGGTAATTATCAATCTCCGGTATAGGCGTAGAAGTAGGAATTCCTTTTATGATTACTTTCTTGGGGCGCTGGGCCCGAGGATCCATAGTTTAGAACCCTATGTTTTTTCTTTAAGGTAATCTTGTACCGCTCTGAATTTGGTCTCATCATGCACAATGATTTTATGTTTGTCCCCTGACAATTTAGATTCAAGGTCCGAACCGATTATCTTGGACAGTTCAGCAAGATCATTCGCATAATTGGTTTTTTGCTCCGCATAGATGGTGTGTTTATTGATCTTAACAGCGGGTAATTGGGTGGCCGTGGGAACTTGAGTTCCCGACACATCCATGTGTGATTCGTTGTTTGGATCATGCTGCGACACATCCGGTAAATGGCTGAGGCTTTCATCAGTGGGTTCCACGTGGGGAACCTTTTCTGCTAACAATTTTATTTTTCCAGTAATTCCCCTGTTCTAGACTTCCATAAAGTCAGAAAATTACTAATATTTTTGAAGGATATAAAATTTTAAAGTGCTTATTGAAGGAATCGAAGGATTCAATGCGTTACAAAATGCTTTACGAAACAAGTCTTTGCAGAGTTACAGACATTTACAATGGTATAAGTTAGCAACCCTTCAAATATTATTAAACATTTAAAGTCCGGGTAACTATGTACTGTATTCCTAGTTCTCATATTTATCCTTGAGTCTACTTTCAGTAGTTTTAGTTTCCTTATAAAGCAATTTTGAGAAATAGCATTCATTATGAGAAATAGCATTTATGACTGTGTAATCACAAAATTGTATTTTTTTTTAATCCGCAAATTTTGATTTTTTCCATTGCAATCGGTTCCAGTTAGTTAGGATAATGAAAATTCCATTGCAATTAATTTTCAATCATTACTATGTAACATTTTTCATTCAATGTTATGACTATAAAGAATTTTTGAGCATTTCCACCAGGCAGCTTTAAATTGTTTTACTACCCATTTTAGACTCGTTGAACATTTATTTTGTTGTCCAAAATAATTTCGTTGTCCATATCCAAAACTGTTCTACACACTACTCATTGTGCGAGTTGTGTGTAGAACAGTTTTGGAAACATTATCAAGGAAACATTGTGTATCAATGTTTCCTTGATAATTATTTTTTAAATTATGTGTTTAGTGTATTGTCAAGTAAAGACTTATCTGATTATGTAAAAGTGTTGGTATGCTGTACTGTGTGATAGCATGTGATAGTGTTTTTTCGTCATTCGTTCACTTTATTGTCTGAATTTAATGTTTCATAAAAAATTTCTTTTTAATTAATTCTGTAATAATTATGATTGAGTCCTGTAACTGTATGCTCTGAGAATGTTGTCTACTACGCTTGCTATGTGTGCCACTTTATTAACAAAAATTATTAAAGCATAGCAAAAGTTTTGTCAGTCAGTCAGAATTAATCGTCACAATATCTCATAACCTCTCTGAAACTACAAGAACACACTGACACAGACTTAAAAAACAACTGACTGTGTATACGTAAATGAACTGTGCTACAAAAATATGCTAACGAAAACGAGACACAACCTAAACCATGGCTTCCAACTAAAATAAAAATTTCCTAAAATGTCATTTATAATACTGTATCCATATTTTGAGGTAAACCGTACAGTACTGCTCACTTCATGATAAACAACTAAAAGTCAAATCTCTGCTCTAAAGCTACTTCGTAATTAAAAAAAAAACCTAGACAACAAAAACTAAAGAACAAGCAAACATAATGGATTATAAATATAAGCGGCAGAGCGCGAAGGACATTTATCTAGCATAGTGTCTTCTGTTTTTCAAATGGTCGCTTAAAAGCTCCTCCAAGGGGTGATAAATCATGCGCTTATTGAGATCGTGCTTATAAATAAAAAAGACGTCAGATTTTTAGTGACGAAAATAATGTACAATGTAATAGTCTTTTATGAGTGGTATGGTCTTGCGTGTTCATGTAAAAGACAACAGAACGGAAAATGAATTACGAAAAATTAGATCACATAAAATATCATCTAATGCGTTTGCAGCGGGTATTTGATCTGTTCACGTTTAATCTAGTGAAAAATTATTAATAACTGTTTTCTAAAATTACAGTTTACAGAGTAGTTCTATGGAAATTAAATTACAGTTATAAAACACTTTTTTTTCGTTTGTTTCCTTGGAGATTCACAATAATTCTACTTCAAAAGACAGCCTACTCGTAGAATGGTCAGTCTCAAAATATGAACGCCTGTCTTAATAAATCTTGCGTAGAGGTTGCTTAAATTTTCGTTCTTGTTTCATGAAATACTAAAGTTTCATTAATCAATTTTCTGTCTGCAATACTCACAGCCGGCACTTGGGAAATTTAGCTTTCGTTCCATATTCATCAACACACATTAACTATACTACAAAGATATAAAACTGCCTTTTCAAAAGTAGACTGATTTTTAAATAAACTCATGAAAATATTTAAAAATAAATGGTTTTGTAAATAAATTAGAGGAGGGGATACATGCCCTGTCTTACCCCACCCATGTCATGACGGATACGCTTATGTTCACTATATTTATTTTGTGAAGATTAAAAGCATATATCTTTTTTTTTCTTTTAAAAGTATTCAAAGTATATTTTTACCCTTGAGTAAAAATATGGGTTTTAAATTTTAAAAAAAGATTATTGAGTACTATCGAAAAAATATATCATGATTATTCTAAGGCACACAAATACAGAAATCGAAACATTTAAAGTAAATAATATAAATTCTACATACGTACAACCATAAATTGCACGTGAAGGCATTATTACTTAAAAAACTGTTAGAATGCAACGTGGGTTAAATATAAAATGCTGACGTATCAATTCTCACTCCCGCATTGTACGGTGCCTTTGAAAGTACTTCCTCGGAGCGATGCACTTCAGGTGTGCTACTACTAAAAGCCAAATCTCTTCTCAAGAACTAATTTATAATTAAAAACTCTCACCCAGCAAAAACTAAAGAACAGTCAACGAATGGATAATAACTACAAGCGGTAAAGCGTGAAGAAGAACATTAATCTAGCGTAATGTCTTCTGTTTTTCAAATGGCCGCTTAAGAGTTCTCCAAGGGGTGATAAATCACGCGCTTCGTGAGAGCGTGCTTAAAAAATGCTGTCAGATTTTTAGTGGAGAGAATAATGTACACCGTAATAATCTTTCATTAGTGTTACGGTCTTGTGTGTTCATGTACTGCCGAGAAATGCAAAAATTAGATCACATAAAATCTAAACTAATACGTTGTTTTTATCGAAAATTTAACTGTCCTTGTTTAATTTAGTGTAAGAGTGTTTATAGGCGTACTTTTAGGAGCGTTTTAAATAAGCGCAAAGGTGATAGTTAAAAGTTAACGGTTTTCTGTATTGCATGTTTTTCAGAGGATTGGCCTCTTGATTTAAGAAATAGTATCGCATCATTGATATCTTTTCTCTTTAGAGACATATAAGGGGCATTGCCCATTTCTGGATAACTTAGACTTCGCTTGCTATGCAAAATCCGGAATTTTGCTATTTGCTTCTGGATTAAAAAAAAAAAATATTGATATAGGCTCATAACGAATGTATTCGGGCGTCTCTCTTTTAAGCCCGATTAATGGATAAATAAATAAGATGTACTTACATTGAAACAACCAAAGAGCAGCCACCTATAGGACATTGTTGAAAGTAACCCACGCACAACAAATAAAATAATAAAACAAAAGATCTTGCAGCAAAAGGCGGTTGGTCATAAGAATAAACGATCACAGAAGACTGAAGAAGATCCGCGAATTTTTGCGCTTTTTCCCCAAAGATCGGATACGATAAAATTACTTCACACATAATTTCTCCACAAAAATTCTGGTTTTTTATACATGCATAGAAATTTGAAACGTGTCCATGATAGCATACTTACCAACTCTCCGCTGCCTTCCCGGGGATTTTTCTTTGCCAATCAATGACTGACTGAAAGTAGGCCAACGAATGGTTAGGTACAAATGTCTAATGTACGATAAAAGTGTTAGAAAATTGTGGTTGGATGTAAGAAAAAAATCGAGACAGTTTCTAGCTATGAAACAGGGAGATTAGCAAAACATGTGAATGAATCCATGTAAAACCACGAACATTTACATTAAAGACAGATCTAGTCATGGTGATGTCATTATCTCAGACACAGCTAACGTACAGTCATACGAATGGGGTTATGATTGTACATTAAATGACAGTAAAAGTAATAAAAATAGAGGTTTGGACCTAACTCTTTCAGTACTGGAAGATGGTGAAATTTTGCAACAGCAAAGTCCGCCAATTCATGAGGTGAAATTCACAAAATAGATTCATAGAAACAGAACTTATTTCCCTCGAGTAAAACCAGATGGAAGTTAGCAGAATAATCAATCAACGCTTGCCCCCAGAGTTACAGATGTTGATAATAGAATGCATTCCACTGCCTATAATTAGAATCAATGTTGAATATCCCCCAAAAGGTAGAAATATAAGTGTGCACTTTTATTTGCAAACCACTTTTTCACACAGAACACATTTTAAGGAAATGAATCTTCACACAGGTAAATATAAATCGCCAGGTATCGTTATATCCAGAAGGCCTTTATCGTCGCAATCCTGTACCGCACGCATTCCTAGGAATACCTAGAATTTCACCGCCTGAATTCGTTCTTAACGCAAAGAGTCTCAAATTTGGCCGATACCGTCCAGAAAGGTTTTTAATTGGACGGTAGGTTAAAAACCTACCTAAGAAAGAAAAATTTCTTGTTGGTTTGCTGAAATGTAATATCGTTTCCGATAAAATCTCCACCTTAACAATGAAAGTAAAATTTTTTCAATGTAATAAATTCTCCTCTGTATCTACAATAAACATATCTAAATTAGGTAAAATTGGTTTATTTACATAAACAATCGGAAACAGAGAAAATATCAATTACAAGTACAGATTACAAGTATGAAAAGTTTTAATTTTTATTTTATTGCCATGGCGGAGCTACAATCAAAATTGGTGGAATGCGACATCATTTCCAATAAAAATTGACATATATTTTGAAAATTTTTTAATTGAAACCTGCCCATTAGGAAAGTACATACAGGGTGGTACTAAACTGTATGTTAAAAATGTAAAGGAAGGTAGAAGGGCCCAGACGGTCCAGAATCACAAAGCAGTGTGTAGTCGGAAATTTTGTCTTCATGCAGCTGTTAATAAGAACTTTTGAAGGAGTGTTGAAGTAACAGTGAACTTTCCGACCATCATTCGCCAAAAACGAACGCATTTTTCCCAGAAAGCATTTCACTAAAACAGATAGTTTAGAAGTTCTATTTCGTTTCATTGATGAAAATCTACATGAAAAGCTAATTGTTTATGAAACTTGATAAAGAATTTAGACCACCAGTTTTCCCAGCGTTATTTATTATTAACAGGTGCATGAAGACGGAATTTCCGAATTTACATTGCTGTGTGATTCTTAACCATCTTGGTGCCCTCCTACCCGCCGTTACATTTTGATAGCTTAGGATAACCCAGCATATTATATTTGATTTAAATAAACTCACAACTTCCAACATGCACGGAATAAAAGAAACTGTTCGTAAACATTAATTTTTTTTTACAGTTCTCCACCACAGTAACTCGAAGTATTTAGCAATTTCATAAACCAAAAATCGCTGTTTATAGAAAGTGGTTTGCTACATTCTGTAAGCGACTAGCTTTTGTTTTTAATGTAATTCAATGATCACATCATGAGGTACACTATCTTGAGGTAGAAAAGGGACGAAGGCCCGGATCAATCAAATTAGTATAAAGCCGATGACGCTGGTAGTCGGGAAGCAACGGCTGGATGCTGGTGGAAAACATTAAAATGGTAGAGTTCGATACTCATGAAACCAGAAAATCCCGAAATATGGCTGGATGGGCTCGACGGCGAAACGAGAAGTTGATGAAAAATCCGAACGAAGGAGGACATGTATGGCAACAAAATGCAAAAAAGGGTCCTTTTCATTAAGGTTGGGTACGGCATGAGGCATTATCTAGTTGGGTGAAAAATCTTCAAAATCAATACTACGACACGCTGCATCGGCCAAAAGTTGCCACCGACGCAAGAGGATGACATCACAGTCCAAACGGAGAAACCAAGGCATACACATTTAAACTTGGTCGGCAGCTCGACGCCTCTCGAGAACTTACTTTGAAGTCAGTGACCACAGGTAATACCTTCTAGATGTCGAAGACCTAACAACTGAAGCTTTGGCGTCATCACTAGATCTTCTTAAGCGACTGACTGACTGACTGAGGTCTAGCTTCTCGGAGTGCCAGCGCAGCGCGCGTACCTCCAGTATGTAATGTTAGGAATGTTATTGTTGTGGATGTGCGTAGATAGCAGCGAAGCTGCCTGTATCAGTACAGAAAGTCATTTTTCTGGATGTTGGGTGTGCATGTCGACCCTTCCTCTCCCCACCATAGGTGGTCTTCACAGGAAGGGTTGCTCGACGTGTGTGCCGTGTACGGGCTTAAGGTTGATCTTGAAGGGCATGGAGAACAGCCTTCGGTCGTTTTCTATGCTGTGGGTCCGACGGCTCATAATCTGGTAGAGTGGCAATAATTTCGTTAGGAACGTTTCGTATGTTCCTGTAGAATCTCTTGGAGATTTACAGTAAGTGGTGCTTGAGGGTCTTCATACAGAGGTCATTGAGTATGATGTTGTTGGCAAGTAGTGGGTGACCGTAACGGATGGTTCGTAGAAATTTACTTTCCTTTGCCACTAGGGCTTTGATGTGGGTGTTTGCCGCATAGGCCCACGCCGGGGCAGCGTGGCCAATGGTCTAACAATGGCTTTGTATAAAAGCACTTTGTTCTGTGTGCTGAGTTTGCGCGTATATATGAGGCTGGAGATTCTCTGGTAGGCTCCAGTCATCTTGCTTCTGGTTCTGTCTATGTGCTTCTTCCAAGTAAGCAGTTTGTCAATTTCGACAGCAAGATATGGTGCGCTATCAGCCCATTCCAGTACCGTGTTGTCAACATGTTAACGGGAGGGTGGGAATTTCCTTCCAAAGGAGAGTGCCTTCACAGTTGTTCCTTGGAAAAGTAAAACTATTTAAAATTTCTGGTGGGTGCAACAAATATTAGAAAATATCTAGAAGGTGTTGCTACAGGTAGTCTGCCACTCTCAAGTCGAGTACGTCAGTCGAGATAAACCAACACTCTCTAGATATAGAAAGCCTTACAGCTGAAGTTGTGACGTCATCACTAGATCTTCTAATATGACGTCATCACAGTTTTACTGTCAGAAAGTATATCTAGTATTTTAAATTTGGTGTGAATTTTCTCACTCATATAACTGTTGAATGATTTAAGATTTTTAAAAAATTAATGTTACGGCAAATGACAATTTTTGACCATCACTAATTGTATAATATGATACAGATGTAGATCACAATGAATTATTTTGTATCAGAAAGGTATTTTAATTTTTATCTTTAATTTAAAATATTCTCTAATATTTGTAGTACCCACCAGAAATTTTAAATAGTTTTACTTATGGAAGCAAAAACTGTGATTACGTCCCTCAATTTCTGGTGATAACGTCAAAGCTGCAGTTGTTAGGCCTTCTACATCTGGAAGGTGTTGCATGAACCAACCAAGAAAAGAGGCTGAAGGTTCCAACTTCAGCCACGGGCCAAGCATGAAGTGATCTTCGGACAAAGAAATACTTTAAAAATCACGTACGATGATAAATCAGTACGCCTGAGGGTCCACATCGACACACCATCCCAAGTTATCTGTGTCGGTACGCAACAGGTAGAGCTCCTACTCACCTCCCGTTAGCAAGTCACACTTAAACCCGGTCTGGCTAATCTCCGCAGAGATCTAAAAAAGCGAAGCTCAGTTGTGTAAAATCAAAAAATGATCAGATATGAAAGGATGTAGTATGTTCCCATTTTCTAATTAAAAGTTGCCGTTTGCAAAAAGTAGTTGCATCCGGACATGGTGGTATTTATGCGTAACATACAGTCGACTGCATGAAGAAACATGAAACTCAAAACATCGGTGTCGCATGAACATGAGCTTCTTCACATCGATATTTCGAAAATACGCACACTTACAAAGCATCGCTAGTCCAAATTTTAAATGTAAAGTAGAACTATTAAACTTTAAATATTTGTGAAAATTTTTCTGATAAAATCGGAGGAGTTTCAGTTATGCATTAGCTGGGCATGCTGCTCTTTGAGCGGGAATTAGGAGTAGACCGTGGGAAGAGCGTCTTACTCTAATATTTTCCTCTTGTCACTGAAGTGTCGATAAACATGTGTACACATTTAGCCATTACGGTAAACAGCTGCCAAGCCTCCGGCTTTTTTCAGGAAGATTACCCACCACTAATTTTTACTTACAAATTTATTCTTAAAATAAGTCCAAATATTTATTCCAAAATAAAACTGTCTAAAAATTGTGGTGGGAAATCACCCGGAAAAAGCCGGAGACTTGGCAGCTCTGCGTATAAATAATAACCGCTCTTTCAAAAAACAAGATAAAATACTCTTTCTGGTAGCAGAGCTGATGCCTTCTCAGTATGACTAGCCAACTGCTCCAAACAGCGACAGATTAATGCAGTTTTGTCGTGGGGGTGGTTAGTTTGTCGGTGGGGGGCGGTTAGCTAGAAGACTGGCATATACATCCATTTTATGGAAGCAAAATAGGATCGTTTACAATTATTTTTTTTTCTCCGGGGGGAAGGGAGTGCTATCTCCCCCTCCATAATCCGTCCTGGGCTCTGGAATATAATCAACCACTTTTTGAAAACACTTATTCCTTTAAAGGCCCCAACCCCACCTTCTACATATTTGCAAACCCCAAGGTTGTTCTCCACAAGTTTGCTGTAGTTTGTCATAAATTACTGTTTAAAAAATTTGTCAATGGTGTACCGGAGCAGTTGTAAACTCTGTGCTAGTTGATTCATTGAACAGTCATATTTATTTTAATTTATATGATATTTACGATATTTGTTACATGCCAAATAGAAAGCAAAAACTGGAATATTTTCTCTCATTTTCTTTTTAATTTAATGCCTTGTAATAGTGGTATCTGCTTTCTTTAAAACAAAATATCTAATGTGCCCTTCACAGTACGAAATACGTACAAGATTCGTTGAATTTTCCTAAATAAAATATTTTTCTACTGAATATAATTAAAAGTTCTGCGGAAACAAATTTTCTTACACTTGTTAAAATTGGAAAATGTAATTTTTTTTTTTAGAATAGCCTTTACGCAAAATTTCTTTTTAAATGACATAATTTTTCGTCTTACAACATTACCTTTTGACTTTGAAACATGACACTTTCGTGCTAAAAATATTTTTAATGAGATCATTCTAGTTCCGCCTGTTTAATCTCATCACATCTTCGTTGTACGTCTTAAGAGAACATCCAAAACTAATGCTGTAAGCGTGGAATTTCTCGCACGCACTTTAGTCATTACACGGCAAATCTAAATTTAGAAGTAGGAAAGATAACTGAGTTAAACACGGTTTACAAATCGGTTTATTAATTGCAAGTAAAAGTTAAACTCATCCATATCTTTGAGATTTTATTAATCTAAAACAACACTTAGCACCATTTAACTGATTTGTAGAATATCTGGGGTGACCATGTGTGATTAGGAATCATAAGGGTCACAAAAGTTAAGATGGTTTTGAATAAGTTTAATGCATTTATTTTAAAATAAAAAGGTCATAGTCTTTAACAGATCGTATTTAATCTCTTCGGAGTCTGTAAAAAAAGTGTTCTAGTAGTCACTTCTACGTAGTCTTCTTCTCTGTATAACGTTTAAAAATAAAAGAAATAATATTACGTGCGAGGGGATTTCAGAAGGTAAATACATTCGCCAATAGCAGCAAAGGAAAAGTTTATGTAGAGGCGTTGGCAACAAGGACTGTAATCTTAAACCTTCTGATTTTCTCAATAGTTCATTCGTTATTTTTACGCTGTCTTGTTTGAGCAGAACTTCTTTCTATTCTCTAAAGTTTTTTAACTTAGCATTTATGTCACTTTGTTTAGGTGATTTTCTAGTTTAATTTGTAAAAAAAATTTTAACAACCCTATAATTTCATTTACAGAGATATCCTTTTCAAAGAAATGAACATATCCAGGGGAAACCTCTGTCTGAAAACTCAAGTTCAAAATCCATAATTTTATTTATAGGATTAATAACAACTTACTGAAAGACTGTTCTTTGGAAAGGCGTACTTAAACGTCCAGAAATTTAAAATGCTGTGTGCGTAAAAAATATTTATTTGAAGTTATAAAAAGTAAATCACGAATGTGTAGTCGAGCTTTACTCAAATATCTCTGTTATAAGCCTTGAAAATTGTCTACGTATACAATTAATTACGTACTTGTTTTAACAAAACAGATGCCTCAAAGTAGCAAGTGTAATATGGGCTCGATAGACACTTCTCTTTTAAAAATCTTTAATTTTGACCACATATCATTTTAAAAGTCGTGGAAATCTTTCAGTATCAAAAAGCCGTGTATTCAAAAGGAAAATAGGACCTAAATTACTCCATCTAAAAACCGACAACAGTTATAGAAACACTACGAATCGAGCCTTTATTAATGTGTGCTGTCAAATTTTCTTAAAAGTCATACATCCCTAAAAATTACACTAGAAAATCTTAAAAGTCTGAAAATGCTATTTTTAAGTAAAGTAATATTTGATTGAATTCCCGTATTTTGAAACAGAAGCTCCTTTCTGAAATCTTTTGCGTTTAACTCATAGACTTCGTTTCCAATTTTGATAAAAGTTATAAGTTTTATTCTTTAAAATAGTGATAAGCCCTTATGAAATATTTTCTAGTGTAAAGTTCCCTCGGGCCTTTTAAAGCTCCGTACAGGATTTCTTAGAATTTTACACCCCGTTGGAAAGAACTTTATTCGTTTAAGGTACAACTTATATCGCCAATAACTTTGCAAAAGCTAGAAAATGGTGTTTGTCATGTTTCAAATTTATAAATAATGTTTTTGGTTTTTAAAAGTTATCTCAAGTCTCAAAACGGAATTGTGCATCCAGTTTCAAGAGCTCTTGTGTTCAAAGATAAATATTGTTGTTTGGAATATTCATTAAACATAATAAGATATATTTTAAGTATGTCTTGATGAAATGTTCATGTTAAGTAAAATTTGGGCAATACATTTGGAATTGTCTGAAATGTAAAATTAATACGTAAAATTTAACAGCTTGTTGGTGGTGGTGGTTCAAAATTTTTGGAAATCCAATAATTGATAAAATAATAGCCTTAACTTTGAGCTACTCATAACTTATTTAATATGTACTATATAAAAGTTACACTTGAAACAATAGAATAAAACAGAATTCGTAGAGTACATTTCTAAGCAATATTAATAAATTCGACATAAACAGCCTTTTTGTCTGTCCATGAAAATTGATTTCCTATGCAATACGTTTAGTAAAAAATAGCCTCTTCCGATTTTCAAGTAGACTCGAGTTCGACTGTAACGATGGTGAAATAACCTACAAAATTTTCTCGTTAAATGCAAGGTCACAAAAACCGAAAGATCGACTAAACGTATTTAAACTAATCAAAAAGTTTAAAAAAAAATACTACACAGTCTGAAAATATCTATTTCAACAACAACAAAAAAGGATGGTGGCGACAGTCAGCAACGAACGAGCTTGATGTGATCTAGATTTAACTCAGATTTCTACTACAGTAAAGAGTAGGCAAATTCTTTCTTCACTACTAGCAATTTTGCTTGGGCAACCACCGACCACGCAGCCAGCCGATGAAGGCCCGAGCAAAATTGCTAGTAGGGTTAATGCTTGGTTATATGAAAGCATAGCTGCCAACTACTCCGATTTTATCGGAGGATTTCTTTACCACAGTTTTCTAACGGCCAGATTTCGTAATACAAATTTGGACATTTTAAATTAAGATTCGAGAGTAGGAATTAGCAATGAAAAAGTACCTGATAAAATCGGAAAAGTTTGCATTTATGTAAAGTACGCGACTGAAAAAATATTATTGAAAAGAAAACAAAAAACCACGTTTAATTACATTTCAAACAGTCAAAATGAATTCATGTTGACCAAAGGCGTGAATAAAAACCGACTTCAATTCCTTTTATCCGAACCTTTGATCTTGCACATTACTGCTAGATGTTTGCGTAGCTTTTAAAACAGTTTAAGAAAAAGTCGAGAAATCTGTGTGTAATACAAATGTATGGATAAATTAAAAAGCACACAGAGGTTGATATAAAGTACTTGAAGCGGTCCATATGGAGCAATGGAAAAGTATTAAAAAATAACTGGTGCCAGTTGCTGACTATTCTTTATTGAAATATTCATTCACATTTAATTAAAGTGCAACTAAACGTGATTATTTTTTTGCGCTCACCCCTGAATTTATTCAACTAATTAAAATGAAGTTTGAGATAAAAATAATATTCTAAGACGTAAAAATAAATGCAAACTACTTTTTCAATGTTAGTATATAAATAATAAAAAAAAATCATTCATTATTATCGAGATATTCACTCACATATTCCTATACATTTCGTGTTTATAAAAACATCTCAAATTCACACGTCATTTTAAATCCTAAAGTGCAAAATCAGTGCCTGTTTTCGAAGGCGTGGAGAGATAAATATCCCAGCAGCATCCAAAGAAAATGAACTCTGCCTTCTACTATATGTTAATTCACAGTAATAATTCTTAACCCCATTAAACTTACCTCTTGAGCATTCACTTCTATTTACTTTTTGCTATGCCCATTGATATACGGCAACCAGAATTTATCTAACCATTTATCATCGCGCCGCGCTATTTAAGTAGCTCCTAACCAAAAACAAAAGGCAGAGCAACAGATTAATGTTCAGCTTCACGCTCCGCTAGTAACGGTTATTAGGGTATTTCCACATGCATTTCTTTTATTCGGAGTGCGCTGAGAGTTTTTAATTATGATTCATTACTGCAGTGTGAGCGTTTAATTCTTGCATAAGGGGGTGAATAGTAAAATTTGTTCAATTCTAGGTGAGAAAGTTTTGTTGTAATTAATGGGCACGAGAGAATCCCCTTCCCCTTCTCGCATCTTTTAGGATAATTTACTAAAACAGGTTCGCGTGGTCGTGAACAAATCTGCTTGCATTGTGGGCGAGGTAGAACAGACCGCGTGTATAACCTTATTACTTAGGACTAATTTGCTTTTACTTTTGAAAATAAAATATATGTTGCTTTAATGGATTTAAAAGACGTCAGCAAGTAATTTGATAATTATATATAAAATTTATTGCGCTCGAGTTTGTTTGGCAAATAAGCTTTTGGAAGTCTGTTTTTCATAACTTTGAAATTTTAAAATTTACAACGGAATGATGTACGAGTGCTGCAAGTAGACAATCTGATATCTTTCATCTCCCCCCCCCTTTTATTCTTGTGTAATATCATAGCACGGGAAAGTAAGGAAAGCAGTAAGATAATTTGGTGAAATAAAGACAAAAATATGCAGCTTAGAAAATTTGAATAGCTAGATAGGAGAAATAGTTTATAAAAGTCATATTTTCTTTCAGATACCACACGCATAACTTTATTTCCAGAAAATTTGTTCATTCATGATAAACCGTAATGCATGAAATTTATTTTAGTTCCATATTAAAGGAAACCAATCAAATATTCATACAACAGCTGAATGACAAGCGGCTACTTTTTTTTCAGGGCATGCATATCTGTAACAAGCTTACGAAAGAATCTGTGACTGTTTAAACAGATACTCTACTCTAAGTGGAAACAGCTACATATAATATCAAAACGTTCGTTATGTATTGTAAGTGTGCACATAGTTACGGTGTCTAGCTGTCGCAGTAGTACATTTGAAGATTTATCAGGGTTTTCTCTAGTTAAATAAAAAATAGCATTCTTTTACTACTTTAATTCATATCATCTAACTGAAAAACATTAATAAAGAGTAATTTGCGCAAAATTTTTATTTCATTTATAGAGTTCCTCAAACAGCAGACATTTTTTGAAACAGAAAGAAAACTTTTTAGACATAATGCAATGTTTCAATAGTTTTATGCATCAAGGGTTATCAATTCAAACATATACCTGTCAATGCATTTATACTAAGTATCATATAATGATGAATGATGTGTGTTTAAAACAGATAGAAAAATATTTTTATAGAGCTTTTTTTTAAGTAAAAATAAAAAATAAAAATACCGAATTTTGCTTAAATAGATCGATTTTTCCAGAAATGAAATGCATGAATTCATATTCATGAATCATTGTTAGTTAGAAATACAAAGCTTTGAAAAAGATTTGTCTCAAATTCGTTCCTTATACTTTTGTAGTTAAGCATGTAGTTGTTCAAAACTTTAAACAAAAATATGTGTCTCACAATTCTAAAAATTGGGTATAAATGTTTAAAATACATTGAAAGTGATAATTTGGCTGTATATGTAACACGTTCAAACACAAAAACAATTGCCCAATTTCGAAAAAATACAGGATGATGTATATATGTCAGTTTTTTTCCGTAAAAATTTGTGTAACTCACCGAATGCATTTAGCTAAATTCTTCACCGCGTAATTTTACGATTTACCAAGTGAGTAAACTCTATTAATTTTTATGTAAGAATTTGTTATTAAAAATAAGCCCATAAATTAATATAAAACAAGACTGATCTAAAATTGTGGTAAAAAATTTCCCGAACGCAGTGTTGGCAATGGCAACTTGGCGTTGCATTTGAAAACAAAACAGTGATGAAATTTTGAACTTTAGGAAAAAAGAAAATTAAAAGAAAGGAAAAAAGAAAATTAAAAGAAAGAAAAGGTTTGCAAGTATTTCACCCTGTTTATAATACTCTTGTCTTAGACCAGAGTATAGTGTAGTCCTAAAATAACTGTAAAAAGAAATAATACTTATTATTATTAAGTAAGGTTCAGAAAATAAAATCTGTAGCTAGAATCTCAACAATTCAACAATTCTTTATAAGAATTCAACAATTCTTTATAAGACGCTGTCATTTCATTTTAGAGAAAATATATATATTTAATATTACTAAAACTCTATACCTATGTTTGGACTAAAATTTGCTATTGAAACACCATCATTAGAGATAAACTTTGTTACAGCATAATTTGATACTCACCGTTAAATTAAGTTGAATCTAATTGCTTTACACATATTTGACGGTTCAGTAAATGATCCATTTAAAGTTCACGTTAAACTTTTCTTCTAATTAAAATTTTCAATGATTCTACCTCAGACATGAAACTGCTCTTACCATTTTTTTGGAGCATACGACTTCAATATATCCAAAATAAGCAATTCACTGAGTTCTTTTTCTTTTTTGCGAAACTTATGATAATACTTTCATAAGGTTAAAGCCAATTGAAAAGGCCAGTTGTATTTAAAACTTCATAAATATTTTCTTTTTTTAAAGATACGTGAAAAGTGCAAAGACGTATCAAGCAATAAGAGAAAAATAAACAAGCATCCAAACACTGTCACAAAAATTAAATGTTTTTGACAAGTTCATTTAATCTAATTATATACTTTACGCTATTATTTTCGTTGTTCCTCTCTCGTTTGCAGCGAATTAATTACTTTGGACACCTTTTGATTAACTTTGTTTATAAATATTCAAATGTTTGAAAGCAAAGAAGCTTTGGAACTAAAAGATGTTTCTTTAAATTTCTCAATGATACAAAATTAACAATATATATTTTTAGCTTAAATTATCTGACACGGCATAGCTAGTGATTTGCGCTATTGGATTAGTGTTTGGGAGTAAGCTTAATTTTTAATACAATATTTAAGATGGAATTTCAATCTTACAAGTGGAAAAACAATCAATTTTTATTTTATTTTTTGTTTAAAGCATTTAAAATGCAGAACTGCATTGGGGCTAAATTAATTTGAATTAGTTACGCTTTTTTAAAATGCGTATGATGAACAGAAAATTACAGATTCGAAAATAGAATAATTCACAGATTTCTCATGTAATGTTTGGTTAACTTTAAGTTTGAATTCGCGTAATTATGCGATACACATTTTGCAGAGCTACCAAGTCTACCTACCACAACCTACCATCTTTTCCGGAAGATTTCCCACCACAATTTTTAAACAATCTTATTTTACATTGAATGTTTGGAGTTATTTTAAGTATAAATATGTAAGTGAAAATTAGTGGTGGGAAATCTCCCGAAAAAAGCCGGAGACTTGTCAGCTCTCATTTTGTCACTTGAAAGTGGACATTGCACATTATGCGCAGTCACTTTGACTGAACTACTTTTTCTCTGGAAAGAATTGTAGAACACCACACCACGGGTCCGGGTTCGATTTCCGGCACGGATTTGGTTGTAATTTCGTTCGTCTCTTCATAGGAGGCAACGCTGGCTCACCTATTAGGTGCCGTCGTAATAAAGATATCAGTACTGGCCGTGGTAGTGGCCAGTGCCTATTCGGCAAGTGTCCGCCATTAGAAAAAAAATTGTAGAGCCCTGTGCGGAGAAAATTACGCCCTCATAGTGAAAATTAACGCCCATATTGAAATAACTTGTGTTTGGGATTAAGGCCAATTATCGACACGAGGGATCTAGGCCTGTGGGTGTTTGCGCTCCGTGGGGGTCTGTCTAAGGGGTCCTAATCCGTATTTACGCTAAGTTACGGAGAAAACAATGGAAAACTTCGAACGGTTAGGTCGGCGGACGTGATCTGGTATCGAGCCAGGCACCTTCCTTCTCCCAGTTCAGTGTGCAATGCACTGTGCCACCAGTGGGGCTAAATTAATTTGTTTCCCAATATCAGCAATAAACATTTCAAATTAAATGAAGTGAGTTTATGGGCACAGAAAAATGGAGAATGTAGAAAAATGACAATTTACCCAATACATTCAAAAAGCATAAACTTGGGTTTTATGCTCATAGGTGCAGCTACATATAAGGTAGGCGGAAAAGTAAACTCAATTCTGGGGTTACTCTTTGCTTAAAATGGCAGCCACACAGAGTGTTAAAAGAAACTAAAACACTGATTAAAATAATTAAAACTTTCTAAAGTAACACTCATAAAATACATTTGTCAGACTATATAGCTGTGTGTTTCGATCGAAAAAATTTCTATCTTTATCAGTAGCGACCAAAGTCATTCACAGACTGGGAAAGGAACTGAAAAAAAGTAAACATAAAACACAAGCGAACAGAAGTTGCCAATCGGAGGTAGTAAAAAGCGAGAAAACAGGGTGGATAAGAGAAAGGGAGAAAGAGGTAGATAAAAAATCAAATGCAGAATACAAATTAAACAGACTATGGGAAGAATAAACAAAGAAAAGAGAAAAAAAAAGAAAATGGCAGAAAATAGTAACATGCAAAAAACAGCGAACGCAACAACAAAAGACCAGCAACCGCCACCACCACAAGAATAACAACAAAAGACCAGCAACCGCCACCACCACAAGAATAACAAGAAAAAACAAAATATAAATAAATCAAAATCTCACTAGTACGGTATAAGTGCATGCATATGATCAGGGGAAAAAACTCTTTATTTGTCTTTCAATCTTTTATTTATTTTAGGCATGATGTAGTTAAGGAAAAATAACCTGCATTCTGCAGTGATTTACAGTGTTTATATATTTTTAATTTTGAAGAATTTAAAATTTCGAGGCAACCAACAAATAAATAAGCAAATCTTTAAATAGCAATTTAAAATTTCTGGAAAAAGATCAAGTATTGTATTCGAAATATATTTTTGTAATTAAATTTTGATAAAGCAATCATTGTGACTTTATGCTAACTTGTGACTTAGATTATATTAAGACAGAGCCGTGGCATCCTGCGATCTTCACACGTCTGTCCAGACGAAACTGAGAACAATAGGAAACCGCGAACACGCTGTATTGAGACTTTATCCACGGAGGCGTTAGTTATCATGCACACATCAGAGGGATTTAAAGGACCAGTCCAAACAATTAAACAAACATTAAAACTGTCAATTTTTTAATTTTTTTAACAGAATTTTTTAATTTTTTTAACAGAATGTGTATATATATAAATCTATAAATATTTTGAAACTCTTTTTCATCAATACACCCCACAAGAAATTATTCGATGGTTGATGCTTTTTTAGGCGATTGTTCTAGATTTAATAATTTAATAATAAACATATATATCTTAATGTACTTTTTATTTGCATCTTCAAAAGATTGTTATACGTCTTTTTCGTAACTACTGAATTGTTTAATATATAAATACAGCATTCTCTCTCCCTACAGTTCTCTATACATGTATTTTCGTAGTAATATGTTTATTAATCGAAGATGGCGCCATAAGGGGGTCCAGGGGGACACGTGCTCCCTCTCCCCGGTCGGGGAGCCGGAGTACACCCCTCGGGGACTTCTGACTCATTTATCCCGGAATTTTTAAGATAAGAAAAAATCCAAGTTTTAGGCCAATTTTAATTTTGAAATATTAAAAAAATTACTTTTGTTTTCTTTAATATTATTGAATTGTAGAAATTTGACTAGGGATAAGGCATAAGCAATCAGTTACCTCCCTGTTATTCCTCTTCCAATTAAAGACATGCAGGCTAGAGTGCAGCTCTATTATTAGAGTTGATTCGTAATTCAAACACTTTTAAATACTCTCACACTGAGCTATTTTCAACAAAAAGGAAGGCAAACACCATGATTATTAAATTACAAAGGACGTAACGATCCGCCCACTTTGAAGAGAGCTCCGCCTCTGAAACAAAATACAAACGGGATTATTTGCTCATGGAATTGACATTTTCTATTGTTACCTATTTTGTATGTGAATAAACTCAACCCTTTTTATTAAGTCAAATTTATGGCTTACTAAGAGAACTCATAAATTCCATTAGAAGGTTGAACTTTCTGTACCAGAGAAACCAAGTCTCCGGCTTTTTCCGGGAGATTTCCCGCCACAATTTTTACGGACTGACTGACTGACTGAGGTCTAGCTTCTCGGAGTGCCAGCGCAGCGCGCGTACCTCCAGTATGTAATGTTAGGGATGTTATTGTTGTGGATGTGCGTAGATAGCAGCGAAGCTGCCTGTATCAGTACAGAAAGTCATTTTTCTGGATGTTGGGTGTGCATGTCGACCCTTCCTCCCCCCACCATAGGTGGTCTTCACAGGAAGGGTTGCTCGACGTGTGTGGCGTGTACGGGCTTAAGGTTGATCTTGAAGGGCATGGAGAACAGCCTTGGGGCGTTTTCTATGCTCTGGGTCCGACGGCTCATAATCTGGTAGAGTGGCAATAATTTCGTTAGGAACGTTTCGTATGTTCCTGTAGAATCTCTTGGAGATTTTCAGTAAGTGGTGCTTGAGGGTCTTCATACAGAGTTCTTTGAGTATGATGTTGTTGGCAAGTAGTGGGTGACCGTAACGGATGGTTCCTAGAAATTTACTTTCCTTTGCCACTAGGGCTTTGATGTGGGTTTTTGCCGCATAGGCCCTCACCGGGGCAGCATACGTGGCCAATGGTCTAACAGTGGCTTTGTATAAAAGCACTTTGTTCTGTGTGCTGAGTTTGCGCGTATACATGAGGCTGGAGATTCTCTGGAAGGCTCCGGTCATCTTGCCTCTGGTTCTGTTTGTCAATTTCGACACCAAGATAGCCACTTTTTTTAGGCGCCTCTGTATTACATTATATATTTAGACTTATTTTAACGATAATTTTAAATAAAAATTAGTGGTGTGAAATCTCCCGAAAACATCCGGAGATTTGACAGTTCTGCTGTATGAAAACGGAATTTTTTTAACAGAAACAAAAATTCTCGTTGCACGCTGTGAATATGTTTAGTCTAAGGTATAAATGTGAAAGTTTGTTTATCAGGGAACTCCTTCCACACCGTTTTTCCGATCGGCTTGAAATTTTGCACCGACATTGAATAGTTCGTAATCAACTTTAAAATTCTGAAAAGCCATTCGTTCCACGATTTTTCGATAATTTGCACCTCCAGAAAGGTTTCCCAATTTCCGATTGTGTAAAATAATGGTCATGTGACATACCATCTGTATCCTAATTAGATTAACAAGCTTTGACAATATATTACACCACGAACGAATTTTTCTTTCCTAACGGGCGGGTACTTTGCTGATTAGGCATTGTATCTTACAACGGCCCGAAGGTGTTGGTCACTTTATTATGGGGGCACTGGACCAACGTCGCCCCTATGAAGGGACGGACATGGCAAACACGCCCAGTCGTGGATCGACCCCGGCCGCCGGGAGTTGAACCCGAAACCGGAGTACGGTGCTTTACCCACCATACAACTCAGTCGGCACGAACAAAATTATATACTTCCAGATTATCAGATACTATAGAAAAGTGGAATCACGTGAGTTTTTCTTTCTTTCTTTTTTTCTTTCTCTTTTCTTCTTTCACTAATTGAGCTTTACATTGCAACTGACAATAACACCATTTTGAAGTAATGAGTTTAAAAATGAGTTAGAAATCTAATTAGGTTAAAAGGCTTGGACGTATAAATTTGTGCTGTTATAAAAATTCAAAGAATTTTGTTTATTGCGCGAACTACTCTTGACGATTTTTGAAAAGTGTGATTTTCCAGCAACCATAATAACGAAAGGAAACTTGTATTTTTTAAAATTGTGGGAAATTCAAAAACCACCACGAGGTGGAAAATGCTAATTAACAATATATATAGTATTCGCAATCGTCCGAAGGCCGAACGCCTCCGCTGTGTGGTCTGCGGAGACCCCCATAAATTCGCTAATTGCCCCCGAAAAACAATAACGAACAAGAAAAACCACCGCCGAAATGTTGCAACTGCAATGAAAACCACGTGGCTAGCTACAAATGTTGCAAAGCGTTTCCAAATAATCCTCGCCCATGTAACGACTCTAATGAACCCCCCCCCCCTCCAAAACAAATTAAAGATAAACAAAAATTCTATGCTGACACCATTAAAAGCAGCCCCCAAACCCAAAACACCCTCAGCGAAATTGCCAGCCTAACTAAAGAAATTGGAGTAACTTCCCTAACTGACCTACTCGATCAATTAAAAAATCTTTTAAATCATCTAAAAACACTCAAGACCCAAGAAAAATTAATTTACTTCATTAACTTTATCAGTAACAGTGACTCCGCTGTTAATATCCCCCCATAGCTTGTAAACTTTGTTTACCTGTTGTTATTCTCTTTTTGAAATTATTTCTCCCCTTTTTTATTAACCTAATTCCAATTTTAATTTTCCTAACGATCTGTAATCACGTGCAAGTGTAATTGAAAGGGAGTTGTGGGACAAGTTCCCAGGCACTCCCCAGCTAACACGTTCTTATCTCTAAACGTCGGCCGCCGTATGTATTCCCAAAAATCGCGCTAAATATCGCAGAGTTTTGGCAATTACATGTACTTCTTTTATCCAGCAACCATAATAATGAAAGGACACTTGTCTTTTTTTAAATTGTGGGAAACATAAAAGCCACCACAAGGTTGTAAATGCTAATTAACATTATATATAGTATTTGCAATAGCTGAACTACGGCCGCCGTATGTATTCCGAAAAATCGCGCTAAATATCGCCGAGTTTTAACAATTACACGTACTTCTTTTACTGGCTGGATTGTAGCAATTTAACAAGCTCTTAAGTTAAGTCATAAGCAAGCTAACCCCGAAAAATGTTTGAAATACTAATAAGCTAGGAATAACCCCAACATCTAAAATTAAGTTTAATAAACTCTGTTGCAAGTGAGAGTTTATCAAAGTCGTAAGTTTCAAGAGTACTCCGTTTGAGAACTACTGTGCGAAATAACCAAACTACGCCGGTCAAAACAACTTCATAAATTAAAAATACACTGCTGGCCACCCAAATTGCAACACCAAGAAAAACAAGAGATATCACAACAAAATTTATTGTGTAGATAACATGTTGACCAAGTAACAAATGATTAAATTTACAGCATTCTATGAAGCGTGGTTCCTGCCAAAATCAGTACCCAGAGTAGCCGCCGTTGTTGGAGATCACAGCTGCCACACGCCTCGGCATTGATTCAAAGAGACTTTGAATGTGTTCTTGGGGTACAGCAGACCAAGCAGCTTCCACACGTTGCCAAAGTTGATCTGGTGTGACAGCTGGGGATGAACTCTGGGTCAGTCGTTGAGCAACCATGGACCACATGTTTTCTATCGGCGAAAGATCCGGAGAGCGCGCCGGCCAGGGAAGCAATTCAATCTGGTGATTGACGAAGAACCCTTGGACAATGCGTGCCACGTGTGGCCGTGCATTATCCTGCTGAAATATGGCTGTTGGCAAGCCCTGAAGGTAAGAAAGGACAACTGGCTCCAACACCTCGGAGATGTAGCGCTGGCTGGTTAAAGTACCGGCAATGCGTACTAGAGGAGTGCGAGAGAGATATCCGATACCGCCCCATACCATAATACCCGGTGCAGGACCAGTGTGACGGTGCATAATGCAGCTGTTCAGCATCCTCTCTCCACGGTGTCTCCAGACTCGAATCCGACCGTCGTGGTGTTGCATACAGAAGCGTGACTCGTCAGTAAAGAGAATTTCATTCCATTCTGTCGTCCACATCCTTCTTTCATCGCACCATTGGCGGCGGAGACGTCTGTGGTTCCGCGTCAGAGGTAGACAAAGCAACGGACGTCTTGCGGACAGACCATTCTGCTGTAAACGACGTCGAATGGTACGCGCAGACACTGGATGATGCGTTACAGACTGAATCTGCTGTGATATGGTTCGTGATGTGACTGAGCGGTCCGTCACTGCCATGCGTACAATCTGCCTGTCATCACGTGACGTGGTGCACTGAGGTCGATGCGGTCGATCACGTCTGTCCGTCGTACCCTCCTGCACCCAACGATCACATATCCGCATCACAGTTGTTTGGTTTCGTCCAATACGACGACCGATTTCCCTGAAAGATAACCCACAATCTCGGTATGCCACTATCCTTCCTCTGTCAAACTCGGATACTTGATCAAAAGATGATCGTTGTTTCCTACGAGGCATAATTTATCGTTTTTTTGAAAAAAAAGCAAGAAAAACACAATTGCTGTACTTGAAACCGTCGAAATCTCCAAGCCTTAAATAGCGCTTTGAGGTGGCGCCACAGGCGCGCTTGATGTGCGTCTGCGCTGAAATTCTAATCATTTGCATATCTCACCTCAGCTAATGCATGTTGTAAATTTCATATTATTTGCATGCTTCCTTCAGGGTATTGCATTTACGATGGCCAGCAGTGTAGCATGAAATTCGTAAACTCTGGAATAAAATTTAACGTCCTATTCGCAATTCTAAATAGCTTCTCGAGATTACACAGTTTGATGTTTTTCACGAGATTGAATCAAGGAGGATTTAAATATTTAGATTGGTACAGCTTGGATATTTTCCAGCACCACGAGGTGAAATATTTTGCGGTGCTAAATACGCCAATCTGACAAGAAATATGTTTAAAAATATATAAAGAGTTGTTTTAATTTCAGCCATTATAAAAAAAAAAATATTTATAATTTACGCTAATGCATAAATTGCAAAGAATCTCCAGAATAGAAAAGGCACCACTGGTTTCAGATATATAAGCTGTTTCTTTAAACTGAGCATTAAAGACAGAGTAACGAAAACATAAGTAATAGATAGTCTAAGAGGCAGTGCTAGTAGCTTTGATAGGTTAATATGGATTAAAACACAGCTGATCATGTTAATAAATATTTTGTAAATTAAAACTGTTGTATCCATTTTCAACGGTCGCCTTAGAACCTAAACTATAATCCTACATTGAGTAAATATATCTCGCGATAGTTTCAACAGAAGAGACTACCTGGACTTTTTTCTTTTTTTAAACAGATAGTTACCTCATCATATTTTAGGAAAATAATCGTTTCCTACAGTGCAAAAAACGGGCACTGCAGCTAATACTTTATATCGGAGTTTGTCTTAACGTTGCAAAGCATTTTTTTTTTTTTTTTTCATTTTTATGATTTATTCAATGACAGCGACAGTGGTTTCGAACTTCCCTTTAAAATTATGCCAAAAGTCGCGAAGCAGAATGTTAGTCGGCTGTCACTCAATAGACATCACTGAAATGTCACTTCCAAATATTTTATTATGAGGAGACCGTCTTTCGGTGATTCTGTCAACAGTTTTACTAATCTTTAAAAATTTGACAATACACCATAACCAATTAATTATATTTTGTTCATTATTCCTCATCCAGTTAAAATCATGCAGACTGAAGTGCAACTCGATTATTGAGATGCTGACTCTTTTCGAACACTTTTAAACACTCGCACATTAAGCTGTTTTCAATAATAATGCAAATAACAAAATTATTAGATTACAAAGGACGTTACGATACGCCAACTTTGAAGCTTGCTCTGCCTCTGCAAGAAAATTTAAGTTGGAATATTTTACACATGGAACGTGGACTCTATTGTTTAAAATGTTATTTTCAATTGTTACCTATTTTGTATGTGAAAGGGACGTTACGATACGCCCACTTCGAAGCTTGCTCCGCCTCTGCAACAAAATATAAGTTAGATTATTTAACACATGGAAAGTGGACTCTATTGTTTAAAATGTCATTTTCCATTGTTACCTATTTTGTATGTGAATAAACGCAACCCTTTTTATTTAGTTAAGAGAAATTTATTGTTTACTAAGAGAATTAATAAATGTCATTTGAGGGCGTTAACTGTTTAAATGAAAACAAGAAATTTTAAACTGAGACAAAAATTCTGGTTTCCCGCTGCGAATGTGTAAAATAATGAATATTCTATAAGATAAAGTTTATCTAAAATTCACAAAACATTTTTTTAAAGATTCAATGCTGCTAATGAATAGTTGCAGTGGCATAGCCTGGATTTTATTCTGGTTGCGATGGTTATGTATCAACTTGTAAGCAAAGTTTTGATTGTAAGCTAAATATGAAATTGTAAACTGAGTAATAGATTATATTTCGGAACGAGGAGCTTCAGCTCTCCTCACCTCTTCCCAATCCCCTGGATACACTTCTAAGAAGCTATAAGTGGGACGATCAAGGGTATTAATGAGTCTTTTGTCTAGTGCATTATATCAATGTAATGTGATCATATTTCTAGACCGTGTTAATTTTTTCATGGGGTGCTCGGAACTTTTCTTTACTGACTTCTTTCTTTTCTGAGTTTTGCAGAGACGTTCATCGGTAACTTAGATTGTAATAATTCCAAAGTTTTTTTTTTTTTTTAAATATGCGCAGATGAAAAAGCGTTTCATAAGATTTAATAGATGAAGAGATGTTTTGTTAAAAGAATTTAAAAAACCGAGTTTTAGTTTCTGTTTAATTGCGTGGGCTGGCACTTTAAATCTGATATCGGTGTGCATTATAGCAGCGCCAAATTTTTTGAGTGGCAGAAAAGGGAAAATCTCCGTGTCCGTATTTTTCGCTCCGCTTGATGGCTGTGCATAAAGGATCGCAGGCAACCAAGAGAAAGCTGAACAGCTATGGTGTTTAAAACTTTTACATTTTGTCGTACAGTTCTAATACGAAGTTCGATAATCGAAGAAGCTGACTTGAAGAGACCACTCAGGAACACTCTTTTTTTTATTATGGGTAAAAACGCACCTTTGCCTAGGAAACAGAAGTATTTTATAGGTTCACGTATTTCTATTTGCATTATACTATAGAAATAATAGTTATTTGAAAATCAAACGTCGTAGCTGTTCAAAAAGACCACGAGATTAATTATAAAAACTGTGTGTTACAGAATCTCACAGATGATCGATTAGACTTCATACATAAGGCATTCGTGAAGTGATATTTTTGTTTGTATTCACGTTCACTGTGCAATATTTTTAGTACTTATTTCAGGATACTTGCTTGAATATAATTTTCACATACTTACACATACATATTGCTAAATATATTTATTGAAAACATGAATTACGTTATAAGTGAATTTTCCATCTCTAAGAATAGAAAAATGCTGGAAGTATTCAAAGGGAACTGTAGCTAAAGTAAATATCAAATGCAGATCCTGAAAGATTGACAGCTGACACAGTCGATTTACGTCTATACAATGCCGTGAAGCAGACTTGCACGAATTCAGTGCTTAAAATTCAGCGAGGTAAACAACATCAATCTAAATTGCTCTCATAATATTCATTGAAAGATAAGAGTTGGTAATGTACATTGTCAATACGCATCCTTTTAAGAAAATTATCTTTATTTTCTTATATTATCTTTTTTCTGTTACTTGACAATGTAAGTCAAAAAAAGTGAAAACTTTCTTTACTCATTAAACTTAGGAGATAAGAGAAAAATACTGAAATCCATTCAATCTATAAACGCAAGTCGTTATGCGAAAGAGGCTCCGCGAAATTATTCTTTAGCCTGTATTGACTGGAGTAATATTTAATTCTAGATAGTGTTTCAAATGGGAAATTTAATGCTATAAAGTATCCAAATTTATTGTTTCAGACACTGTCCATATGATTATGGATTAAAAAATTGGAATATAAAATCGTACATTTGAGCAGTCGATGCATAAAAGGAAATCTATCGATAAAAATGTTTTATGTGATAATATTAAAAGAAAAATATGAAGATATGCAGCAGATATCTTGAAATAAGGGGGAACAACTATTTTTATAGAGTTTGAAGAAATATGTAATATAATTTCAGAAATTTTTCGCTAGTACTTCAATTTGAAATAGTGCACGAAAAAAATGTGAAATTATTTGATTAACGACTGTAAAAGTAACCGTAATTGAAAAACATTCTGTATTATCAACGGCATATTTATAGTTTTATAAGAAGAGATAAGCAGAAATGGCAGTAACGTAAATATAAATGTAAGAAGGTTGCATGGTTCTCAGAGTTTATAAAAATTGCAAATATATGCGAAAAAATAAAATTATTCATAACGTAATGTTGAACTCAAAATATTCAGCCTACATATTTCTTAGGAAAGAAAATCGTATTGATAAACTGCTCTACAATAATAATTTAATGTCATTGAACTATTCTTTAGGTTTAAGATTGAAAAAGAAATGTCTTTATAAATTCTAAGTTTAACCACTTCTGGTTAAATAAGTATTATAGTTCGTCATTGGTTTTTCACATGCAGGTATTTCATTCCATGAGAGCTATACCAACACCTCCTAGATAAAGAAAGCCACGAGAGGCTGGGCATAGCGGATTAAATTGCTCTCTGGCGATTTGGCGTGCAGTACTTGGCGTGCAGTCAGACTCCTTTGGCAAGAGTCGTTTCTCCCGCTGTTACACACTGCACGCTAGGGGTTGCCGCCCGCATGAAATTTTATCTCGCAGCTATTTACAGTTTTCTTGTTATCTTTTTATTTTTTCTTAATGTTTTACTTATGTCATTGACAATACAAGAAATTTCCAGATTTCACCGTTCAATTTTTTTTTCCCTGTCTTTATACATAGACAATGTTTTGACTGGTGTTGATAAGTGATTTTTAAGAGATATTAAACTTTAAAATTGGAACACATTTTAAGAAAGGCTGATCCATGCAAACGAAATAGTTTTTCTGCTCTTTTCGATTTATAAACAGAGTGCTCAACGTTACCTTACTCTGAGGCCTGTAGGGTGATTATGGATTGATGCAATTTATGGGATCTGCATCAGTTATGTTTCATCAATTTTTCATTTCAAATAATTGCATTGCTTCCGCACTTTAGCATTGAAAGACTAAAGTTAGGAAGCAACGCTGGACGCATAAGGGGACTAGTCAATTTAAACATCCTAACTATCCTAATTTAAACATTGTAAAGTAGAGAGCCTGTAGGTTATGACTTGTAAAGTTCATTTGCATGTAAACTACATCTATTTTCATTTGTGTATTACATGAAGTGTGCTTTTAAAAAAATTACAAGCAAAAAATATTCATTAGAAAAGTGTGTTTAAAATATCGGTTCTCCATCCTCTAAACCTAGCTGTGGGAATTTTCGATATTTTCGATTAGAATAGAACGACCTCAGAATTGCTAACATTAAGATACTGTATAGGATAATTTAGGATTTTGTTTGTTTAAAAAGAAACATACAAAATATAGCAATTTTAAAAGCCAAAGTAAGGGGGAAATAAGAACGAATGAATTTTAAAAGAACAGATAATTAAGACAAAAAAATTATAATGCAATATATGGGATCTGCATCAATTATATTTCATCAATTCATTTCAAATGATTGAGTTTCTCATTTTTCCGATTATTTAAAAACAGTCAAAAGCTCAGGTGATGCCCCCTCCATCACAGATCTACAGGGAGGGCACAAGGGTACGTGACGTGCTCCCACCCGCACCCTCAGACGAACTAAGTTTATACTATATAGAAGATTGACTTGTTTTGTAAATTGAAGTTATTTCATAAGAAATCTTTTGCGATTTAAAACAAAGTCAACAGTAAAAAAAATATCAAGAATTTGCTTTCTCATTTAATTTTAAGTTTTTAGCTATTTACCTTATTAATTTTTCACTGAAAAAAAATGGTCCAAAGAAAGTCTTAAAAAATCATTCTTGAATACGAATTAGTTTTTTCTTTCATTGAATTAGTAGTTTGTGCTTGATTAAAAGAATTTAGCATTTTATAAATATAGATTATATGTAAATAAACTTTACACAAAGTTTAACATTTACTTTCTTACCGTTACAAAGGCGAGCGGTTATTATTCTTTGTTGTTACACACATTATTGCTAGCCCATATTAATCTTTCAGTATCCTACAAGAATCAGTAATGCAATTTTCGTCCTCGCTTCTATCTGCATCCATGGGAACATATAGGTTTAAACCCGAAGAGTTTATCTGCATCTATAATCCATATCTATTAATTGCTAAAACCCCGGACTAAACATTTAAAGAAGGGTTTTCTCTAATCGTATGTAAATTTCATACAAAAGCCAAATGATGATTGCTTTTTAACTGTCCACTGTTTCTTTTTTATTTCCGTAACATATTACCTTCAAATCTAAAATTTTAAATGCATTAAAATATATATTTAGAACAATTAATCAACAAAAAAAAAAATATATATATATATATTTTTATATATATATATATATTGCTGTTTTTCGCGGATCAACTTGCGTTGCGGGCGGCAACCCCTAGCGTGGAGTGTATAACAGCGGGAGAAACGACTCTTACCAAAGGAGTCTGACTGCACGCCAAATCGCCAGAGAGCAATTTAATCCGCTATGCCCAGCCTCTCGAAAGAAAGCCTAACAACTCCTACGTCACCAAGCTTTGACGTCATCATTTGGCCTACACTTAAAAGTTTTATTTTCACAAAATAAAACTATTCAAAATTTCTGGTGAATTTACTCATGAATAACAGTATTTTAATAATTTGAGATAAAAAATATAATTTTATGAAAAAATGGGAGTTTTTTACCGTGACGAATTAGATAATATGATAAAGAAATAGATCGAAATGAATAATTTTGAATGAGACAGGTATTTTAATTTTAATTCTTTATTTAAGATATTTTCAAATATTTGTAGCACGCACCAGAAATTTTAAATAGTTTTACTTTATGAAAGTAAAACTGTGATGACGTCATTACTTGAAGGCCTAATGATGACATCAAAGTTTCAGTTGTTAGGCTTTCTATATGTAGGAGGTGTTGGCTATACTCGTCATGTATTCTCGAACCATTACAGAATATAACTAACCATGCGCGCCGACAGAATATTTTCCAGGGGGGGGGGGGCAAAGACTACTTCAACGTAGGGTTACCATGTTGGAAAGAACGAAAAAGCAAGGGAAAACACTGCATACAAAAATCTAAGGGGTAAGTGCCCCCCCCCCTTTGCTCTATGCTGCTCGCGCCCATGTAACTAACCGCTTTTCGTGAAAGGTGATTTTTAACTTAGTATGTAGGAAAATTTACGATCGTGCCCTTGAAATAGATAACGTATTTTATTAAAATTCTTTTGAAATGTTTGTAAAAGCTGGTTAGTTATATCACGTAAAGGCTAACCTTTACGCAATATAACTAACTAGCTAAACTGCAGCTTACGCTGCAAAAGTTACTGTTGGATATGTCAATATACTTGGTTTTAAAAAAAATCGGGTATAGAGAATCCGCAAAGACGATCATAACGTTGATATCTTACATCACTATCAGATCGAATTCATGACTGCCAGCTCATCAGATTTTATTGCCAGATCTTTTATCACTATTCTTGAGCAGCTCCGTTTAAAGTGGTATTTTGAGCTTATTTTAAACTTAAATTGCTAAATAAAAATTAGTGGTGAAAAATCTTCCGATAAATTCGAACAGTTGGCAGCAATGCATATTGTTTACCGTTTGCATTTCTTGATACAAGTCACAGCCAAACTGTTATTAGTCTATCTATATCAAGAATATAATTTTAATTAACTATATGCAAGCATTATTAAATGAAACATGTTTTTCTAAATCGACATAAAATGCTTATTTCATGCAGGATTTTTTATTATTAAATCTTGCCGGAAAGGGTTTAGGATGTGTACGTTTTCTTATCTGAAGTTGTTTAAATATGAGTATATTCCTACATTTACATTCTAAATACCCAGTTGCTTTAATAAGATTTATAAGTAGTCTTTTTTTTTATTAGGGAAATTTTTTTCTGTTCTTCTATAACTCTATAACTAAGGATTATTCTTTCAAGAGTTGTGCATAGGAACCAAAAAAAAAAAAAGGAGTAGTGTGGATCGTCTACTCATCAAGATTTGCTCATGTGCAGGCTTCTGTCATCTGTATTTTGAATGACTGAGAGCAGTTTTTCTAGTGAGACAATTTTTCTGTGATTGAATGTTTTTCGTACGTATCAATATGCGCGTCTCAGAAATTGATAAATCTTACGCTAGATTGGGTATATTTAAAATATGAATCGTTAAATTTCCGTTTGTAGTAGGGTCTCATCATCCTTAGACAATATTTGTTATCAGTTACATATTGCGGTTGACAAAAAGTGGTTGTGTGTTCTGCATACACTGAACGTAAGAAATTGCTAAATCTTAGGGTACATTTAGCTTTATTAAAATAGTGTTTTATCAGTGTAATCCTATTGGTACTAATAGTTTTATTTCGTCTTATTCAGGTAATATTTGCTTTCAATTCAAAATTACAATTGAAAATATTTCATTTGGTGCACTACATTCATCAAGTTTTCTAATCGATAAATGAAACTATGAATATGCTTTCCTTATTCTTATGCGTACCTTATAGGCGTTTTCTCTGTATACTCTGCGCTCATGCGAAAGAACTTTTCTAACAATACATATGGTTTTCATTTGGGTATACGTTACAGCACATGGCTGTAACATATCTCCTGTCTGGACGAAAAAAAGTCACACTTAAAAAAATTTTAAATTTTTAGGAGAGGCAAAAAATACAAGATGACGATAAAATTTGACCATGTTAGTAGCAGACGAACTAGATTTTGGATATAACTTCTAAAACTAGTGTTATTGCTTATGTAATGTTATGGTATTCCCGTAGTATTGCGATAAATGCTAAGAGTAATCTGCTTTAACTAATTTATTTTATTGTGCTTGAATCAGATAAATGTCTCTAATCTGACATAGTAAGTATAGGAATTATGATGCGTGCTCTTGTAAAAGAACTAAAAATGCTTCATGAATTTCGATGAAAGCAATATTTGATAAACTTCAATATTATCTATTAATTTCGATAACATTTTTGAATGAAATTCGAAAAGACTAATGATTTCAGTTTGTATCTGTCCGCTCATGCTCTATCATCACCGAATAGGATTCAATTATTTAGAAATTTATATTTGTTGTTCCTGTGTACTGTACAATGTACCATTGAGTAGTTTATAAATTCTATTAGTAATTCTGTGTCTCATAAGAATTCCAAAATTATTACAGTTAGTTGGCAGTTTAGGCATTAATCCATTTGACCGATCAAAAATGTAAAATATGAAATTGAAATGGAGCCTCGAATGGCCTAGGAGATCCATATAATGAAGATTTTCATGCCATTGTGAAAGATGAGCCTAATATTTGTAACTGTATTACAGGGTCTCGCAATATTGCAATAATATTAAAAAAGTTTTTTGAGGTCGACCCCAAAATCTCGCGGAAAGCATCTTTAAGTATTCCTGTTATATACTGACTAGGATATAGGATGATCATCGTCGTATTCTAAATGAACTAAACGATATTTGTCGGTAAGATGGGTCTTCGAATCGTAATCATTGCGTATGTTGTGCGCATCTGTACACTAGTAGTGGAGGGCGCTTATCATTAAAAGTGGGTCGAGCATTTTCCCTTGAAAGGCTGACGTTATTTCGCCTGTTTTGCCGGTAGTCGATGGCTGTCCTATATCCAATTCCGTGGTGATATATCGGTATAATTTGGCTAATAACATGGCTGACGAGGGTTAACTAGCCTTTACTTAATTTTTATAAGACGTATAAATTTATTCTATAAGGCGTTTTGCATACATCTTCGGCAGTCTATGTACTGGAGCTGTACTGAGATTATTGTTTCTTTTACATTGAAACATGGCCATGTTTTCCCGCTAGCTACATCTAAACATTAAAATTAAGTTTTTATTAAAAACTTTAATGTAGGATTTCTGAATTATTTCAGCACCTTATTTCTCTGACTGTACGGTGTTTGATTGATGAAATTAATGTATAGATTTGATATTAGACTCATATAGGATATTTTATTTCATTTTTGTGAAATAAAATATGCATAAGCCATTTTTTTATACATGCCTTAATAAACATTCCCTATAATCATATAACTGAAAAATATATAATATGTAGGTCCTAGAACATGTTTCAGAAACTTGACGTTGCATAATTAACAGCGCATACCTAAGACAATTTAAGATAACCAGAAACATGAAAATAAATCACTGCTTTGATAAATATACATAATGCAATAAGGCTGTGTCTCTGAAGGTAGCAAGTAATTCTGGGTATTTAATTATTCAATATATTTGAAAGTAATTAATCAATTTTTGGAGCATGTAAGCAATAAATTACGTGGACGTGTTGAAAAGTTCATTGGAAAAAAGAAAAATGCATATAGCAATTACTGTAGACGTGAATAATTCATAACTAAACTTAGGATGAATTATGACCATACGAAATATTTTTGATGCAAGCTCATCCATTACTTACAGAGAATTTTTAAATAAAAATATGACATAATACTGAAAATAATTCGTTAATCCACGTAAAAAGAACTTTTCAAAAAAATCATCGCGTAATTTTAAGAAATAAAAGAAACTGTAGTGAACAATTTCACATAGATAAAGATTCTATCCCTATAACCGATTTCAGAAAATTGGACATAGTATGAAGATTTTCAATTCTAGGTTCTTGACGGTAAATTAGAATTTTGGAAAGTAAACTATAATTAATTAAATTTCGATTAAAAACTTGTATTTCAGTCTTTAATCAAATGATTTTGATACAACTGAATATTTTTACATTCTATTAGTAATTTGAATTGATTTAAATGTTCACCCAGTCATAAAAAAATCGGTCTTATTATGGGGTAGATTTGTGAAAATTGGATATATAATACTATAGTAGATTTTTGCCTGACATTCAGTAGTGTGTTTTGTGAACACACGGTGAACAACGGTGATACAGAACTTTCTTTATTAACGCATATTTTATAAACTAATTCTTCCGATAATCAAATACAAAAATTCAAAGATAGCACAAGAAAAGTATTTCTTTCTAGAATAAATCACAAGTTATTGAAATTGAACAGTAAAATAGGCTTCTTAAAACTGAAAGTTCCTCAAACAATGTTTTCAACGCATCTCAGTTACATATAAAACTCGGTCACAGTTGTAAGGATATGCACAGTTGTATGGTCACAGTTGTAAGGAAGACGTAATTTAAGTTCACTGATTGTGTTTAACCATTCTTATTATTTTCAAGCGACAAATTTCGCTTTACAAAATTTTGTCAGAATATACAGTTTATTGTGCCACAAATTTCAATGCATTCAGTATGTTAGTTGAATCAATCCCTTCTAGAAAAAGAAAGCCATGAAGTTCTGATGACATAACTGAAACGAACCAACACCTTCAGACAAAGGAAGCCTAACAGTTACGTCATGAGCAGTCCTTCCGTAAAAGTTTCATTTTCAAAAGATTTCAAATTTCTGGTGGGTTTACTCACGCAACACATTTTACTGATTTGATATAGAAAATTTAATTTTAAGATAAAAGATCGTTTTTAACCATAACTAATTAGATTGATAAGCAAATAGATCATAATGAATAATTTTGTATTACACATTTCAATTTTACTTTTTAATTTAAGATTTTTTCTACTATTTGAAACATTCACCAAAAAATCAAATAGCTTTACTTTGTGAGAATGAAACTGACGACGTCATTTTTTTAGGCCTAGTGATGACGGCAAAGATTCAGTTCTTAGGCTTTTTTAATGCAGGAGGTGTTGTTTTTAACCCTCTATGTCAGCAAGTTGCAATCTGCGACATACCAAATAAAACTACATATGAATTAATCATTGTGTGCTAAAAAATATTTGAATGTCTGTTTTTTCCCACATAGAATAACGTAAGCATAAATATTTCTTTTAAATCTCTCAGAAATTTGTGATATTTAATTAATATTTTAACAAGAAACTGTAAGTAGCAGTCGCACTATTGGTTATCGCAGCACTTTGTTAATTCGTAGGTTAACCTTTCAATAATACTAGCAATTGTTTAAAAAGCTCTCAGGATAAAATGTTCACAAACACTTCAATAACACTTTGGTATGCTACAGATATATTTGTAAGTGACATTAAGGCAATCGTTTATTGAACTCTACAGCAAACACGTTTTGGTCAATAAACTTTTGCACGAATTACGAAACTACGAAATTAGTTAAATTTCGAATATCCATAATATATTTTTGCCGATTACAATAGGGGAGAGTAGGAGGGGTGGGGCAGTGGGAGGGATGGACAGACCAGGGGCGTAGCCAGGGGGGGGGATATCGGGATATATCCCCCCCGAAATGTTTGGATTAGTGATGAAATTCCGTCTATTTATACACATATAAGTTCATATTCCCCCCCCCGAAATATTTTCCAGGCGCATATCCCCCCCCCCGAAAGATTTTCCTGGCTACGCGCCTGGGACAGACCACGAATTATGTCTAAAGGAAAAGTTTTTAATATCTGGTTTTCCCGCCAGATTCAGTAGCCGTATCATCATAGTGATTGCAATAATTCATTTCAGTTCCAAATTTCTGTGATTGTATGTGACAAAAATGCTTTTTTCGAAGATCAGCAGTAAATAACGTCTTTTACTTTTTTACGTGATGAAGAAGATTTTACCACAAAACTGCATCCGCCAAAGACGGGTGGCGAAACTAGTCGTGAATAGGCATATTTTCAAATCATTTGAAGAATTATAATATGCAATAGACAAATTAGATAAATGCATGTTATAATATGCAATAAAACACGAGAACATAACTAATTCAATCTGTCAGTCATTTTTTCCTGAACATTTACGAAAATTCGGCATAAACTCAAAGTTCCTGTATCAGGGGAGTAGCCAAGGGGGGGGGGGTTAGGGGGGTCATAACCCCCCCATGAGAAATTTTCGCCATACAAAATGTATATTCGTCACTACATTATCACACACACGCATACATATACATGAGTTGTAGTAGTCGCACATATGCACAGATTAATCAGGCAAAGCTACACAAATTTATTTTCATAAAATAAAGCTTTGAAATTTCTTGTCGTTCCACTCACTGAGAAACATTTCAATAACTTACTTTCAGGAATAAGCAGCAATTAAAATTTCTGCGGAATTCGCAACTCATATAACAGGAGAACGAAATAGATCATATTGTATCAGATAGGTATTTTATTTTTTATAAAACTTAAGATATTTTCTAATATTTGCATCATTTAGAAAATATTTTAAATAGACTTATAAAAAGGATAAAATGAATCAAGAACACTACGTATCACATAGAAAATAATTAATTGATATAAGTGTTACAGAGTTGATGAAAATGCTTTCAGAGGTTTGATAGTTAATTTATGCGTGTTAAGAAAAGTACGGCGTCAATGAAAAACACAGATCACATTGTATTATGGAAGATGCAGATTTCAAATAATAAAATCATATTTTAGTATGTTGATTAGAAAATGTAACTACTACTTAAGAACTAAAAAAAATATACAAAAATATTACTGAAGTTTTTGTGCAGATAATGTTAGAAACCAAGGGCGGATTAAAGAGGAGGGGGGCGGAGGGGGCGACCGCCCCCCCGAGAAAAAAGAAATTAATGTAAAAGGTCCTATTTTACTTCCATAAAATGGATGTATATGTCTATCTTCTAACTAACCGCCCCCACCGACGAACAAACCGCCCCCCCCGACAAACTTGCATTAATCCGCCACTGTTAGAAACCCCATTAATTACGGTACTACATCTTCGTCTTATTATCCTTGAAATGTTTTACTATGAGTTGCTATGTACCCTGTATATTTTTATATGTATCTTTGTACATGTATTAACATCAGCTAAACTTTATTCCATAGGTTCTTACTACTTACAGATTCAGCCACATTCCTTATAAAGGTAAGAATTTCATGAATACAATTGTTCCTACATGATTTATTGAAACACAACGATTTTATTATAAAGTATTTTTAAATATACTGTTGATTTGAGTTGCATCATTTCTGTTTGCAATATCGGATAAAAATTATGCGAAAGAGATGGTGTATATCCGTATAAAGCGGCAGTATCATAGGCTGGGGTAATTAATCCTCAGGAGTGCTTGAAAACACTGTGAGTGTTGGTGAAAATCGCAAATATGGTTCAACATGTTTCACCCGAAACAGGTGCACTGACGATAAGTACACTTTCATGAGTATTACTTTTAAAGGTTATAACTATTTTATAACTTTAGTATGCTCTGCTCAAGATGAGGCAAACAATTTCTATTTCGAATTTCTGGTTTCAAAATTGTTCTTCAATCTATGTGTGATTTCGAATTACTGCTTTTCACTCTGATCCATACATTTCTCTTGCGGAATGCTAGGGAAGAATTTTCCATTTTCACAGTTATTCATTAAGCATTTACTATCCCGTGAAATTAATATTCCACGTTACTCTGAAATTGGGTAACGTGCCAAGCAGACGGATATGATACAGAATTAAATAGAAAAGTACTGGGTTTTATGAACTTGAATATTAGAATAAATAATACTTTCATTTTTCCAATATTGATTAGTTCGCAGACCCACGTTTCATATTTTACTTAATTTCTTTTCCAATAAATTTACTGTTGAAATAATAAATAAAAAAATGATTTTTTAAAAATTCTGTTTTTGACATTAACTTTTAAAATATTTTAAAATTTAACCAAACATTTTTTTAAAAAATTTTTCGGAAGGAATTTTTAATTATTTCAGATCATAGTTAAATAAAAAAGAGCTGTGGCATGTTTTTTAACGAAAGAAACGCTTTACGTAACCTTTTTTTCTATGCATGCATAGCGCACTTTACGTACGCAGTTATTTTAAGTTATTTCTTGTAGGTTTTATAGATTCAAAAACTCGTTACTTTTTGTATTTCTATTTAAATGTACATTAAATAGAAATCTCAAATGAGATCTCCTAGTTTTCCCAATAGAATAGAAATTGCTACATCGCTTTGTTTGCTACGTCGCACCAGAAATTTCAACATTGCTACTTCGCACCAGTTTATAAATTACTTTTCAAATGTTAAAATTTCTGGTTGTCATTTTTAAAATTCTTATTTATTGTATTAAAACTTGAACATGCTTTTATTAGATTGTAACGAAAGTTTCCCGCCATCGTAAACATCGTCAGTACACAGTTCGCGTTGGCGTATTTGCAAATATTTTGTCAAACGATTTTTGGCATTTGAAATAAAAAGACTTACTTTATAACACTGTGTTATGAAATCTGTAAAAAAATTATAGTTATCATTAAGTACATGGTGTGTCAAATGGAACTATCACTCTAGAGGATTAGAACCATCATGTACTTCCAGTTGTGTTGCAAAAAATCAGCTACAGAATATCAACGAATAATAAGTACAGCTTTAAGTACTATTGTTGTATCACATGACACTGTGCAGGTTTGGTACCTACAGTTCAAAAACAGTTAACTAAGGAGTTAGAAGTTAGTTTTTCAAGCAGATTTGGCGGAAAATTTTCGTTACAATCTGATACATTTAATTAAGGCACACATGTTAATAATATTCTAAAACTTAAGGCTATTTCTATCCTCTTTTCTCAGGGAAATGCCAGTTTTCCTTGCGAATCAGAAATTATCTGCTAAAAAAGGATTATCCTTTATTTTTCTGTAATTTCTTGTGAAAACGGTAAACACAACCATGAACACTCATGATTGTTTTAGAAGATTTATCACCACTGTTTATTCTGTAAAAGTATTATCAAAAGAAATTCAAAATATGTGCGCAATGTCGAATTACAAGTTATAATTAAAAGTCTGCCCACAAAACCATAAAATTTGGCGATAGTGGGTAAAGTTTAGTGCTCAGCTTTCCTGTTTTCGAAAAATTTATTTCCGCATAACACTTTCAACTATTCGGAAATAAATTTTCAACTATGAAGAAATATTGATACCACACGTTCATTTATGTGTAATTATATATGTACGGGGTGGGGCAAATGAAAGTGATCCGGACAGCAGAGTTCCAAATTACGAAGAAACACAGCAAAAGAAAGGAAAACTACATAGTTCGCTTCCATGCCTAATGCAAATGTTGAAAATGACTACTAGTTCATCTCGGCACTCAACATTTGTCGATGACATTTTTTCGCGGTACACCTTATATTTGAGGGTTCTCTTCAAAAAGTAATCGCTTACAGACAGATCAGGTGACCTGGATGACCAGCTAGGGCTGAGAATAGATTGACAACTACTAACTGTGTCCTCTGCTCAGTTGTTACCAGGCCCAAAAGTGCCAAGGGATGAATGATTGCCATTTTCAGCATCTACTATAGGCAGGTTAGCAAAGTATGTAGTATTTCCTTTCCTTTGCTGTGTTCCTTTATCCTGGAACTTGGTTCTTCAGGCCACTTTTATATGCCCCGCACTGTATAATTACAAAATACTGTAATAAAGATTCAGTTTTGTTACTACAAGGCGTTTCAATTCACACTCAAATATTGGACAGGAGAGGAAGTAATTTCGGTTTTTTAAATTAAACAAAACGAAACATCAGTAAATGGGTAGATAAAAAAAATTAAGTTCATATTTCTTTTCCCTATGTTCGACAGAATAACTAAAAACCTATTAGACTGATACTTTAAGCAGTTTAGAAGTAATTGTTGAGAATATATTTGTGCAAATTGTGACTCTCTTGTCTACGCTCCATAATTAGCAATTTAATTTGGAGAGGAATTGTATTTTTGTTGAATGACTCATGGCATGGCATCTTCTCATCGCTCATAGGAAAAAGATGACTTACCATCATTTTAGATGATTTTTCATCATCAGTGCGAGAATAAATTCTCGCACTGATGTTGGTAAGTCATATTTAGCGAAAATTGTCTGCCAAATTAACTCTCATTGGTGTTTTCTAACGTTTTTCTTTCTGCGTTAGCGTTATTCGTTTGGCTACAAATTTTATAAAAAATTCTGTTTTAGTTTTCAAAAAGCGGGTACTCAACATTTAAAAAAGTCTTGGATTTAATTGTATCAAGTGATTCTCTGTATATATTAAAAATTTCAGAATTATGTACATCACTTTAAAATAATTCTGATAAATTACTGACATTATTGTTATGGAAGTTTTATCATGTACTAGATTTTGTATATATGGCCTACGGCAAATTTAAAATGTACTAACTCTAAAGTGTTTAAAAAACTTTTCTGGATAAAGAAAACGGAAGATTTTTTTTGCAGGGAGGGGGGGGGGGTAACCTGTCTTGGGGCCCGAAAATCCTATAGGCGGTCCTGATTTACTCATTGCTGTTGTCGGAGCTAAATGAATATTGATACAACTGGCAACTCTTGATTACTAGAATGGAAATGTATCTTTTTTATTCATGTAAATTGACTTTCTCTGTTTAAATTTGTGGCTGACGAGATATGCAGGCTATGGCGCTGACATTTGGTCACACCTCTTTGCACACGAGGCATCATGTGACCTATTGGGTGCGACTATTTTAGATAGCTATTTCAAACTTGGATGTTGACACACCTCTGGTCGCAATACTTTCTGAGTGCAAAATGGAAGCGCTATTACCCTGTACATATAATCTACCGAGATTTAGTTCGTATGTGTAGTAGAGACGTAGTAGACACCTCCTACATATAGAAAGCCTAACTAAAACATTGACATCATCACTAGGCCTTCAACTGGTGACGTCATCACAGTTTTATTTTCATAAAGTAAAACTATTTAAAATTTCTGGTAAATGCTACAAATATTAGAAAATATCTTAAATAAAAAAATTAAATTAAAATACTTTTCTCATACAAAATTATTCATTCCGATCTATTTCCTTATCATATTATCTAATTAGTCATGGTTAAGGACTGCCATTTGTTATAAAATTATATTTTTTATCTCAAATTATTAAAATATTGTTATTCATGAGTAAATTCACCAGAAACTTTTTATACATTTATTTTGAGAAAACATTTAACTATAGTTTGTGAGGTAAAAGGATGGCTAAAAAAAAAAGAAAAATTTTGCCGTTTTTGGAGCAGAAATATACTAATGAAGATGCAGCGGATAGCATTATATTCTTAAATTTTATGTTGTATGGAGAAGAATCAAATGATAAAGTTGATGATGCAGGTTTTCATAGTGTATCTGTACGTCAATCACCAGTATAGCTCAGAAAAATTCTTTTAAAATATTGTGTGTATTTTCCATTTTTTAACTGTACATGAATCTTCTCTTAAAAGGGAAATTCTTATTACATTTAAAAATAAAAGTAAATTTAAATTCTATAGTAATTTATGAAAGGGAACACGTTTTTTCAAGATGAGTGCTAATTTTTATTCAACATCTTTCACTTCATATGTTGAAATTAGTTATCAGTATGAGCAAAATTTACTATGCAATGCTTTTGTTTGTTGTTTAACATGCAGAAAAAGTAATATGGAACGAGGTGTCATTTTCAATCGCGATCGTTTCACCTAGATCAGGACTAACGGTGAAATTCTCCTGGTCTCCATATAATTCGTACAGCTGTTCTTTTCGTCCCTGTTGTAACTTCCGCAAAATTCGTCAGCTGTCCAGAAAGGGTTAAAAAAAGTAAGCAGTCAGAAAGGCGTAAATTTTGTCCATAGAAGAGCCATAGAAGAAAAATAGAGTATAATTAGGCTATTATGTGATTTTAATGAAGAAAAACCAACTTTACAGGCCCCATTGAAAAAATCACACCAAATGTCCGAAATGTTGCCAAGCTTGGCGACTTTTGTGCGGATTATCGTCAAATCTAACCTCCAAAAGTGAGGTTAGGACGAATATTTCTCGAGATTTCTGGAAAATGCTATGAAACCAATGGAGAAACATAAAACTTCATATCTCGCGTTCTCGTTAACGATTTTGATGCAACAAAAAGCAAATCGAATTATTTGACGCCTAGATTACGAATTTTGAACTGTTTTAAAAACCCCAGAACAGCGGGTTGCCCATCGGTAATTACGCGAATTTTATATGAATAGAACCGATAGTTGAAAAATCCCGAAAATACATAAATATAGAACATTTTTTGCATAAGGCATTTAAAAAATTTCCCTTTATCCAAAAAGTTCGTCGCTCCCCCCCCCCCCAATCCCCATTTTGAATGGCTTCAGAGAAGCTTGTATAAATATTGTAAGTGAATGAATTGCATTCTATTTGTTGTATTATTTTTTATATTCAAGAAATAGTTATATAATATTCGGGAAATAGTTGTAAGGAAGAAAGTTGTCAAGAAAGAGCTTGTAACTGTGCAATAACACCATTAAATTTTGGAAAGTGAAAATCTCTGATTTTTTATTATTGTAAAATTACTGGTTGTGTTTGACTTGTTTGTTGATGTTGATTTATATGACAATTAAGAAAATGTGTTTACATTTTACACTAATTCGAGGTGCGTGGAAAATAGTTTGGCCGAAACCTATGTCCAGATCCATAACTACCTTTCATATGTGTTATTTTACGACGTTTTCATTATTTATAGGGAAGGGGGATTCATGAGATTGTTCCAGTTTGTGACAAGGGGGCGGAAAGGGTTAATAAGAAGTGTGTCATTAAACATTTTTTTTAACTAACTCAGTAGATTAAATTTTGCAGTTATTTTGAAATTACCAGTATTGGAGGGTATCTTTGCATGGAGTTAATCAGCTTATGTTAATTTCTATTTGCAGAGTCTCCAACATCTACGGAATATAATTCACCACTTTTTCAAAGCAGCAAATCTTATAAAGACTTTTTATCAAATTACTGAAACTTTTATATTGAACTATCTTTTGAATGTTAAAAATTTCGATTTGTAATACAAATTTTACTGCTTAGGAAAAGTGGTTAATTATATTTTGTAGAAGTTGGAGACTCTGCATATGTATTCTTTCGTTCAGAAAAAGCATTAAAGACTGCTTCTGAGAATATTGTAGCAGCAGAGAGCCTTCACAAAGAAAATAACGCTCTCAAATGTCATGCAAAAGCACATAGCTTAAAAATGAAATATCATTTATAAAGCAGTGGATTATGAATAATATTTTCTGAATTGCAAATATATGTTTGTGTAACACGGGGAGAAAGATGTAATAGGTGATTTTAAACAAATGAAACAAATATAAACTAACTGACTGAAAATTTGCGTTTTTTTTTTTTTTTTTTTATTTTAGCACCTGCGGGTTGCGCTCATCTCCGGTGCGTATATATTATCTGCGTTTAAGATTTAATGAAGAGTAGGGTCCCCGAACAACGAAGGGATTGGGATCAGTTCAGACCAGTGAAGTAATCGCCTATTAAGGACTAGAGCCTATAGATAAATATAAAACCATACACTTTTAGAGACAAGCAATCAATGACGTGATTACGTGACTTTTGCGTTGTGCAGTGAGTCGCTCGCAAGTGCCCCTTCGCTTTATTAACAGCTGAAACAGAACAATTGCCGCTTATCACTAACATATTTGGTAAAGTTCGTGCTTTGTTTAACTAGCCCTCCCCGCTCCCCCCAAAAACATTTTGTTTTATCTCCGAAAATGAAAAATCTCTTTTGAGTATTTTCTAGTAATTCCAGTCAAATAACGCAAAGATGGTTTTCCGATAGTAAAGCCAACCTCATCTTCGGGTTATCAGAATGTAGATTTTATTATTTCAGCAAAATTCATCTTTACTTTCAAAGACCGCGATGGGTTATATTAATTATTAATTATTTTTTTTTCTTTTTACTATTTGTGGAGATTAAAAATCAGTGTTCCTTACCTACCGAAAGTCAAACCCTTTTCTTACAAATGATGTGATCAAAATATCATAAAGAGGTTTCCAAGTACATGCACAAGCGGTTGCTTAAATTATTTCTTAAATTATTTATGAAGGGGATTTTTTTATTTCAGTAGAATTCATCATTACTTTCAAAGAACAAGATAGATTATCTAAATTTTTAATGAAATTTTTGTTTTACTGTTTGGAGAGTTCAAAATTCTGCGTTTCTTGCCCACGGAACTTCACAAGCATTTTTGCAACTTATGTGGGCGTACATCACAGGAAATAGTGTCCGCCTATATGAGTAGTCGCTCCCTCTGAAAATTGTCCATGATGCAGATTTTATTATTTCAGCAGAATTCAACATTTCTTTCAAAAAGTCACGATGTATTATTTAAATTTTTTGTTTACTGTTAGTTAAGCTTAAGAGCGTGATGGTCCTTCTTACAATTGAAGTGGGCGTAAACAACAACACAATGTTCCTGCCTACATGGTGCACCCGTTTGCTCTCAGAACAGTTCCGTTTAAAAATTAATAGACGCCGCAGGACTTTTGAATGAGTTTAATGCAAACCGATAGCGTTAAACACCTATTCTCCGTTTTCTTTAAAGCCACCTTTCTTATGTGTTTAGAAAAGAGATATCTAATTTTGTTCATCACTAGATTGAAACGCACTTTTATTTTCCTTGCGAAGATAATAAAAAATAAATACAAAGCGTAAGGGTGGTTTTTATGAGATTTTAATAGATTTTTAAAACACAGAAGTAAGATGATACTACTGAGGTATGCTTGAGAAAAGAAACGGCCTTAGTTGACTCAGTCTTGTGACAGTAATTCGCTAGCACGAAAATTTTATTCATTTGTATAACCTCGCCAAGAAACATTTAAGTTATCCCAACCATTTTGTTTCTGATTGAAATGTAGACGCAACATTGCGGGAATTTCTTAAAAAACGGAAGTAGAATAATTTCTTTTAAATTATTTCAAAATTAAAATTGGCCTAAGAATATAACTGTTTCTTATTTCGAATATTCCCCGACGAATGAATCCGAAGTCCTTGAAGGCGGATCACCAAGGCCGTAGCCAGGAAAATTTTTCGGGGGGGGTTTCAAGTTTTATGTTTTAATATGGTACTGTTTTCAGCACACTGAAATTAAAATTAAACAAAGTATGATCTCCAGCTTTGTGTTGTTTCATTTTTATTTAAAACGCGAAAATAATGTATCCAAATTGAAACAGTGCTATGTAAGCAATATCCTGTCGACTTAGCGAACCTCTGTGTCAGTGCAGCCTTTAAAGAATGACAAACACTGTGTGGCAGAGCAGGGCCGGCTGGACCCTATAGGAAAACTAGGCGACTGCCTAGGGCGCTGACTCGAGAGGGGCGACACTAGCCAGGCAGCGGTTTTTTTTTTTTTTTTTTTTTTTTACTCCTGCTGTCCGCAGTGCCACTCTTTTTATTCTAAGGAGTAGCGGACTGGTTACGTGAATAATGCAACGTAGGATCTCCCTCCCGGTCCACATGAGTCGAGACTGGAGCCTACATATCCCAAACTCCAAAAATCACAAACTTATCACTCTGACTTTTTTATTTATAGAGGTCATAAACACGATACTGTGAAACTGTTTCGTGTTTCGATCTCCGATGGAATCGAGAGATGACTCACTATTTTTTGTGGAAAGAGAAATTTTTTTATTTACGATATTTCTTTTTTGTCTCTCTCTACGTGTAAGGGGGGGGGGTGAAAGAAGAAGAGAGAGAACCAATGTGGAAAAGCATTGAGACGAATGTGAGCTTTTGCTCCGATCATACTGCACTCTAATTATGGGAAATGTAAATACTGTGTAAAATTGTGTAAATAAAGCAGCCGTACATAGTGTACTTAGGGCACATTTTTGCTACCACCTTCACAAATTCCTACTACTATGATACAATAAACACTGTTTATTTAAAGAATTATTGGATGAGAATGAGAAATTCTGCTTGCAAGTGCCACGGAAATTGCATTTCCTTTTGTCCATACTCAGAAGACAGGTATGCATATAACGTACAGAGAAGCATATTTAAGTGAAATTTATCACTTTGCGATCCTCAGAGAAACACAAGTAAAAAATTACATGCGATTTGAATGAACTGAAGTGCAATAATCGTAATTGGCGATACAAGGGATAATTTTTTTTCTACGAACAGTAAGTTATGTGACAGAAAATTTCGGGGGGGGTTTGAACCCCTAAAACCCCCCCTTGGCTACGGCCTTGCGGATCACTTTCCCTGACAAGGGCACGTGCTACCCTGGACCTCCTACTGCCGACACCTTCGATTACGCGAATAATCCGTGAAAACAGAAAAAGATTAAAAATTACAATTACCATGGTTATACTTCATACTAAAGCATAATAATACGAACGTACGTACATAGGAAAATATAAGGAGAATGGTGTATTTGTGCATAAAATACGCACTAGGTACGAATAACTGGTCTTTAAATCACTATTGCAATCTCGTGGAGATTCTAATGAAAAATAAATTAAAGTATATAGTTATAAGTATATATATATATATATAAATATATATATATATGGTGTAACTGTCGTGTGCAGCGAAAATTAAATTGCGCTCTGGCGATTTGGCGTGCAGTCAGACTGCTTTGGCAAGAATGGTTTCTCCCGGTGTTATACACAGCACACTAGAGGTTGCCGCCCTGAAGTTGATCCGCGAATAAGTGTAGAGTTAGAAATTCCAGGTTCTTTTTTCTACTATTTTATGATTTTATTTATTTATTAATTGTCCTAAATATGTATTTGAATGTATTTAAAATTGCAGTATTTTTACATATGCATGCATTAAATATCAATAAAAAATTTTATATATGATTCCGTAACATATTAATGTTACGGAAATACAAAAGAAACAGTAGACATTTAAAATATAATTATCATTTGGCTTTTGTATCTAGAGAAATGAGAAATCGCGCTTTAGAAATTCCATGTTCTGTCCTTTTTCCTAATATTTCATGATTTTATTTATATATTGATTGTTCTACATTTATATTTGAATGTATTTAATTTTGCAGTATATTTACATACGGCTTTGCAATAATCCGTTTCTGTCACTGCTATGCAATAGAAGTAAAGTGTTAGAGGGTGAGGGGGTGGGCTTTAAAAAAGTGCATATTTATTTATGTAATAACAAGAATGAAAAATATGATTTATGTCAGAGGTCCTCAAACATTTTAAGTCACGGAGCACTTTTGAAATGGGAAGTCAAACGAGGAGCATGAAATTTTATCTCGCAACTATTTACAGTTTTCTTGCTATCTTTTTATTTTTTCTTGATGTTCCACTTCCGTACCCAGGCCCGGACTGGGAGGGAGGGGCCCGCCCGTCTCAAGTGAAGGAGGGCCCGGGTTATTGTGCAACCGATAAATAATAGAATGTGTTAACTTTCGGGATATGGGGGAGGTATGGTGTTATTATTAATTAATTATGATTGATAATTAATGCATTCATAAAATATTGATCTATTCATTAATATGTGTCATTCATATTAATGAATCCCTTGTTCATTCGGGAACCCTCACTCAAAACATTTTGAGAACTGCATTTAAAATGAAGTGTTTTGAAGCCTTCTGGGTCGCAATTGCAGCTGCAAAAAAAAATTTATGTGTCAAACTTCATTCAAGTGCTATGAGTATAGCACTTTTTATTTATTTTCATTCTTTTTTCTGTTGGGGGGGCCCGCGTTCAGCAGGGAACGAAGGGAATTTTGTTCTCGGGCCTTCTATATCCAAGAAGTTGTGTATCCACCACCTGTATACGACCCTGCGCTAGGTACTGGTTTATAGAAAATCCTTTTAGACATGTAGATCTGCTCTCTCTTGCATTATGAGAGCTTTCTCGATTTACAATTGTTGTAATTTTTATTGCTGTTATACATTTGCCATTAAATTTATATAAAATTTACGGTACTTATTTATTATCCCGCCTAGACGAGTGATTTTTCGAAAAGATAAATGCCGAACACAGGAAATTATTGATGGTTTGGAATACGATTGGAAAAAGTTCACCAACACATTTGATGAAAAAATAGTTTGGAGGGAATGACCGCCAGGATAATACGTAAGTACCAAATTTACACAAGGGAGACCTGGATTAGTGTAGTAGCACTATTTCGAAACCTATAAAAAAAAAGCCCTAAAGAGAAACTTGTGAAAAAAAAGATGAAATATTGAAAACTTTAAAAAAGTACCTTGTATATGAGCTACTTTATAAAGTTTTAAGGATTTTAAATCTTAACTTATTAATAATTTATTTGTAGGTGTATCATAGCTGTTTTCCGCTGCATCGCGAGGAAGGTTCTGGCAGTTAACTTACTTAATCCTTCAAGCCGCGAGTTAAATTTACTGTGAGGGTCCGTACACATGTATGTCAAACTGGCTTTAAGCATTAAGTATTCAAAATTAACGCTGTTATAACTCTCAAATTAATACTGTGTACAATTAAGCCCGTGTCCTTGGCAACGGAGATCTATGTGGTAGGCCATTAAGCTCCTCTCCTTGCTTCGTCACTGAACTTGGCGAAAACAGACTGGTGTATTAAGACGATGTTTGTTTAACATCGATGTATTTAAGTCGATGCTTTTTCACATAGCTGATTATATGTTGAAGAAACTTACTCTTTATCGTTTTCTCAATCAACAAATTGAACATTTCATTAAACCAAGGACCAAAATAAACAGCAGCGATGGGGTTTAGGAAAGCACACATGATATTAAGATAATTTGCAAAAAGTGGGGTATGTAAGTAAACTCATTTTTTCTCCCGGAAAGTTCATCGAAAATAAAATCTGAAAATCGAAAATAAACTCGTTTTCTAACCATTCCTTAAAGGATTGTCAGGTAATGATATTTCAAAAGTGGCCAAGATCGGCCACTTTTGGCGATTTATTGGCAAGTATAGCATTAAAAAAAGTTCTCAAAACTGAACTAAACTTGGCGATATTTTCTATATTTGAGGAGAAATTACCAAGCCTATTTTACAATGGTATATTATGTAGATAACTGTTTTAATGGCAACCGTATTGAGAAATGATTATTGATTATATGCATGAGCCAACAAATTAAATGTCGCCAATTTAGGCAAATCACCAAGCTGTTCCGAAATATTTCTTCGTTATGGTGAAGTCGGTTTCATTTTTAAAGAAAATCGTGCGTGTTCTCAGAATTTAACAGGATAATTAGTTTTTTCCCAATCGTGTATCTTTTTAACCACTCCTTGACCGGCGTCGCAATCGTAAAAAAAATGCTGTGTTCAAAAAATTGTTGATTGTATTCTGCAAAGGTTTTTAACGCTGAATTTTCAGCAATGAAAGGAAATAAAAAAGCTTTTCTTAAGTTAGAATTTCGAAAAAAAAAATTCCGACCAAGAAAGAGTTAATTGCTATTTTAGGACTCCTTAATAAATGTTTCTCATATTTTGAGGTATTTTCAAAATAGAAATACCAACTCTATTACCAGGTTTTGCTGTAAACTATTTCATAACATAGCGTCTAGTGAATTTACAGTTTTCAACATCACTTGTAAGGCTATTGCTATCACCACTGCAAAGTTAATGCTCGCGTAGTTGACCTTAGAGCAGAAATGATAACCTTTAGGGCATATAATTAATCACATTTTTGTAAACAGTGCATGTTTAAAATATATTATCAGAAGAGGCTAACTTGAAAGTATTGCTATAATTGGAGTTAAAAATTACTTTTTATAAAAAATGTTAATTATATTCCCTAAAAGTTTGCCCCTTTATTGTACAACTGCTTTTCTGATACAGCTTTAACATTTATGCACATTGAATGTTCTCAACTTGGAACTCTTTCTTGTGCTGTTAAAAGTATGATTTAATCACATTGAAATATAAATGTTCTATTATTTATTTTTATTAAAAGAGTTCTATAATCGAAAAACTATTTTATTGTAATTAATTTCAAGAAACATGAAAATATTTTAAAACGATATCATTCGTTAGTTCACATTAAAAAATAAAGCGGATTGTAAAATACATATACTGTAAATAACTATATTTTAATCAAAAACAAATTTGCACTTCAGCATAAATATCTTTGCGAAGAACATTCATTTCAAATATACCAACTTACATTGTAGGCTTAAAACATTTCCTTCCATCTGCCTAAAACGGCCTATCTAAACGCAACATTCTGAGAAAATATTTTACAAGAATCATTTTATTCAGCTGCGTAAACCATTGTTTTTAGTGTTTTCAATCTCTTCTGGCAAACTCTTGCGATCGTAATTCACATATTTATGTTCGTTTTAGACACAGCAAATTTCCACCGAGCTCTCATAGATCCCCATTACTTTCAAAGAGCCAGTTCAGGAACGCTTGAAATAAGAACGAATTGGCAACGCTTTGGTTGAATAAAAATAAAAAAAGGATATAGTTTATGTACCCGTTTATGAACGCTTCTTAGGGGTATAAATGAATGCTGGCGTTCGGAAATGCAATTAATATAAAGCTGTGCGTATACTTAATTGAACTTTAAGGTATGTAATCTCAAAATGTTAGCTCAGATGAAAGGTGCTTTAGTAATGATTTCAAAATATAACATATTTTGTTCCTATATTGTTGTGTGCTTGGCTCGTAGGCTCGTATCAACGTCAGAAGGAAAAACTGATTCAGGTGATTTTATTTATTAAAAACTATGTATTCTATAAGTCGATGGCTTTCTAAAGAAAAGCTCAATTGCATTCTTCTTCTTCTTTTTTTTGATGAAAGACAGCTTTTTGTATATTGTAGGAACAGTGTTTTTTTTTTTCGCGCAATACAAAGTAGTCTGTTTTTCATCCAGGACATTAACTGTCTTTATTCCAAATCTCATCCAAGTCCGCGAAACCGTTTCGCATGAAAGAGTAACAAACATACACACAAACATTGGCATTTATAATATTAGTAGGATTTATATACACAGTGGCCATAATTAAAGTAGAGGTGTTGGGTTTAGACAACACCTCCTAGATATAGAAAGCCTTACAACTGCTATGTCACCAAGCTTTGACGTCATCATTTGGCCTACATTTAAAAGTATGATTGTGACAAAATAAAGCTATTAAAAATTTCTGGTGAATTTACCCATGATTGTTAATATTTTAATAATTTGAGATAAAAAATATAATTTTACGACAAATGGCAGTTTTTAACCATAACTAATTAGATAATGTGATAAGGAAATAGATCATACTGAATAATTTTGTATGAGAAAGCTATTTTAATTTTAATGTTTAATATGAACTATTTTTTAATATTTGTAGTATTTACCAGAAATTTTTAATGGTTTTATTTTGTGAAAATAAAACTTTTTAATGCAGGCATGTAGGAGGCGATGGTTTAGAGCCCGGTTGTGAGAAATCTGTTTTGCCAAACTGAACCACATTTACAGTAAATACTAAGTAGACCACGGAGTTGATGATTCTAATGATTTAAAAAGAAATCTAAGGATTTAAAAAGAAAATTTTGAACTATAAATTCGGAAATGTAGCTTCAAAGGGCCTTGTAGCTTCATGCCATAAAATTTCTTATGGCGTATCATGTTAAGCTTGTGAATGTGATGCGTTTTTGTCTTCAGATGGCTTTTTGCATACTGATAATTTAGAAGATTTCTCAACGTATATAATAACTACAGAATACATTTTTCATGTATTCTGTAGTTGTTTCTGTATGGCAATTTTTAACGTCAATCTTTTACATTTCTCACATCCTTTATTTGTACTCTTTTTTTCATCGAATCTTGCACTCATCAGAAAAATACACAATTGAATTGAATTGTATTTGGAATATTGCAAATTCGATAAATGAACTTAAAGTACACTACTATGCAAGCAGTTTGTCGATCAAGTAGTATTTTATTACATTTTTTTTAAATATCAGCAAATGGAATTCCGCAAAAACACAAATTAAGAAATGTCTAAACATGCAAACAATGAGAGCATTTATCGTAAAATTATACGTTTGTCCAGGGCATTTCTTATCAGTGCAATTTATTTGCTCTCTTTGTATTCCCGTGTCATCGAAACGAGTGCTATCATGGAAATACGCAAATAAATTAACATCGATTTTCTTTAATATCAATCACTCATCCCGTCAGATAGCTGCATAATATTTGTTCCTTCTAATCTTGCCCCAGAATTTCTTTCCCTCCTTGTCCGAATGACATATGAAGCTGGCATGCATTGATATAGGTGATATAAAGCACTTAAGTTCTTTAGTTGGAGAAGAGAATTCAATATATCGGTGTTTATTCATTTTTGTGTGAAGGAAAAGCTTTTAAGCGGATTTTCCTTTTCTAAAATAAAACTCGTAGCTGTCAGAGAAAAGTTTAGAGAAAGGAAATCAATACAGAAGATAAGAAAGAAATGAAAATAGGACTCAAGTGATTTAAATGAGAGATAAAATATGTTTTCTTTGGAAGAGTGGGGCTCTTTTTATCTTATATACATTGATTTAAAAATATCTAGTTAAGAAAATTGATGTTTATTTTTTAATAAGCATTCACTGGATTAATCATTCTAAAAACTAGTTTATAGATTGCTATTAAACTTACATACCAATAAAAATGTAAATATTTCCATGGGAAGCATATTGAACATAGAATAAGTACGCTCATAAGTACAGTACACAGCATACGCTGTACACACCATTACTCATAAGTATAAGGTGTTCATAATTAGCACCATTACTCAGCAGTGCACAGTGAAAACTACAGGTCAAAATGCTAAAAAATTTTCAGGAAGTCGTGACTATGAAAAAGAAATTTCCCGAGGAAAAATAGTTAAAAAAATCACCAGTAGATAGCAATTTAAAATATTATAGCTGCTGATATGTAAATTTTGTCACAGCACACCGGTATGAAACATACGCTTCAGCTCATCTTCATTGTTTTCTTAGCTAGAAAAAGTTATTTATCCGTTTTATTCGCATCAAAACGCTGTGAAACGCCACCTGGTGTTGGTTTTATTTATTTTTTTCTCTCTCCCCACTAGATATCTTTTCCATGGTTTCATTGTGGATTCTTACAGATTAGGTGGCATTCTGAGGAGCAGTTTTTTCTGTGCACCTCACTGTAGTGGGAACTTTAATTATCATCACCCTATGTATTGAAAAAAGTAATCTAACCTCATACATACTAAATTGTATTAAATTCAACTTTAATATGGATCATAAAAAAACTGTTATGTTGGTATACCATGATAACATTATTATAGGATTATTTATTTTAAACTTAATTAAACAATTAATTAGAAATTAATACAATATACTACAATAAAAATGGTGCATGATCTTATGAAAAAATAGAAAATAATTTTTAAAAGTTAGTAGACTGATAGGAAAAACTTAACTGAAAATAGTAAGAATGTGGCCGTCGTTAAAAATATGTATGAAGAGGAATTATTTATCGTCTTTAGTCGATTTGGACTTAAATATATTATGTATGCATATGCAGACTACTTACATATATTTAAAAATACATATGTTCGCCCCTGCACTTAAAGCTTACATATTATAATGTTTGTCAACATTTTGTGATCAATAATCTGACTTTCCGGCTGTTCTAAAATTATCTTCTACTCAAAAATATCTGAAATGCATCCCCCCCCAATGCTATGTCTTATTTAATGGAATAAAGTGTATTGTGAAATGTATTATTGCATAATCACATAGAAATTCGTTTTGTATGGCATTTTGTTACATATTCGTTTTGTTACACATATACTAAAGTACGCTGCCCTTTAAATAGCACACATATATTTTTACATTGAATTCGAAAATTGAAGAAAACATGAATTTGGGTTATTCATTACTTTTAACACAACCCGTTATTTATTAGCAAACCATATATATCAGCAAATGATTACTACAAGGAAAGAAAATACACAAACATACAAATATTCCATCCAACTAATGCAAAAAATGTCATTTACCGCATGTTTTCTGTTATCATCGATTTTAAAGTACTTTAGCTTTTGAAAAACGGACAGAGATAAACGAAAGCGAATTCAGAAATTGATTTGCTTTCAGAAAATGTAACACATTATCGAAATCATATTAATGGTCTCTCAAAGTTGAGTGCTTGCGAATAGATTGACGGATTTTGTTGTTCAAAGAGATATATGTTACTCTTCTAAAAGTAATTTTGATAGCTTGAAGCACTTAATGATAGTACTTACATTTATTCTATAAAAATAAATGATTCTGTTTGCTAATATGCCTTTAGGTAAATTATTTTTAATATTATAATTATTTTTACTTTAATTTCATAATTTCACGCTAAAAATGATGAAGCCAAAATAACTGAACTCGGAAAAAGTTCGTGGAAATTTGCACAAAATCTACAGAAATATTCTGCTCCTTTATGCATTATTTCATTTTCTTTCAAGTCCTTAGTTCGGCAATTACAATTCAATCCCGTTTCAACGAATTCCGTTACAGCGAAGACTTCGGTAATCTTTAAATCAAATTACAATATGGAGTTACATTATTAGTATAACGAAATTTCGTTCAAGCGAAGTGATTTCTCTGGTTCCGGGACATCATTGAAACTTCCTTCAAAAAAAAAAAAAAAAAAAAAACTTTCTTAAAGCCTTTCTTTTTCGAAATAATCCATATCATTTAATGTAGCCTATACTATAAATTATAAAGATATATCTAAAACAGCCAAAACAAATTGCCAAAACAAAAACTTGAATAATAAAATTATAAGGTACACAAACGTATTCATGTACCAGATATAAAGCAAAATCTTGTTGGAGTGTTCAGCCAACACCTCCTCGATATTGAGAACAGAAGATTTTACGCAATTACTAGGTCTTCAGAGATGACGTCATCACAGTTTTAATTTCTGAAATTAAATATATTTAAAATTTCTGGTGAATTATACAAATTTTTGAAGATATCGTAAGTTGAAGATAAAAATTAGAGTACCTTTCTGATAAAAAATAATTTATTATGATCTACTTCTATATCATATTATATAATTAGTGATAGTTAAAATTTCCCGTCGGTCGGAAAATTAAATTTTCTGTCTTAAGTCACTAAAATGTTTTATGCGGAAGTAAAGTCACCACAAACTTTTAATAGTTTTATTTTGTGAAAGTAAATGTGTGACGTGTTCTAGTGGATCTATGATGACGTAAAAATTTCTGTTCTCAGGCATTGTATATCTAGGAGGTGTTGGTTCAGCCGAGATCAGTAAATTTCTACCCAGAAGTTAACCCATAAGAAAGCACATGGATGCTAATTAAAGTATTTTTAAAAAACCTTTTGTCATAAACGATACTATATAACACAAGTATAAGAATTGAACAATTTTTAAATAGCCGTAACAGTATTACATTCACAACACATAAGCTAACCAATTACAATTTTTATCAAAATCCTTTTGTTTTTTGGAAGGGCGGGAGCTATTTTGAGTAAAAGATAAAGCCACTCGAATATCTTGACCAAACCGTTCGGAGTTCTCCGTGGTCTTCCTCGAAACTTCGCGTAAATATGGGCTGGGATCCCTTAGAAAATCCCCCACAGATGATTCCCCTACAGGCCTTGTGCAGCTAATCTGCCTTTATCTACTAACACAGATATATTGACGAAAAGGTAAACATAGCATGGGCAGAACTGCCAACCCGTACATCTTTTGGAAGATTACGCATCACAATTTCCTGCACGCAATCTGTTTTGAGGAGGAGGAATAATAAATTTTCAATTTTCAATTTGTAAAGGGTATGTGGAAAATAGTGGTGGTAATTTTCCATGAAAACTATAAAAAGCTGTCATCTATGTATTAAGTTAACGGCTAGATTACTACTTCCAGTAAAAATAAATTTTGCCCCGATATAACTTCGAAGGTGTAATATTTTAGCAATTAAAGTATTTAAACATTTAAAAATTGTTTATTAATTCACACATTTAGCTTTTATTTTCCAATTTTTATGTTTTAACCTTTTAATTACATTCTTACATTGTTATGAATAAGCGAACATATTTTCGTAGAATTTCAAATAATGAATAAGCTTAAAACGGATTATAAAGAAAATATAAAATTCAAGTACATATAATACGAAATGTTATGCTTCTTAAAATGCAAGTTCGAACCATAACGTTCTAAAAAAATAGTTTTAACCCAGATATAGTTTATTTAAACACATTTTGTTTATTATTCATACATAAATACAGAAAACCTGTTAAATACAGAAAACCTGTAAAAGAACTCTTTAAAAAGTAACTGCTGAGAAATTGTCACATAAATAAAACCGCTAAAGAACAATATTAATTTGCACCAATGTGTTTGGATAGGAAATAGATTGATATGAAGGATTCAACTCAGCAGCGTTATGTCAGAAAATTATAGAGAGCAAATCAGAAGAACGGAATTACTTGCGACCAAAAATAGAATAGAAAAGAAACTTGAATTATTCTAACCTTAAGCTAGACAAAAGAGAAAAAAAAAAGATAAAGCAAAACTGAATAAAACGTCATTACATTCACTGATGCATGTTTTTTCTCCCTTAAGAAAAAAAAAATATTGAAAGTATTCGTTATACTACGATACATGAGAGAGTAACAAAGATAATGTTAAAAAAGGTGAAAAGGAAATATAGTTTCATGAAATGCACAGTAAACATTTGAATGAAGGTAATTGTGAATAAAAAATAAAATAATTACAAATATTTTAAACTAGCTTTAAAGAATTTATTATTAAAAACATTATTTTCAAGGGGGGTGGGGTGGTAGGGAATTAAACTGTGCCATAGACCAAATCTGGAGGGGGAGGGGGGCACGTACTAAAATCAGTCTATCTAGTTACGAGCTGAGCTACTAGGTCTAGGGACAGACACAGATAGGCAAAGGCTGATAAAAGTCCACTGTTTTCGTCTCAGGTATAGATAGACCGTGGCTGACGAGATATACAGGCTACGGAACTGACATTTTGGAAACACCCTTTTGCACCGGAAGAGTCATATGACCGATGGGGCGTGACCATCTTTGTCCAAAAAATCATTGTAGGACTGTCACAACCCATAGGTCACTTGGCTTTCCAAGCGCAAAAGGGTGTTACCAAAATATCAGCTCCGAATCTTGTATAGCTCGTCAGCCACGAGATAGACAGAGTCTTCTCATCACCTTTAAGAATTTTGCAAAATAAAATAAAATAAAATAATTCCTCGTGAACTAAAAATACAGATACTATTAATGGATTTACATTTTGGTGACTTGAAGCCAAACTGAAAGGAATTTTGTGTCTCCACAGCGAGAACTTTAAAGGATTAAATAATTAGCCAGTAATCTATAGTTAAAATTTCTCAAGAGTACATTAGGATTTAATGTTCTTATATTAAAATTAGATACCACCAAAATAATACCAGTGCTACAGACGGTTTTTTTTTTGTGGGGGGGGGGGAGGGTGTCAAATTTAGGAATATATCCTTAAAAGTCACCAAATCAAGCCACCGTTTTACGAGATTTTGTACATAACAATCAAAGAATGAAAATTATCATTATTATGTTAAACATTCGTGTACATGTTATTGTATATTATTTTGTAAGTACTTAAATAAGGAAAAAGGTACTGTTCCTGTATGAAAAGATAAGTAGAAAAAAAACGACACGGCTTATTTTTTAAGGAAAAAAATAAGCAAAAAAATGTACTAAAAAAGCTCCTCAAGGCACAAATATTTTATCAGTTAGTTTCGTATAAAACTCTACAAAAACAGAAAAATGATGCAAGTGAAACAAAATTGCTCCCCCCCGAAAAAAACACATAATAAAGCTCGAAAAAACGTTGATTCACTCATCAAATGGAATAAATAATGAAAGTGGACAAAGTAAAATGCTAATCAAATAAGTTATTAAATTTGCTGTGCTTTTCATCAGGTGTGCTTCCTTAAATATACCTATTTATTGACACACTTAACAAAGGAACCTTTTCAACATTTTTAAGCTAAAAAATATGCAGATTGTAAGTGCGCGTACTTATGATCCCGTGTTGTAATAATTAATAAGGATAATATATATTATAATACTTGTAGTTGTATATGTATGAATATAATGTAAGTCATATGAAATAAACAAAAAAAAAACCAATATTATTTTTTTTTAAAATCACGTTTTTATATTGATTTTATGGATGTGTTATGAGTTCTTTAATAATAGGAATGGAATCTTGCATGAATGTGCATTTATATTCTTGTATAAAAAAATGATTAAAAATTGAACGCCATACGAAAAATGTAAGAAAATAAATATTTCACATAAAATTAAATCCTTTTATCTCTCAGAGTCGCATAATAGTACTAAAGAAAAAATTATTCGACATGCAGCAAGTAAGGTAAACTTGTTTGGCAAGAGTTATTATATATGCATATTAAGTTAGGAAAATTACACATTAACAATGTGACACATTTGACGATACAATGAACTTTAAAAAAATATTTAACTCTACACTTAAATGCCCGGTAGTAGCCCAGTCATGTCACCAAAAGTGAATCTGCGAAAACTTGAGAAGTGTGCTTAGTAGGGTGAACTACACCGTCGACTGGGTCTGCAATAGGCCGTGTAGGCTAAAGGGAGTTGGTGCACGTAAAATGTCATGCCTCCAATATTCTGCATGTATAAATAATACCTCTGGAGGTGCCAGTCTAGGGGATATGCCTCTCTTTTGGAATTGGCTTGAAATTCGGAGACAATTCAGGAGGATCAACGTTGATCTGTCTACTAAGCGTTCCCACAGTCAAATGACCAACATCTCCAACCCTTTTAGCAGTTACGCCAACACCTTCTAGATATAGAAAGCCTTACAACTGCTATGTCACCAAGCTTTGACGTCATCATTTGGCCTACATTTAAAAGTTTGATTGTGACAAAATAAAGCTATTAAAAATTTCTGGTGAATTTACCCGTGATTGACAATATTTTAATAATTTGAGATAAAAAGTATAATTTTACGACAAATGGCAGTTTTTAACCATAACTAATTAGATAATGTGATAAGGAAATAGATCATACTGAATAATTTTGTATGAGAAAGCTATTTTAATTTTAATGTTTAATATGAGCTATTTTTTAATATTTGTAGTATTTACCAGAAATTTTTAATGGTTTTATTTTGTGAAAATAAAACTTTTTAATGTAGGCCAAATGATGACGTTAAAAGTTCATGACGTAGGCGCTGTAAGGCTTTCTGTATGTAGGAGGCATTGGTGCAGCCCGTAGTCGTAAGCTGAACTGGCTATAGGAAGAGAAACGACAATATTTTAGCATAGGCGCCAAGTATTATGGAATAATATTAACCACTTTTTGTGAACACTAATTTTCTGTTTAAAATACAGCAAAATTTAGAATGTAAGGTTTGGCTCAGTAGCTATTTTAAAATATTATTCAAAACAATTACTGTATACAAAAAGTGGTTAATTATATTCCGTAATCTTGGCACCTATATTTTAAGAATAAGTAAAGACGCATGAACGCTTCATTTACGACCCTACACGCTATGCAATTACGGGTTGACTGTGTGCTTCCAAGAACTATGGTATGAATTTTGAAATACTGGGTAATATGCGTGTACACGTTCACTCTTTAGAACAGTACGGATATTTGCCACCATTAGAAAATTTTCATTCTCTAGTGACAGCTTTCCATATATTTTTATACATAATCCTTGGCAGATTGGCGAATTTAGCATCCCGAAATGCAGGGTTGCTATAATTAAACTTCCCCTGGAAACAAGGTTTTATAGCTAAAACGGATGAAATGATTGTAACTAAATTTAGTACTGCATGCGAAATGTCCTCCCTCAAAGGAAGGAATTTCGAAAGAGAAAAAAAAATCAAAAACGATCCACTAGGTGGCTCTTTGCATGAAAAATAGCAAATTTAACCATGAAAATGGCTAATTCAAAATGTGAAAAATTTTTGAATCGAAATGGGCAAATCACCAATCAGACATTTTATAAACTCTGCAAAAGTCTTCCTTGACTACATCTCATTTACAGTCTAGAAGCCAAATTTTATGGGAACTGGATCACTCGTTTCAGATTCAAAATGCTGTTTAAGAAGGAAATTTAATAACAACCCTGCGTTTCATCGTTGGTGGAAATATTTAACCAGAGCTCATTTTTCTTCATTCTCCATCACAGATATTCCACATTTCATTGTTTATGGAAATGCGCTTTTTGAAACTATTTTTCGAAGTAATTTGTTTCAGAAGTTTTATTTCAACAGCAGTTCAAAGAAAATATTTTTTTCTCTGGAAGTCTCTATTAAAATAACATTTCCAGCCTTATATTAAAGGAGCCTAATCTAAAATTTTGAGATTTTGCTGGGACGTTGAATAGTCAAAAACAATGCAAAACCTTTGTTTTTTACTATAAAAAAGATTTATTGACAGATGCTTCGATGCTTAAAACAACAACAACAACAATAATAATAATAACAATAGTAAAATTATGAGCAGCAACAATAATGCATTTAAAAAATGAACTGCAATGAAAATTGTAATTCTCGATACATTTTAGTACAAATGATAAACGTAAGAAAGCAAAACAAAAAGAAGGTTAATAAACGCAAAATGAATACAAGTACTTTCTTGCTAAAAAAGGAGAATTTTCGGAAAGTACTTTTTTATCTCTTAGTTTCAAATGAAGTACTATAAAAACACAAAGATACTGAAAGCAATGCAAGGAGAACAAAATTGCTCCTACAAGAGAAAAAAAAATACAATGAAGCCAGGAAAAAAATTGAATCACTGACATCAAATTGAATAAAAAATGAAAGATAAAACGCTAACTGAATAAGATGTCATTAAATTTACTGGTGCATGCATTTTGTTCTTCAAAAAGGAAAAAAAAAGTCCGAACAAGTACAAGGCAGTGAGAGAACAATAAAGAAATAGAAAATAGAAAATACAAAGGAGACTTCTGGAATAAATATCTAAGTGCATGTTAAATTGAAATTTAAAAACAATTGTCGACTTAATATTAAATTCGAATGCTTTTTTAAATGCTTAAAAGTGAGCTTAAATATTTTAAAATCATTTCATTTTATAAAACTTATGTATTATTCAAATGAGAGAGAGAGAAAGACATTTCAAGCTGAATATATCCATATTTTTAATTCTTATTTTTTATTGTCAAGTCTCATTAAAATTTGAATATATTGTTAATAAACTAGACAATTTTAATTGACAGATGTATACTTAAAGTATACTGCTGAAAAGAATTGAGATAAGCATTTTAGAACATGAAGCTGTGGAAAAAATGATAAATTATAACACTCACAATAACAATAATAGTAAAATTTAAATTACTAAACAATTATAACGTTACTGGTTAGATTTGCAGCCACTCATTTATCTAAACCTTTGAAGAGCAGAGTCGTTTTGTCAAGTAATATGAATTTTCATATCAGCTCCATAAACGATTGATAACATTTCCAAAAATATATGTTCCAAAGCATTTTTGATCGTTTGTGATTTGTCTCCACAGAACATTTTTAAATCAAACACTGACATGCATTACTTTCTACAATCATACGCCAAGATTCGATTCCTTACTATAGGCCGATCAATGGCCGAGTGTATAAAACGCCGATGGGAGACGGCTTAAGTGTGCAGGTCCGGGGTTCTGGCCAGGTTTTTATTTTATTTTATTTTTTTAAGGTATAGGGTGAATATGAGTAAGTGACAAACAATGGTAGTTTTTTACGTGTGTAATTTTTAAAACCAATGATCAAATAGAATTAGGAGGCAATTGTTGTTTATTTTTCAAATACTTAAAGCTATAAAGATAATATAGAGAAGAGAGGAACAACAATTTTTTTTTCTAAATTATTTGGTTCCTAAGAATTTAAAAAAATGTAAATTGGTATAAATAAGACATGTGCAGAATTTAGAGTGGCTGCGAGAATGTATAGGGTTAAAAAAAAAACGAAATCTGAGTAAAGCTCTCAGCTCTTTATTAGTCTGCCAAAACAACCTTTACACTACCCAAAAGGTCTACTGTCCCACGTAGGTAACTACTGACTGCCGGCAGCTTAACTAGTCTTAGCATTTCTTTCGTTGTCTATTGACTATTGACTGTTGTCGACTATTAAAAATAGACTTAGCCTGGTTTAACCACCCATAAAAAGAAGACTCAAAGCTCCTCCTGTGACACATTCAAGGAGGGGTTGATATATCAGCTGTTTTGGTAGTTATTTATCTGAAAAGAATATACCTCCAGGGCTCATCGAGTGGAGATGGTTGCGATCTGCCCAACAACCAAACCATTGGGGCAAGTGTTTTTGCGAACTCTGGAATATCAGACTTTAATTCAAGTAGGGGCAAGTGCTGACGATGCAGTAATCTAGCTCACATGGAATCATGCCGAGATTAATGAGTAGTTCTTTGACAGCAATGGTAACTTCTTGATGTGATTAAATAAAAAGTCATACGGAGGTCAGTAAATTACACAAATGTATCGCTGTTTCAAGGAGTTTTTCAAGTTTTTAAACATTGTTTTTTATAAAATATTTTATCATAAATTTGTTTCTATTTCTTTTTAGAAAAAGTAGATATGTCCTAACAGCCACATTAAATTTATTATTATGAGTACTTTATAATTCGGTTTAGATAAATAAAGTAGCAAATTTGTTAAGTACACGCTATCGCTAGATCAATATTTGTTTCTCAGCCCTGCTCGGAGGACATATTTCTAAATGTCTTGAAAGTGATTTTTTGTTATTCCTTAGTGTTGCACTTTAAGGCAAGAACTTTATGGATACCTTTTTTTTTCCGAGATGGGGGTATACGTAAAAATAATGGTCCTTCTACCCGCCTCAATGGAAATCTCTAAACTGCTATAACAAAGACAATCGCAGTTAGAATTAATGAAAAATGCTATGTGAAGAATATTTCGTGGTCAAAAAATAATAAAAGCAATACCTGCTTTTCTTATTTCGATATACACATTCTTCATTTATATCAAAGTTCTTAAACAAGTCTCAGAATATGAAACAAAATATTTTATTTTCATCTGTCATTTCACTCAGTTGTGGTGAATAAGGAAGAAGTTGTAAGTTGTATTTCATTAAATCAGTATAACAGGCGTTCGAGTTCAGCTACTTCGAAAAAGGAAATTCTACTAAAAAAGTACAAATTGTTTCATGTTTATTGTTCCAAGTAAAATCCTTTTCCCTAATTTCTCACAATCTTTCACAGTTTTATCAAGTAGCTTTTCCCGTTATGTGAAAAATTTCCTCATTTTGTACGAAACATTGATAATTTAAAATTCCTCGGCATTTCGTATTAATTAACACCCTCTTAAAATTTAGAATATTTAGCCGAACCACACCTGAGACCCCTCGTGTGTTTTTGAAATAATTACTTTTCTACTAATTATCTTGGAAGCACTCGAACATCTGGAACCGCTAGCTCTGAATTTGGTATGTTAACAAGCGACAAACTTCAAAGGATTACAAAAATAAATCAGATGCTTTATATTAGTTTCACCAGTTTCATGTCTTTTAACAACTTCTTTTGAGTACTTTCAAGACATTCCGAGTTTTCTGACAAATGTCTGAGAGTGCTATACTTTGTTCTATGTATTCAGCTTGTCTAACATGTGTTCGCCTAATTTTTGATTTTAATATGCATTTGTAATTCTTTTTCAATTTTTATTAAATTATAATTAACAATAAAATGATGCATCTATTGTGAAACTAACAATTGATTTTATAATACATTAAAAACTATAAGCTTAAAAAATTGCAAACATAATTATTGGACCAAAGTTTTTATTCTAAAATATAAAAACAAATTTTCCATGTTCTTGTTTAAATTCAAGCTCTTTATGTAATATCTAGTATATCTAGACCTAGAGTGTTAGTTAGACTATAAAAGTAGTTGATACTAAAATGAAGATGTTTTTTGTAATAGCTATTATTGCAATCTGTATACATAAAAAATGTGGCCATTTTCGACGAATATTGCATTCTTCAGACAGTTACATTTTATGCAATTTGTAGACTAAAGAATCCACATATTCTACTGCAGCTACTTAATCTTCACAGACAGTGATAGGACTTCTAGCCCAAATAATGACAAAACTTATGGGTTTTACGACGAGGTATTACTTTCCTCCATACAGTATTCTAGCAGGCTTTATGGTCGTCACACTATGCGAGATAGTATTTTGCATTCATGTTAACACAATGAGAGTTGTAGGAATTAACAATATTTTGCAGATTGTGTCGTTTCTGCAACTTATTTCGAGATATAACTGCTGATTAGGGTTGAATGCGAGTTGAGAAGAGACAGGTATTTTTATCATTACTGTGTAGCGATTTGGGGAAACGAGACAAAGCTTTCGAGCTGTTTTGCTAGACGAAACAGGTTCGTTTTCCGTCTTGCTTCTATCTCAATCGCGATTCAGGAGCCCCCAGAAGACGGCACAGTTTCTGGGTCAGTTTGGCTGCTGTTGTCGTTTTAGAAAATTCTGAAATTCCTTTCAACATCAGATGTTTGGTAGCGGGTATTTATATTTCATTTTAGTGCTATTTGGTGTCATGACTTTTAAACCCAGGAAAACATTGATTACAGGTGCACAGGTTACAAGACACAATCTAACATTTTGCTCCCTATGAAAGTCTGATAATCTTCCGTTAAAAATATTAACCGCCATGCACAAAGCTTCCCGACAAGTAGGACAAGTAGTTCACAGTACAAGAACGTAAAATTCTCTCTGAAAGTTGTTGATGATTTATTTGAGTATTATTAATTGGAAGTTTTAGAAGTACCTTTTATATGATAACTGGCCAGACCAGTGGCTGAGAGCACAGCGCTCTGAATTGGGAGACAGAATTGCCTGGTTCAAAACTAGGTCGCTTTCTCCGACCTAACCGTTCGGAGTTTTCCGTGGTTTCCTCCGAAACTTAGCGTAAATAAGGGTTAGGCTCCCTTAGAAGGACCCCCATGGAGGACACCACCCTTCGGTCTATCTACACCCCACGTGTAGATAATTGGCCGCACAACACAACACATATATGATAACTGTGTTCTAAGTTTGATATTTACATGCACTGTGCTAGCATAAACTTCCTTACGTTTTCAAACGAGTGTAGGCAGTGAATAGCAGAGATAAAAAACAATTTCATTTTACTATGCAGCCACTTCATTAACTAATGCATAGATATGTTCCCGAAAAAGTAATTTTTATGCTTTTCTTAGATTTAATGGGATGAAAATCTGCAGAATAATATTCAGATAATAAAATAAAATTTCCAAGTATTATATCAAATAGGAATCACGTATAAAGCTCCAAACGTCTGGAAGATTCCTGGAATAATTATCTTTGCAATTTAAATCCGGAAAGTCTTTCGTTACAACAGCTAGACGAAAAAAAATTGTAAGCGAAACATAAAATGAAATTATCTAAAGAAAATGCTCTGGAAAAAAAGGAATATGATCTTCCGCTGTACATAATTAATCAAAAATGAGACGGAGAATAATTAAATAATTACTTCCATTAATCCAATTTGTGGATACGTATAAGGCAAACAATTAAAATTACATGATACAAAACGTATTATAATGGGAAAAATAATTAATTAAAAATGAAATTAGAAATAGATATATGATTCTATTAGTAACAAGTATGAGATTTTTACCGAATGTCCACTAAATGACTGAATCATTTGAACGTGAATAAAAAAAATAGGGTTTTAGAAAAGAATGTGCTGTTTTATGCATTGCTACACTGCACCAAACAGCACTATTTTTATTTCTAATAAAATTGTACATTTTAATAATTGGTAAAAAAACAATACCTTTTAAAAAATACATTGAGTTCAAATAGTTACTACGGGACAGCTACTTAGTAGACATCCTGCAAAATGTTCAAATGTATTTATTGCTTTCTTCAAAAAGCTACTTTTAAACAAACGATAAAACTGGTTCAGCTCATTTTTAATAATACCCTCCAATTAAAGAATTCTGTATTTCAAGTACTTGTATGATTGCTATAATATATCAATCGCTATATTCAAATATAATTAACACTTTTGCAATTTTCATTTGTCTATAATAATCTATGCAATTAAAAATCATCTTAAAATATATTCGAATATTATATTTTAGAGCTAATTTTATAACTTTGTTTCATAATGCACTTTAATGTTAAACAATTTACTTTCCAAAACCAACTGTGCGACAAGCAATTAACTGTAAAATAATGCATTACACATTTATTGTTTTCTCTACATACTTAACAAATATGAGAATAAAATTTAAACTATTAACTTTTTACCGTAATAATAATTATAATAATAATCATTTCCGAGTAAAAAGATAGAACCTTGAATGCATTTATGGAAATTTTAAACCAACTTCAACAATGTAAATGCGAATATTAAAATAAAACAAATACGTATAGAGTTCCCTGAAGTATAGCTTTAAAAATGGATTGTAATGTTATTTTCATATTTTAGAATATTTGTTTGGCATGAAAAATAAAACAGTCGAAATATTTTGGAATTTTTTTTCGTAGCTAACTATTGTTTTAACCAACTTAATGTAACTTTATATAATTCTAGCGGGATACAAATATTTTGCTAAAACAAAAATTTATCACACAACATTTTATTTGCAAAATATTTATGTACTTCAGAAGAATATCTATAGCGAATATCTGTTTACAATATTTGCCAGAAACGTTTATGTAATGCAATACAGCATTAAATTATAAGTGAAAATTTTTATTGTAAGATATATATGAAATTATTAAAAGATATCTGACTGTTATTGAAAATGATTTTGGCAGTTAAATTAAATTCAATGCAATGAACTTTGACATTGTAGCACTTCATTTAAATTCATATTTGTGTTCCAATATAAATACTTAAAATAAAATTGTGTGTCTTTATAAAAATGTCTTCAATGTCTAATAATTATGTGAAATTTTATTGTTATTTGGATGCTCTGTTTTACTTTGTTTACAATATGAAATAAAATGCCAGAAATACAGTACAGCGTTTTTATTATACAGCGAAAATTGTTTACTTCAACTCTTTAAAAACTACTTTTCCTTAAAAAAAAATAAAATAACTTTATTTTTCAAGAAATCAAATATATAAAGAATGGAGTTTCCCCCTGCAGAACAGCTATCTGATAGCTGTTGTATCATGTCTGAGTTAGATATATAAATAAATCTTGTTTCAGAATCAAGTATGAGAACAAGAAATTCCAGAAATTTGGATTTGAATTTTCCATTTGAGAAATCTAAAATAGAGTTCTGAACAGGAAATCACATTTGAGGAGGTCTGGAATACTGTTTTATGGGATGTCCTGTTTTTTATTTCAGTGCATCCGAAATATAATTTGAATGCGCTCTGTTTTATGCATCGTGAATTAAACATTTTCTATTTACTGTAGTATAAAAAGTTGTAACATTTTACTGAACATTTTCCCATGTTTTTGAAAAAAAAACTATTATTTGTATATACAGGAGGATTCAGAACTCCTGTAAAAAGCATATAAGAGGTGGTAGAGGGAACGAAATAGGTTCAGAATCACACAGCAATGTGAGTTCGGAAACGTTTTTCAGTATGTGTTAATAATCAATTAATAATCAATACTTGTAATACAGATGTAATCCTTACTTTAATAAGCAATCCTATTAAATCTTTAATAAGCAATCCTATTAAATTAATAATCAATTTTGTTTAGTCCCTTTCTGTGAAAGATCAATTAGTTTTAAACGAATCACGCTGGGAAAGTTCACTGTTATTCCCAAAGGATTACTAACAGATACATGATGACGACGTTTCCAACCCGATATTGCTATGTTATTCTGAACCGTCCGAGCTTCTTTTAAAGTCAATTGTATGTCTTTTAAGAGAGTTCTGAATGGCCTTGTATAAGCTACAAAAAGTTATGTTTTATAAACATAAAATGCATTAACAGGAACTTGTTGGGGATGGGGGTCTGGCCTAGATAAACGAATACTACTGAAAAGGTTTGATCATCGCTGGAGTTGTACTTTCCGATACTCTGTTGTTAAAAGGTGCTTAAAATTGTGTATAGAAATCATCTAATATTTCTAGTACAATATTTTTTTTTATTCGATTAAAAAATTTGTACACAAAAATATTATATACCATGTGAAAACACTAAGTTTTCACATGGTATTCACATACACATACATTCACATTTAACTTTTTTCTAAGTCTGAAAACCGAGCAATGGATTGTTCAAAAAAGTTACATAGGAATACATCTCACACATTCACATCAATGTCTTGAAGAGTGTAATAAATTGACAGCAGTAACGATTTTCAGCACTGCGAGTGCTTTTCGAATGTTCGCAGATTTTCACATACAACTTCTGTCGCTGATAATACATTGACATTTATGCACTGAATAAAGAGCAATCACTCTTGAGTAGACAATTGTTTCTTTTGTGTCTCGGAGGAAACATTTACAAGGCACAAAATGATAGAAAATGGTCCTTCAGAGGCCATAAAATCTATTCCTGAATTGGACGCTTACCAAAATGCGCTACAATATTCTGCTTTGGGAAGTTGTTTAGAGAGTTTTACGCGTTTCTTTTAAGGCTGTAACACTATTTCAATCAGTGGGGCACTTGGACGTAAACAGAAGTCCCCATTCAGCTGAGAGACACAATTTTCTCTTCGGCTAGATGGATAAAAGAGAAGCAATCATTTTGAGATTATATTGCCCGTGGTGTATGAGTTTGAATGGTTTGTCCGAATATAAATCAACGTTTGTCTTACGTTGCAGATGAATGCACTAGAAAGAAGTATTTTTGGTTACAGTCGCATGTGTTTCACTCACTCCCCATTAAGCATTACAAAATGCACATAATAGAAGTAACAAGAATAGTCAAAAATAGTAATTATGTAAATATATAATCTTGCTTCTTAACGTGAAATTTTATGTATTATACAATAAAATATTTAAATAAAGCCTGAAGGCTCTGTTTTTTATACGATGAATTGAAAACTCTCAATGAATTAGTGAAAAAATATTATCTTACAAATTATAGAATTCGATCATGACGTTTGAGGAATGTTGAGAAATAAGTTAAATTTTTGTCTACTGCTTTTACGTATATCATCTTAAAAATGCAAAGCACACTGCAAATAAAAGAATAGTCAATTTGCTAATTGAAGAATTTTTCTCTTTAAATCCAACTTCAAAAAAAAAAGTTGAAAAAAAAAAAGAAAAAAGACGGAACTTATATACAAGATTTCAACTTTTCATAAATAGTCCTATGTTCAGCTTCATATAAAAGAGGGAGATTAAATTTTGAAATATACAATCATAAATCAATACCTACATAATTACGAGAAAAAAACATAACTGCATACTCATATACTAATATGATTTATTGATTTTGGATAACCGTTTCTCAATTCCAATTATTAAGAATAATTAAAACTCAGCAAATCCAAGGAAATATTGGAAATGACAAATCTAAAATATCAAATAATCCTAGATTTAAAATATTTCAATCGTAGAATAAATTGACAGCAATAACAATTTTCATCTCTGTGAATGCTTTCCGAATAGTCACAGCTTTTCACATAAAAATTTTGTCGCAGATAATGCATTGACATTTCTGCACCGCATGAAGTGCAGTGAATTGACAATTGTTTCTTTTATGTGTGTGTCGAAGAAAACATTTACATGGCAGAAAATTACAGAAAATGGTCTTTCAGAGAGTTAAAATCTATTCGTGAGTTATTCGTGACTACGATATTCTGTTTTGGGGAAAATATTTAGAGTAAGCGCTACCTTTTTTAGAATTAAAAGAATATTTAAATTAGTGGGGTAGTTGGTCGTAAACAGAAGAGCTCAGATACACAATTTAAAAGGGTAATGTGGGGAGAGCTTTTGTCCTATGCATTTTCATAAAGATCAAAGAAAATGTTTATACAGATGTTTAAGTAAATATTGATACTTTGTTTGTAGAACTTCAGTTTCCTAAAGCACAGAATAAATTGCCAGTTGTAACTATTCTCAGCATTGCTAGCGTTTTCCGTATGTTTGATGCCTTTCGCATAGAACTTTTGTCGCAGATAGAACGTTGACAGTTATTAACTGAGTATAAAGAGCAAGTCACTCTTGAGCAGACACTGTTTCTTTTGTGTCTCGAAGGACACATTTACAGCTCACAAAATGGAAAAAAAAAAACGATCCTTCGGAGGCCATAAAGTCTATTCTTGAATGAGGCTTACCGAAATGTACTGCAATTTTCTGTTTTGGTAAGTTGTTTGGATTAGTTTCCACATGTTGTTTAAGACTGTAACACTACTTCCATCAGTGATATAGACTTGTATATAAACAGAAGTATCCATTCAGAGACATTGGTTGTTCCATTCTCTTGATGGATAAAAGAATCATAATCATTTTGAAATTACGCTTTCCATATTTATGATACTATGATCTTTTTAAATGTTAATTTGAAATCGTCTTAGTACATGAATGTGCAATTACATAGACGGATTACATTGAATGTCCATTAGCTTTGACGTAACGTCACATTTTGATATGATCTTAAGTGTTCTGATTTAGATAATTTACTACTAATATAATTATGTTCTTGAAATATATTAGCAAAAAGTTCTGGATATGACGAGTGATTTCAAATCTAAGGCACAGATGTTCTTTTTAATGAAGCGCATGCTTCCACTTTGCGTGCAGCATAGTTTGAGAAAATTTGAATCATAATTAGCTTTAATACTTTGCAAGCTAAGTCCGCTTATTTACATTTAACACTTAGAGTTCTGAGCTCGAGAATCTATCGGAGCCAACTTTAGCTCTGTATGCTCTGAAAGTAACAATTACATACTTCTGATTACTTTCAAATACTATGTACGAAAATTTTATTTAGAAAATAGACTTACGTATATGAAAATATCTAAATTGTGTTACTTTTTGAGTATAGTGTAGCCATAATTCGATAGCCGAGTTTTACTATATGATGTTGAATTCGCAACTACCGATTTTTATGCTTTGGGGGTTAATTTCTCACCATAATTTTTTACGTTCACTGAAATTGAAGTTCAGAACTTTGGGCTCTATTTTCTAAAATAAATGGCTGCAGCTTTTTAACCCACTTGTGCAAAATTGTGATTAGATTGAACTAAATTTTTATTTATGAACAAATCTGTATGTGAATTGTGGTGAAAAAATTTACCGAAGTGTTTGTAAAGGTAGTTACTTATGCGATTTACAAATGAAACCTATATTTAGGTATTCATACAACATCTGAATAATTATATATTGGATAAGTCTTATTAAAAATTACCTTTTCTTATGTGGAACATATATTTTTTCTTTTAATTATGTTTTTTTTCAATAATTTCTCACTATATATCCGGTTTTAGTTCATTCAAATAAATCCTTCATAAAGAACTATATAGATACCTTAAACATTCGAATTATTCTTAAAAAATTATGGAAAGTACCAAAAGCGAGTAATCCACAGGGAGAAATGTAGTCGAACTATCTCAGATTTCAATGGGGTCAAATTATAATCGATCTTTACTACTTTTTCCAAATTTACATATCCAGAGTCTAAAGCTGCTTTGAAATTTTCGATTCCCATTCATTATAATCCTTCAAAATTACCATCGGGAAAATTTGGACCTCCCCGAAAGAACAAACAACGCTGTAACTGCAGTGAATTTTAGCCAATGCCAAAAATTATTTTGACCCAAACTTTGTGTAATGTGTGCAAAAAATCACTCTCATTTCCAATGCCCAGCAAAACCTAAAGAAAAGAAAAGCACGCTAAAATTTGCAATTGCAAAGTTTAACTCCCTCAACTTGTAAAGGATATAAAAAAATCCCCTCAAATAGAAAATTCGAAATATATGCTACTTTAATTTACCTCCCAAAAGCAAAGTTATCTCTAACGAAAACATTCCGAATTGTAATGCGAGCTTTGATTACTAATATTATCAAAAATATCGAAATCAAGCATGACATTTCTTTTATGCAAGATTTTCTCAAAAGCCTCCCTTAGCAAAATTTACAACCAACATTAGAAGAATTTTTTTATTGTCTCTTGGAAATGCCTTCTAACTTACTCTCTGCTTCTCAATTTCTTCTGCTGAATAAATTGTGACTTCTGCAACTAGATCCATTCCTAATTCTCACTCAGCCAATTATTAAGCTTTGTCACTCTTGAGTGCTTAGCAAAACATTGGCCCTTTTGTTGCTTTTTACTTCAAACTTTCTTACAAAGAAAAATCTTTCCAATCTTTCAGTCTACTTAAGTTAACATACAATCTGTTGGCAATCACGGTTGGATAGCAAAAACCAACAAACTTCTTGCATAATGCCAGGAGAAAACTAGTAGAATTAAACGCGTCCCCATTTAATGCTAAATTTGATCGCGAAACAGTAGCGCCACTGTAAGCGCAGTGATCGAACGGAGAATTACTTAGAGCACACCAGGAAAATGGATATCCACTCGCATGGTTTACGACTGTGTTCCGCAAATGTTCGTGAGCTCTTGCCTCCAACTTCTTTACCTCAGAGAGGATACCATTTACTAAAGTCATTTAATCTGTTAACGCGTAGGGGGGGAAAAAGACATCAGTTTATTTGTATAAAAAACTCTACTAGGAAAAACTGGTAGTTTGAAATGAAAATAACTGTACAAATTTGTAATATACAAAGCTCATAAAACAATTAAGAAATCAATAGTAACAATGGAACTGTAAAATAAATGTTGACAAAAATGCAAATAAGACATCAAGATGTTGGGAAGTTGAAAAAATTATGGGAATGCAACAGAAAGCGAATTTATATTGCGTCATAGGATTTTTCTAAAAGATTCTCCATTCGACTACTAGAAGCAAATTTTGATGCAAGTGTTTGCTCTTTCTCATTGACCTGGTGACACTTTCTACTCTATGCGCTTCAATCTTATTCACTCTAAGATCAATCATCCAAAGGAATGGAAAGCCTAGACTTGATTTTAAGCCTTTCTACCTGAGGGGATAGTTGAACTTTTTACAAATGAAGAAGGGCAAACCTTCTTTATCATCCAAAATGATTATTTTCTTGATACTTACCGTTTTATCTGTGTTAGTATGCAAAGTTTCATTAACACACTATGAGCTGGTCACGTGTAAGCACATTTTTTCTGGAATTATACAGCGTTGGGCGTGAAAAGCCCTCCCTCAACCATCCTAGATATAGAAAGACTTACAACTGCTACGTCACCAAGCTTTCACGTCATCATTTAGCCTACATTTAAAAGTTTGATTGTGACAAAATAAAGCTATTAAAAATTTCTGGTGAATTTACCCATGATTGACAATATTTTAATAATTTGAGATAAAAAATATACTTTTACGACAAATGGCAGTTTTTAACCATAATTAATTATATAATGTGATAAGGAAATAGATCATACTGAATAATTTTGTATGAGAAAGCTATTTTAATTTTAATGTTTAATATGAACTATTTGCTAATATTTGTAGTATTTACCAGAAATTTTTAATGATTTTATTTTATGAAAATAAAACTTTTTAATGTAGGCCAAGTGATGACGTAAAAAGTTTATGACGTAGGCGTTGTAAGGCTTTGAAGTTAACTTCCAAAGTTAACTAATCTATTACACATGCAGAGTCTCCCACCTCTATGGAATATAATTCACCACTTTTGCAAAACAGCAAATTTTTGAAGTATTTTCAAAATGGTTTATAAAAGGTGTACTAGATTAACTTTTGAAAGTTAAAATTTCGCTGTATTCTAATACAAATTTTACTGTTTAGGAAAAGTGGTTAGTTATATTCCGTAGAGGTTGGGGACTGCACAATATCAGCAATAAAGATTCGAAATTAAATAAAGTAAGAGCAGTTTATTAAAACAAAAATTTGAAAACGCAGAGAAATGGCAATTCAAGCAATATATTCCAAAAGTACGAATTTCACTTATGGGTTTCAGCGCAGAGGTAGAACGATATTCAATGTAGGCGGAGATGTAACCTCAATTCAGGTTACCCTATGAATGTCGTTGCTGCACATAATTTGCTTATTTTATATTCTAACAAGGCCCTTGCTAGAGGGGGGGGGTAACCCCCCCTAACACCCGCAATATGATACCTAGTAGGCGAACTAGCTAAAAAAAATTTAATGAAAACTATCATTTGATTTCTAGTTCTGGTGCACCTGGAAAAATTACGCAAACCCAGTTGACGAAAGTAAGAAAGTTGGTAATGTAATTGTTAAAAAGTAAATAAGTTGGTAAAAGCCGATATTTGACTTGGCAGTTCATCGACATCTCCTCCACCCTAAAAAAGTTTTAGCAATGGCTCTGCATTCTAACGCCAGTTTTGTTGAGTTTTCTTGTTAAACTGATTACGCTTGCCATCAAGACTACGACAATTCCCAACCCAAGATCTCTTGACACGATGCTGCTAGAGATAGTTTTCGCTAAGGTACTCCAGTAATTTCCATAAGTCAGTCAGTAAATATTGTTATTTTAAAATTTAAAAAAATATCACCACAATACAAGAAATGGAGAATTTAAAATAAATTTCGGATCTGTCCACGCGGATGCAGTATTATGGTGCGTTAATTCTCCTACAATATAAATTTTAGGATTTAATTTTCACTGCGTTTTGAAAGGATTTCACACCTGCTAATGGAATGTAATATGTCACAGATTTGAAATATTATTTTAAATAATAATTTACTCGTACATTGAGGCGAAGTATGGTTATTGTTACATGTTAAATGATAAGATAAAATAAATAATGTTCAATAAAAGGGCTGTAAGTCATATAATTTTAACTTGTTCCTTCCCGTGGTATTACATCTGATGTACGATAGGTTAACGAAAACGCAAGTACTATGGTGTTTACAACACTTTGAAATTGTGCATTTAAAAGAAATCTTACTTCATAGAAAGACTTACTCCATTTATTTTAATTTATTACATATTAATACACATATCTATTATCTTTATAATTCTTGTTAACTTCGGTTAAAAAATCGGCCTAAAAGCCATTTTACGAATGTAATTACATATCAACAGAGTGCCTGATAATATATCGCAAAGTTTTTAAAACTTACTTAGAGCATCTCATAAAAATAGTCGAACAATCATCTCTAGTTTGTCGCTGAAATAAATGCGAATTTCAAAAATGTCATTTATTAAAATACTTTCTAAGAATTCTGCTAGCTAAAAGTATTTTTAATGGTTTCTTGTCAGTGTTCTCGTTTCCGATAATTCTTTTTTCTTTCTTCATGCAAAACATTTTCTGTAACTCTATTTTCTTAATGTTTCTCCACGAGATTTCGATGTTGTCCATTTGTTCGCAGTATTTTTTTTTTTTTTTTTTTTTTTGCTCCTTACTTTATCATTTGTGTCGCAGAGACTTTATTTATTTTTTTACTTTTTCTTGTTGCTGAAGAAATTTTGAAGAGAAAACATTCGTCACTGACGACGATGCGTGGAGTTTTAACTATAAAGAAAATATTCCTCAGAAGTCTACACGTTAAATGCTAGGAAAATATGAATGTATCTATTCTGCATAAGTGGTGCTGGGTAAAGCAAGCTTCTTTTGGATCGATTCTTGATGATCAAATTGTCCATGTGGAGAAAACCATTACAGGCCATTAGCCCCACATGGTAAAATGACTAGTATAGCTGGTCATGTTTTTTTTCGTGCCATAGAGCAAACCGAACTTACGTGATATACAGGCTACGATGCTGACATTTTAGCAACACACCTTTGTACCCGAATAGTCATGTGACCATCTCAGACCGATATAACCATAGTCAGATGGTCACATGACACTTCGAGTGCAAAAGGATGTGGCTAAAACTTCAGCACCGCTGCCTGTGGTTACAGCCGTCAGCCAGGAGAGCAAACACAATAATGAATAATACTGGTCTTGCAGTTTCCTGCATCAATGGAATATAACTAACCACTTTTTGAAACAGTAATTTTTAAATTAGAATATTCAAACCATATAGGAGTCAGGAAATTTAATGCAGGCATTGTAAATCGCTGCGTGGCGTTAGTGATTGATGGAGTCATGAACAATTATTGTTATTCCGTGCGACTTAATTCTTACAGTTTGAATCACCACATCAATACATACAGCATTAGCTGAAAAGGAGCACGAAGTGAAGCACAAAGGTCTGCACCTTTCTAAAAGATTTTTTAGCTAGTAAATTCAACAGTAAGCTATAAACTCTTGCGAAAATTCAAAAATTTACATTGAGCAATAAGTTTCTGGTTGCTGAACACCATTTAATAAAGTTTATTGTTCTCCAATTTTTCTTCGGATCAGCAGTTCAAAAACAATCTTTAAACATTCAAACTGCAATCATAGTATTAAGACACATTTTAAGTTTAAAAAGCTGTAACGTTTTACCTTTGCTTTTATGCTTAATTTAATCTATAATAAACTAGATGATAAACTAGAAACTTAATTTTTCTGTACAAAGAATAATTTCATTTTGCCATTATGCTTCTGAAATAATTTAACATACAGAACTTAAAGAGTTTTTCTATAAATCAAAGTAATTGTATAAATAACATTCTGTTTTTCTGATGAGACTAATTTATTAGTTTGACTTCGTCAAGAAAACTAACGCGTGATAAAAAAAAAAACACCATTTCTTTATCACTAAATATTTATCTTGAAATTAAATTAATTCTGTGAATAGTTTTATCAATAACTGAATATTCGTCCATATAAAATGAAACCCTTCATTAGATTCTGATAAATTGTTCGATTATTGGGTCCCTACTTTTTAAAAGAAAATGAGTTCTTTTTATCAAATTCTGGCTCGAAGAGATCGCAGATGGGGAGAGCGTATCTCAGCTCGATGAAGATCCTAAGCTATAAAGAATTTCGATATTACTAACGCACATATTTTTCTGATATTTGCTTTTCAAACAGCAGGGCCGTGTTTGTGTAGGAATATTTTTGTAGTATATTGAAAATTTTGCATAAATCTGTGTTTGGAATCGACGGACAGAGCATTTTTTCTCTGATATCTGCGAGAATAAACTGATGAATAAATGTGAAAAGAAGGCGGTAAGATTTTTTTTCCTTGAATCATGTTTGAGGTACGCGCAGGTCTAATATTTTAGATGGGGAAAAACTCGATATTACTAAAGCAAATATATTGCGATATGCTCTTTCTATGCGAGGTTTTATGTTTATGTTAGGTAGTTATATGGAATCTTAAAGCTTGAAAGCATGCAGTGTGCCAAAATGTGAGTTATGTTTCCCAGGCTGTAAAAAGGGGAAATATGCATCCAAAACAAGCGACCATCTGCGGGAAATGTATGGATAACATCGCTTTAATACGTATGTGTATAAAAAAGTATGGTTCGCTTTGATTTCGATATAATACTTTGTATTTTGACCCCTAAAAATATAATTATTATTACGTAAAAGCAAACACGCATGAACAAGTAAAAACGGTGTTAAAAAGGTCGTTAACCTTATTTAAAAGTTCTCCTGCAGGTGAATTTATTCCCAAATAATTAACATATAGTGCAGCATAAATTTCATTTCGACCTTTAAATTTTCCATTTCGAAATTTTCAAATTTCAAATTAAGATGAGCACCAACATTATTTTAGAAATCTATAAAAATATAATGGGTATTGATTCCGAGTCTCTTTCATCTATTATATGGGGAATAAAATAACTAATAATAATAACGAAGTTATAATTAAGCAAAATAAGTAAGTTTCTATGTAATTGATATGAGGAATAAAGTTGGCATGTTCGTCATAAGAGGCCAAGACGTTAGAAAAACGAAATAAATTACTTTCAGTTGTTGAAGATATTTTGAAACGCATTTTATTACAAAGAAAATATTTGAATACTAACATAATTTTTAAAATATGCTTTCAAAGCTCCAAATTTTAGGTAAAACGAGGCACTGAATTTTTTATAATTACTTTTAAAAAACTATTTTTCTTTTTTAACTATTTCCAAATTTCTGCATGGGCTCAAAATTTTTGATTGCAAATTTTTTCTTCCCAAAACATCCATTCCTACTTGGTGGTTACCGAACTCCAAGGGGTTTCCGAAGAAATATAAGGGATTCACGAAAATAATAAACCAGAACACTACGACTGCACTAGAGTTTCGCAAGGAATGAAGGTTAAAAATGTTTAAACAATGCGGTAGTACGCACGATTTCAGTAACTCTTTCCAGAAATCACGATTGTAAGAAAGGTGGCAGAGAAAATGATCACATTATTATTTAATTCACTGCGTTTCAACATAAATAACCTATATATAGGAGTTGTAAACACATTCTAAAATCACATTATACAGCCGACGTACGTTCGATATTATTAATCTTCTTCTTACGAAAATTTGTGACTTTACGAACCAGATAGTGGCCCCGAATGCACTTCCATAGTCGATTTTGCGAACTATTTAAATGCCCCTACTATTTCGTAAATGCGAGCGACACCTGTATAACGAAATGAGGAATTCGTGTAAGAACAGCAACTGGAAAAACGGTTTTAAGTAACTTGTGTACAACCAACACCTCCTAGATAAAGAAAGCCTAACAACTTCTACGTCACTAAGCTTTGACGTCATCGTTTGGCCTACACTTAAAAGTTTTATTTTCACAAAATAAAAATATACAAAGTTTCTGGTGAATTTACTCATGAATAACAATATTTTAATAATTTGAGATATGGAATACAATTTTATGAAACCGTTTTTAACCGTGACGAATTAGGTAATATGATAAGGAAATAGATCGAAATGAATAATTTTGTATGAGACAGATATTTTAAAATTAATACTTTATTTAAGATATTTTCTAATATTTGTAGCATCCACCAGAAATTTTAAATAGTTTTACTTTATGAAAGTAAAACTGTGATGACGTCATCACTTGAAGGCCCAATGATGACGTCGAAGTTTCAGTTGTTAGGCTTTCTATATGTAGGAGGTGTTGGTACAACACACAACCGGAAAGGAGCTATCGCAAGTATGAAAGTTTCTCATCCATTGAAACAGCTGACAACCGGTACAACTGCATCAAAGCAGCAGTTTGTACCTTGGAAAGAAAAACGCATACGAAGGGAGGTTAAGGTGCATTTAGAAAATCCCAGAATGACATGAATGAGTTTTCACGCAGGACTTTGACGACTGTACTGTGACATGAAAGGGATTAACTTGGTAACCACACGTGAAATATTGAGAAAACTACACACGTGAAGTATTGCTGATCTCAGCAGTCCCAGAATGAGACTGCTGAGTTTAAGTGAAAGAAATGACAAGCTTGCGGAGCAGTAATATAGGAATTAACAAGTGACTAATAAAAAATACTAGAGAGGGACAAACAGTTAATACATTTCGCAATGTAACGTGGTTTTAATTGCGTTCATGAACTCTTTGAGAGATTTATCTCACTACTTGTTCTGACTGATATCAATATTTTCAGAGATTTATCATTACTCATTTTGCATTTTAAAACAATACTCACTTTATAATTATTGCTATCTGGAAAATTTGATTAGATTTTTGCATGTTTTTAATATTAAGTATTTTAAAACATATATTTAAATTAACTCTCAACATGCAATAGAATAATAAACTTATGTAATGCGATTAAATATTATTATGTCCCCAACTGAACTGCAACATCATAATAATTTCTTTTTAAATTCAATATTCGCCTACAAAATGTGCCCTATGAAGCTATAAAAAAGGGCAGGTTATTTAATGTAGTCTTCCGAAAATATTTGTAATACTTTAGATCTGCCCATGCTAATAGTTTATTTAGAATATAAACATTTAAGAATTTGCTACCTACTTGAATTTGTCTGAAACTTGTACTACATGAGAAACGTCTCAAAAAGAGCTGAAACCTTTTCGTGCAAAAAATGTTTTTGTTAGGTTTTTGGATTTTTAATCTGATATAATATTTTTAGTATGGGGTTAGAATATTAAATTACTTTATCGCTTGCGAAATTGAAACCACGTGTTAAATTTTCTGTAGTCTTTTTATTATTTTTTGTGAAAAATTTATAGCAATTTAAAATGATTTTGAATAAATTCCATGAAACGTGAGATTCTTTTTAATATTCACTGATTTTTTTAATAAACGATGAGAAATTGTTGCGCTTAATTAAATATTTAACATCTGCTATCACGTTCACTGATGCTGAAAAAAAAGGAGAAAAATAGTCTAAAATTAAGTTTTAATTTTTATATTTTTATTTAATGCTGTATAGAAAATAGTTTATCCATTTAAAATTGTTTCCAAAAAAAAAAAAAAAAAAAAAAAGTTAGTCTGAAATTAAATAAGCAGTAGTTTATCTATTTATTATTCTTTCTTAAAAATTTTATTAATATAATATTTCAGAATTTTGATTGTTCTACAAAAGCAAATTACATCTAGAAATAAATTTCATCCATTTCAGATCATTACACAGTATGATTTGTATGTTTCGAATAACGCTCAATCAGAAAACAAAATTACGATATCGTAAGAAATTTCAACTTGTTTTTATTATCATTATTAATAATTGCAAGTCAAACATATTACCACCCCTAAATTGTTACACATACAGGGTATTGATATATTATTAACTGAAAAAAAAATAATAATTTAAAATAAAACATACAAAATATGAAACACCCTCACTGCACTATATTCATCAGTTCAACAAATTTTTGTATTAGCAGTTTGTAAGCGGACGATTTTCAACAAATAGCAAACATAGCTGAGCTTATATCTTCCACAGCTTGTGTATGTAGATTCGCCCCTGCAATAAAACGCGTGTATAAATTTTGACTCCATTAGAATCCATTGTTGTCCTATTCTCTATATTTCCTCCTTTTTGGTGTAAAAAAAAAAAGTTGCTCTCACTTCATTTTATTTAGAATGCTTGTGGCTAACAATAACGAACAAATTGTTTCACTGTGGTCGTTGTATCTTCATTGTGAGGGTGGAATTTTTATCAGTTCACGAGAAATCTATTTTTACGTGACCCTCAAAGAATGTGTTAATACACATTAACGAAGATGCAAAATATTTACGGCTTCTCGATATGAGTTCTCGAAACTGTTTTACGAACGATGGTGAACGAGGTAAAATTCACAAAATGCTCTCCACATTTGCAAAAAAGCTTGATCATTTTCGCATTAATCAATCGCATTTCTCCCCAAGTCACAAGTAATGTTTACAGAATGCTAACGCCGACTAAAATATGCGTTATTGGTAAATTTCTAATTAGCGAATTTCATTTATAAACAGCCCTTCTATGTACTGTTGTTCTCTAGTGACAAATCATCTTTCCTCAGGTAAACTCACGGGTCCCTGGTAAATGGTAACGGTACCTTCAGAATGCCCATGTGTGTCTCAAGTCTTCAAATACCAAACATTCATAGTTTTCAATTGTATGTCAGCTGAGATCGTTTATAACCCCGCCTCCCCAAACGCGACTTCGGACTTTGACATAGGTGATAAGTATTACGGAATATAAATAAACACTTTTGGTGAACGGTAATTTTCGGTTTAAAATACAACAAAATTTCATAGCTTAATGTTCGATTTATTAACAATTTTAGAAAATTATTCAAAAAAATTACAGTTTACGAAAAGTGGTTAATTATATTCCGTGATCTTGGCACCTATGCTTTGAATTAATGATGATATCGCTATAAATAATTACCTCTTACTGTGTAAAATAACATTTCAGTTTAATTTTTTGCTATTCAGTACAGTGGCGTAATCAAGGTGGATGAGCTGGAAGTTCAGAACTTTTAATTCTATTGAAAAATTTTGCTAATGCCGAAAAATTGCCTAATGATTACGTCCTTATCCTTACCCACAAGTCTGTGTATGTCACCGATTCAGTAAATAATTTATAAATGCACTATATAAGATTTATTCTAGGGAGAAAAACCCCACATATGAATTCTGTCATCGTAAATTCTTTATTGAACATTCTCGGATATAACTGAGTTCCAAATCATAATACAAATTTCACATAGTTTGTTCCGCATTAACTACTAATGATCCATCCCATAGACATATCGCATGCACTATCTTTCAAATCATATAATTAAACTCGTTTCAACGACAGGAGTAATACATAAATTCTGAAGGTTTGTACCTCGTACTGTTGCAGATTCCGGATTAAAAGGACAAGAATAAGTTAATGAACCATTGTGCAACTTTCGAATCTAATTTATCTGATAAAACTGTTCAAGGACTATCCATTCATTTCTAATCAGTTTAAATTTGGAGTGTTATCGCCCCTCCCTCGCGTTACATCTTAATCCATCAAACGCATGAAATCTCGGGTTATAATTGCGTTCATAATTAGATACCAAGTATTATTCTACGGTATTAGGTGATTTAGTAATAATATTGCAGAGAGTTGATTAAATTGACTGTGCTACATAATTAGTCAGTTCATGTGAGACTAGATGTTTCACAATTATGAGTATTCAATTCTCAAACCCACAGTATTGATGAATGAAAGGCATTCAAGTAGAGGTGCAGGAGATTTAGTGGCCGAACAATGGCATGGGTTTTATGTACTTGAAGATGCGAGCCAAATGTTCAGCTAAATGAAATTTACTACATTTGCATAGCTGCCAGTGGTTACGCTTTTTTTTTTGGAAGACCTACACACCACTATTTTTTAAAGAGTATCTTAAAAATTTTTTTTTAATTTAACGTATTATGAGGCACCCATGTGTTGTAATGCGAAATCATCTGTAAACAGCGTATTGTGGGGCAGGTATGCATATGAAAAAAAAAAGGCCGCTTAGGGAAATTATTGTATTTAGTGTTGACATTTCCACTTGGGTGTTTGCGTTTCGTCCGTTTATAATCTTGCGATATAATTTTAAATAGCATTATGACTGATACGTACAGTCTCAAATACCCATCTTCGTGCTGGATTGAGGCACATTTTTATAACTAATGCAAACACAAAAATATTACATAAATACTTTTATCTATTCCTGTCTTCACAAAGCATACAATTTTAAGCGCTTTGGCATATCGCTGCAAAATCTACACTTAGACAGGAAGTAGATGAACATACCCCTAAAATTGGAAAATGTCAATTATCAGATATTTGAAATAGGTAATTCGTTTATGAGAATTTTCCACTGTGTGAAGTGCCGTACTGTATGTTATGACTGTTACGAAAATGTTCTTTTTATCAGTCTTTGAAGAAAAATTGTTTACAATACAGTTACCAAACTACGGAATAGAACTAAGCACTTTCTCAAAACAGAAATTTTTGATTTATAATACAGCAAAATGCAACTCTGCCTAAGCTGATAGTATGTGAAGACATACATTACCACAGGATAAGTCATACGTAACTAAAGTCATGACTTTTCAGCTTTTACGCTTAACAGCTTATTATTAATTTTATGAGCAGCAAAAGGTGTTCCGTGTCTTTCGGAAATCGAAATTAGTATGATAATAAAACTGTTGGGTTGAGAGTTTAAATCAGGCGCGTAGCCAGGAAAATTTTTCGGGGGGGGGGATATGCGCCTGGAAAAAATTTCGGGGTTGGGGATATGAACTTATATCTGTATAAATAGACGGAATTTCATCACTAATCCAAAAATTCGGGGGGGATATATCCCGATATCCCCCCCCCTGGCTACGCCCCTGGTTTAAATAACAGTCTTACTTTCGTAGAAAATGAATTTCATTCCAGAGAATACTGAACACTTTCATCTCAGGAATCTGTAACATTGCAGAATCAGTTTTATCTTATCAGTATCGAAAAGTGTATATTTTTGAAGGAAAATTTACCATGCTAAATTAAATTCATGTTTGATGAATTTTGATGTAAGAAGTTCCAATTAATAATTTTTAAAAATTAATTATTTTTTAAAAATGACCATTTTGAAAACAAATAGTCCTAGTAAGTAATTATTGTATGAATCACTAATACATATAACAAGGTACTTATAGAACTGTGACATCGTTTCGGCTCAAAATAGGTTTCAGCCGTCTTCAGCAAAAAACACACAGTGTCAGAGAATAGTGGGGGCTGAAAGAAAACAAAAGCGGGACTATATTCCGTATACGGTGCTGTTTACATTTTGATGTTTTGTTTACAAATTGATTTGGCGTTGGCTCTGGCGCCGTCATGGGCGATGCTCAGCTGGAGTGAGGTACCCTGCCGGTGATTGTTTAGACTAGTAACCAAAGAGAAACACGGGGTGTTTTGAAGTATGGGATTTTCATTCAGTGCTAATTGAATGACGATAGTTGTTTGTTTGTGGCTGGTGATAGAGTGGATTAAGTTAATGTTTGATTTTCCTTGTGCTTTTGATTCTGGTTTACGGATTCTTTATCGTAGGTTAGTAAGCGTATCAGGGGAATTTTGTCGTCAGTATTTATGTGTGGAATATACAGTTTTTTTATGTTTTGAAAGGAAAAGGAGCGTTCTTTTGTGTGTGTTTGATAGAAATATGGTGTGAATATAGAGCTAAATAAAAGAAAGCATGCTGGTGTTACGTTATAAGCCGGTGGGTGTTGGGGAAATTTCTGAGCGGTTATTTAAAAAAAAAATAAAGGTAAGTGCTCTTTTTTAACGAATCTTTGCAATGCTTAAGGTTTTTAATGTGAATTTTAAATTGATATTCTAATCATACTGACTTTATAAGAGGTGTACAACTAGGTTGTTTAATACACTGATGTTTTTTTGAGTTGAAAACGGGCCAGTGTTTGCCCAGTTTGCATTAGCTGTACAACTAGGTTGCTTAATTCACTGTTATTTTTTTAGTTAAAAACGGTCCACTGGTTGCGTAGTTTACATAGCTGTACAACTAGGTTGCTGAATCTACTGAGGTTTTTTTAGTTAAAGACGGGTCCACTGGTTGCATAATTTACATAGCTGCACAGCTAGGTTGCTGAATCCACTGAGGTTTTTTTAGTTAAAAACGGGCCACTTGTTGCCTAGTTTAGATAGCTGTACAACTAGGTTGCTGAATCCACTGAGGTTTTTTTAGTTAAAAACGGACCACTGGTTGCTTAGTTTAGATAGCTGTACAACTAGGTTGCTGAATCCACTGAGGTTTTTTTAGTTAAAAACGGTCCACTGGTTGCTCATTTTTAGTGGAATATATGTGCAATTTTAATTTGCTGATCGTGGAAAATGGTTGGCGACAGTCGCCATGTTTACATGGGGTGCGCACCGGCTTGTATGATTTTACCCAAAAGCGAACAGAAAGTTGCCAATCGGAAAAAAAGAAAATCAAGAAACCAGGGAGAATAAATGAAAGGTAAAAAAGGAGGGGAGATAAATATAAAATAAAATATATAAAACAAGATAAATAAACAAAACCATAAAAACACAGGAATATTTTAAACATCAACAAACTGAAATGCAATACAGAAAACAACACAACAAAATAAATAAAACAGATAGAAAACGGTGTTCATAGCGAAAGGAATTTTTCGCGCAGATGTCTAGCTAATGTTCATAGCGAAAGGAATTTTCGCGCAGATGTCTAGCTCGCGAAGATGTCTAGCTAAATATATATCAAAATGATGTCCTCAGTACGAGGACATGTGCAAACTTTCTTCACTTCGAAATACTTACTTAAAAAGCTTGTAATTGCAGATTTTTATGTTTTAACTGAATTTACGCAGTTAGTTCAGCACATACTTCCACCTTTATCATCAAGGAGTAGTCAGGGTGCCTGTTCCGGCTTCATTGGTCAATCAACCGCTTTCTCGGATGGCCTCGGTCTCTTCTGCCCTTCGGGGTATAGTCAAGGGCAGCAGTGCGGAATCTTGTCACTGGCATGCGTTGTACACATAAACATCTAATACGGTAGACAGCGTATCCTATGGTCAATACATATGTAACACAATAACAAGGATGTACCACGTGACTATTAGACTGATGCAGCCAGCTTGGGACAGTTTTGGCACTATTATGGAGGAAAATAATCCTTAAGAGCTGTGGTTTTTGACCACTGGCATCTATTACTGAAGATAGCGCATCCTGCAGCGCAGATATGCAACAAAGTAATAAGGATATGCCACGTGACTATTTGACTGAGGTAATAGTAATCTTGTGTGCACGACAGGTTTCCGGATGCGCTCTTTATTGCTTTAGTATGGTTGTACATGGTCTTTCCATTTAGTACGATATACTTGCACTCTCTCTCACATAAGTTGAATATCTTCATTTCTGATGTCTTCATTTTGGATCTTGTCGGTGATTGTGCAGTCCTTTATTGATCATAGATGTCTCATTTCCATTGCTTGGACTCCACTCAGATCCTGGATCCCTAAGGTCCATGACTCTGAGCTGTAAATCAAGACAGTTTCTTTTCGTTTTCTCCTCAAAACTCCGCAGATGTGTTAGGATTAATGAAATTTCTTTTGTATTCCGTTCTCATATTTATATCACATCCTAGGTAGGTGAAGTTTGTACATGACTTCCTTTTCAATAACAATTTTTGTGCTAATAGGCTCTTTACCTTTGAAAGTCGTAGATTTTCATTCCATAATCCTGACAACTTCTGTGAAGTCTATAACTATTTCAGTAACATACTCGATACCAGAAATAAAATTAAGCAACAGTAAATCTAAATCTTTTAGACTGAACCATGTGAAATCGTGTCGTATCAAAAAAAAATGCAAGTAATCCTCTTAAAAATAGTGGTTGATATATCTGAATGTATAAAGTTGTGTAAGAGTAGATTTGCGCTGTTTGGCCAGTCGTGAAGCGTGCTCAAGAAGTATTCCACATCTGTAAGCAGATTTTTGACAGTATGTTGTTCACAATGACTTAATTGATTACTACAGTCCACGTCCTGCCTTTTTTTATTTCAGCGACATCTTTGATGATCGGATAGATTTGCATGGGAGCAGCGTGGAAACCTTTTTTCCACGCGAACAGACTTGTGCTGCTCGGCTAAAAAGGTCAAACGAGCGCAACAAGCATTCTACATTAGTAAATAGATTTTTGAAATTACGTTCACTATGACCTAATTAATCACTGCGATCTACTTTCTGCCTTTTTTTTCAAGGAGTTTGATGTATGGTGTTGCTGTGGGATTACGGCCAATTATTTCACATGGGATAGGCCGACAGGTTGAGTGCTCTCCATGAAGGGGTCTTTCTAAGGTGTCCTAACCAGTATTTACGTTAAGTAGGAAACTATCTTTGATGTTTTGATAGATGACAGATCGAATGGGACATAACAGGTTCATTCTTTTAAGCACCTGCGTTTACAAATACGTTGCTAAATGCAAAAACCAATGCAATTTGGTTTTCTGACGATCCAGAGAGGATTGTTGAAATTTATAGTTCTAACGAACATTAGAGGAAAAACGAAATCACGACACGGATTGAGGAACGCTTATGTGTGTACCACGTTTCATATTATTAATTGAGGACTTAATATTTTATTTGTAGTAAAGTACACACCTAAACTACCCGTGGAAACTACCCAATGTCAGTATGCAAATAAATGACCTTTTTTCATCGCTTTCTAAAACTTTATAATATCCGTGGTAAAATTTTGTGAGACATTTTGCAAACTGTAAAATCTTACTCGTCAACTCATCCATTATATTAATATGCGTGAGGTTTTGTCAATTTCCTGATAAATGCGGATCTGTTATAGAACTCTTTAAAATATATACGTATAAAATAACGTATTGTAGTTACTAAAATATTTTCCATATATGCGTGTTCTAATCAAATATAAACTATTCTCGAAAATAAAAAGCTTTTGATTTAGCATATTATTACTATCTAAAGAAAATAGCACCATAAAAAGTCACTATGTAATAAAAAAACGTACAACTAATCGCCCCAACCCGATGCATATTACAACTAATACATATATATTTTACCAATGACTTACACACATAAAAAGTAGTTTTAAACAAGAAATAACGTGCAATTTCGATTACTTTCAGTCATGTAATGCCACTAAGAACATCTTTTGTTAAATACATTCTAGAAAATAATTCGTATTTTTCTGTACAATCTCTGGAAATAAAGTAGCCCGAGAATAACAGAAAAGAGGAATCGTTTAATGAAGCTTGTCTGTCTCGATCTAGTCAGCCATATTGATTATGGGGTCATTTGCGAATAATTTCAAGACATGCTACATTTTTTGTTGTTGAAAAGTATATATATATAAATATATATATATACAATAAAGAATAACAATAAAATAATCAGAGTTAGATTTTTTGGGGCAGTTTTTACTCACACATATTGTTTAAGATAAGGGAAATCGTAAATTGCCTGGAAATTACTCCTTACTTTTCTCAAATATGTTTGATAAGCTTCAGGAATTTTAAAGGAACTTTGGTACATTAAGTATGGGGTTAAAGTTCTGAATCTTGCTGAAGAGCTCGGTATGTTACAAGTTAAGAAGAAATAGCTATCAATGAATAGCTTTCAAGAATATATTTACATGGTGTGAGAGGAAAGTCTTTAGCAAAATAACTCACAAAAATTTCTGCGAGATTTAATGACAGGAGAAAAAAAATTTTGAACGGAATTTGTTTTCAAAAGAAGTTTTCGAAGTACGAGGAGTGCAAATGAAGTAGTGGCATTCTATCTTGATCGTGGGAAAACAGTTGGAGATAGACAGGGACGCTACGTTGATTTGTGCTCTACATGAGCTGTTCTATAACCCCCTTGAGACCGACATATTTGGTAGAGGAAATGCTTACTTTGTATTGTTATTATTGCGCAGATGCTACGCGAAATAAACTATTCTTAAGATCTTACCGTGGGCAAGACTTTCTCCGGTGGTTTCATCCAAATATTGCAAAATCTGATGATGATTGATATTAAACTATTGCATGAAATATATCATTGACTTTTCTTATGCTTATTGTTCCTGCTCTTTCGAAATATACTTTTTTGTGTAGCGTGTTAACTTCAGAAATGAGGCATTTACTAATATTTGAACTTTTTCCTTCTATCCGTGATAGTGGGAAAGCAGTTGGAGATAGAGGGTTCTATGTTGATATGTGCTTCACATGAACTGGTCTATCATCCTATAAATTACTTTACAAGAATTCTGAATCCGCGTCTATAATACTAGCTGAATACTCGATTTTCGAGCGAAAAAAAGTTGCATTTTCGCTAAGACACATAACAAGAGTTAATCTATTTGGAACATATTTTTAAAAAATTTCATCCAACGTAAACTGACCATCACAATATCTTATGAAAATTAAAAAGAAAAAGCCTAAGCTTTACTTTCATTTGTAGAACTATTCTGATGTAGCTTCTTTGGCCTGCTCAATGTCGTTTTACACATGTGTGGAAAATTCCAAGTCGATTTGCCGAATAATGTGGATTATCGCACCGGATAAAAAAGAAACATTTACAGTTATACAATAAGTAAGCATCCTAAAACGTTTAGGGTAATGGCATGAAACTTCAAATAAAACTGTTGACTGTTTCAACCTAATGTTTTATATACGCAATCGATACAGCTTGACAAGAGCTGGCGATTGAAACGCAAACCAACATTCTTGCGCTTCCCAGTCAAAATTTATACTAAATGGACATTGTGTGATGCAGTGAAACGACCTCAAAATGAAACGCATCGCTTCCCCTTCCGCCGCAAGCGATGCGTCACAGTCCTCACTCGACACAAGGAATTCTTTTAGCTACCGAGGTGTAATTAAATTTTGGATGTAGATGATATATATATATATATATATATATATGCTGCAACATATATATATATATATATATAAATGCTGCAACATCAAACTGCATCCCCTCATTTTTTCAATGAGTTTTCTGAATTGCCTCCGCTTACGAAAGCAAATTTAAAGACGTATTCACCTGAAAAAAGAACGCTCTTAATTCGGCTCAGTTGTTTTTTACTTCAAGAACGAAACACGTTTTTCAAGATTGTGCTTTATAAGAATATATACCTTTCATTCTTATTCATATCTGTACATGATTGAAGGCTGAATCAGAATTATATTGCACTTCTTGAAGAGAGGAAACGAGTGTCACGAATGTAAAACAGACGTTATAGGTCTTAAATTCATTGTAATGGTCACATTTCTGATTTCAGTAATTTTAAATTTTTGCGGCCAAAGCATATCGTTCTGCAAAATACCGCGTTTAAATCGTTCAAGTAGTTTTTACTTTTAGGAAAAGCTCAAATTTCAGTCTACATATATAGATAGACAGATAATACCTTTCACCCTATTCATATCATTGCATTGTTTGTCATGTGAAACTGCGTTACCGCTCTTCATTGACGGGAGTAGACGCCCTAACTTTTTTTCTATTGGTGAGATTTCGAATTTTAGTGGCTGTAAAACAGACAACATTCTTCATTTTGAAAAATACTGCATTTTAATCGGTTCCACTGCTTATCTAAATAAGCAAAATTCATTTTACTATTTATTGTTTACTGTTTATTGCTAATATCGAGAAAAGAATATATTTCATTAAAAAGCTTAGTGTTCTTGACTTCTATTTTCATTACCAGTATGAAAAACCAATCAAAAGAACTGTTACATTAAGCCAACTTTGAATGTATTTCCATAGCTGCCAACTCTTCCGGTTTTTCCGGAAGATTTCCCACCACTAATTTTTACATACGAATTTAATGTTAAAATAAGTCCAAAATTTTATTGTAAAGTAAAACTGTTTGAAGATAGTGGTGAAAAATCTTCCGGAAAAACCGGAAGAGTTGGCAGCTATGTATTTCAGTCTCTGCTATAAAATTGCAGACAATTCTTCAATGCTTTTTAAAAAGAGGAATTAACATACACCTATACATGATTCGCAGGAGTCGATTTTCTGCGGATGATCTCAGCATGTTTTGATGAAAAGGAGGGATTCTTTTGCTATGGATTGTAGAAGCGCAGTATTAAATATAGTGTCAGTGTGATTCAAACACTCACATTAAAAATGCATTGTTATTTATATGAACTATTAAATATAGTTAAGGTAGAGTAGCGCCCTCAAACTATTTAGAGGAAAAGAAAAATTGTATTTACATCGATTGAAGTCGCATAATTTCTTTGAAAAAGGCTCGTTCAATTTATTATTAGTTTCAAGGTGCCTTATTAATCAGTTTTATAATATCATACAAAACGTTTGATAATAGAATTTTTTTTCTTTTGTATTTAAAAAATCGAAACTGTCCAATTTATAAAATTACCAATGACCGAATACAATTTTCCTTTTTATAATATATTATACCTCAAATAAATATACATAGGAGGAAGCACATTTTAGAAGGGAAAGCAATTCAACAATGAAAATAAAGTAAAATTTTGTAAAATCAACACATAAAGGTATTTTATGTCTAGGTCATTTTCACTTAATTACATTCATAAAATACGCAACGAGGATTGTGATGTATAGAAAAATATCAGTGACATTGTTTAACTTGCTTCAGTTATCCACCTTACAGCTGGAATGTAAAGTAAAGAAAATTGCACAGGAAAAGTATTTCTATAGTCTAACTAAAACGTTCAGTTTGAGTTATAACGGATTGCCTTTTTACTCCTGGAAACATTTTTTAATTGTAACTGCCATTTTACGAAGTGGGCGTACACAAAGGAGGAGTCTACAGAGTAGGGAAACTGCCTACTATTAAGATTTATCCATAATTTTTTCGTTTTCATTTTGTAACTTTTGTAAAATATAATGGGGGTGACATCTTTTTCAAAGGCTTATAGATACTTTCAGATAGAAAAACGAGCACTTCGGATCTTGAGTTACAGAGTATAATGAAGTGTATTTTCGTTACGCGAGAAAGCGACGTAATTTTATCGTGATTCAACTTATTGTCAACTATCCATGGAACCAACTAATTCGTAAGTAAAGTTTTTTCAGTTAAATACATAGATATGAAAACTAGTTTACAGCGGGCATGTTTTGCCATATCTTTCCTATCTGATATTTTACGGCGAATGCTGTTGAAAGATTTTTCACAAACAATGCTCGTCTTTTCTCATTTCCCATTTCATTTATCAGAACTTTCAACAGTTTTTCCTCCTTCAAATTTTTATTAGTATCAGGGTGCTAAAGCATCTTTTATTGTAAAATGATTTTAGCTCGATGAAATTTTTATATATGATATTCTCTTTTCTACCTTCACTAATGATCGCCCAAGTATAAGTTTGGGGGGGGGAATCTTCGCTAAATTAAGTCATTTCTTTCAATATATATTTTTTTCTTTTTTCTTTTTTTTCTTTTTTTCTCAGAGGAGGGGGTGGAGCACAGAGAATGGATTACAAAGCACCAATTAATTTCTTTTGACTACTTTTCTACCCATGCGCATTTCCGTTTAAAAAAGGTTATTTAATTCAATTTAGTAACTGAAGTATCGACTACTTTTCGATTGAAGTCGCATAATTTCTTTGAAAAAGGTTCGTTCAATTTATTATTAGTTTCAAGGTGCCTTATTAATCAGTTTTATAAAACATAGAAAACGATTGATATTAGATTTTTTTTCTTTTGTATTTAAAATATCGAAACTGTACAGTTTATAAAATTACCAATGACCGAAGACAATTTTCCTTTTTATAATATATTTATACCTCAAATAAATATACATAGGAGGAAGCACATTTTAGAAGGGAAAACAATTCAACAATGAAAATATTATAAAATTAAAGTAAAATTTTGTAAAATAAAACACATAAAGGTATTCATCTATCAGTACACGTATTCCGATCGAAAAAAAAACTTTCGATCTTCGTCAGCAGCAGAAGTCCATAAATACCTTTCGATCATAGCCACCAACTCTCCTGATATTTTTGAGATCTCCCACCACATTTTTTAAATAGTTCAATTCTTCATTAAAAATTTGTCTACTTAGTAACTGCGTACTGATTCATTCGGACTTAAGCACGCGGACAGCGCGAATGTAAGAGGCTCTGGGAGAGGAAGTCTGCTGGGTCCCTTGGGAGGGGGCTGACGGCTGGAATTCTGCGTACTCGCTCCTGAAGGGTGGCTCGAATCGACTATCCCTCGGACTTTATTTTACCATCCTACTTCTTCATCGCCGCCGGACCTAGTTTGTTCTATGCTGTCGTCTACTCGTTAAACAAGAGCTACAGACTGAGGGCGAAACGCCGTAGCAGTGTATTCGTCAGTGATGTTCGAGCGAAGTTTGACGGCTATCCTACTGATGTTTCTTCACACTTTTTCAAGTCACCCATCTGACTTTACTGAATGACGTCTGGTTTGAATCACCGGCCCAAGATCTGACTGGCGTGAAGACTACGGCTTCCAGGACCCTACTTCAAGACTTCGAAGGTCGGTTTTGCGGGTGGCAGCCGACCAGCGGTGTGGTGTTTCGTCTGATGTTGGTGGCGTTACCGCTAAAGAAGAGCCACAGACTGATGGCAGCGAGCCGTGGCAGGGCGCATCGACGGGCGGCGGATCATCACTTTACGGATGTGGCACCCTATCCGGGGCGACGTTGGGTTCCTATCGTTGTTCGTCTACTGTATCGTCCCGGAAATTGTCTCTTCTCGCCATGCACATCTACCGTCGAAATGGACCTTTTTCTTTCTTTTTTGGTAAGATTCTTTCGTCCCTATTTCCAGGTTTTCGTTCTGCCTCTTGGCCCCCTTTTTCCCACTGCCATTCTTGGCATTTTCACATACTGCCTTTTGGCTTTTTTCCCCGTTTTTTCGGAGGGTCATACTTTTCATCTTCCAGCTTTGGATCGCCATACTTTTCTTTTTACATCCACGTGGTCGTAACTGAGCAACCTGATCGATGAAGACCGTGGCTTCCCACGGGGGGAGATCGGGTCAGTTTCCATCCTTCTTCATCTCTTCGTTCGTTCGGTCTCGCAGCTCCGCTGCTCGCCCCGTGCTTGCCGTGTTTGCTCTACTAGACGTTCCAGTGTTTATTTTCCATCTACAGGCCGTTTCTTTACTGTCTGACCTGATTTTTCGCCCAGGCGTTTGGGCACTTAATACAAGATGACATCAACACACTTCTAAAACATACTGGAGATAAGCGCTACGCGCAGGTGCTCCCTTAAAGCCTACTATCAGTCAGTCACAACTGCGTACTGCTAACAAAAAGTATAAGGTAAAAACCTCTCAATAAAATCCGGAAATCTAGGAAGCTACTTTTTAACTAATGCCTCCTAGACATAGAATGCTTTACATATCATACGTCAGGAGCCTTTTTTATCGTTTTTAGGCTTACATAACATAACCTAGAATACATTTTGGAGCACCTGAAGCGAAGCTTCTTATCTCCGGTAGACAGTAAGTGGAAAACAGAATTGTCACCTCATAGAAATTATTACTGTAAGATTACAGGTAGGTACAGTTAAAAAAGGGGAAAACATTAAAGGGAACGTTCCTAGATAGCTAACACGTTCCGCATCTGCTTTGTGTCCAGACGTCTTGAGTTCTATCCTCGCCGTCGCTCTTTTGCGAGATGGCCTTTGTTTTACTGTCGTTTTTAGGATGACTGACTGACTGAGGGATATTTAGTGGAGCGCCTGCTCTCTAGGAGCTAATCTCCAGTATGAAGAAGTAAGCCATGTCTTGATAGCACTTGTATTGAGAATGAAAGTGGACAAATTGACATGACATGATATGAAGTTCGATTTTACAGGAGCACCTAACGTATGGTACGCTTATCTCCAGTGTGTAATGATAAATGAGAGTTTTGCGAAATCATGAAATAAGCCCCAGAGCAGGGCCATACGCATATCAATGTCATTAAAGAACAGTCTGTCAAACCTACAAATGAGCCGTGGCAAGGCAAGGGTGCGGAAAACCATGAAAGGAACAAGAAAGTTGGAAGATGATAGAGACTGACCCACTCTCCCCCCGTGTATAAACACGGACTTCATAGGGCGGGTTGCTCAGTAAGACCATAAGTTTCATGAAATGGAGTACAGTGTGAGGATCAAAAATGAAAGCAGTGAGATAAATTAGAACCATGAAAACAGTGTAAAAATCAATATATACAATATGTACAAAAACACAGGTGAATATAGTGAGAAAATGTATAAGATGTATAAGATGCAACAGTGAGTACTAGTACTAGACGAATGAAATTCAAATCAAAAATATCTATGTTCAAATATGTACAGGGACAATGTTCGAGCAAGGTAAAGTGAGAATCTAGGTGATGTCCGGGGACGCCAAGGTTGTCCGAGGGCGTTTGCGATGTTGTGGATCGCGGTAATCATAGTCGGGGATTTCAGCCAGGATTTCATTTGGCAGTTTGTGTAAGTTGTCAAAGAAGTGCGTCGTAAGGTCCATGAGATGTTTTCTCATAGTTGGTGTTTTCAGGTCATTTCTAATGTTGATGTTGGAGAGGAAATGATGTCCATGTCTGATCTTCCTGAGTATAGAGCTTTGTTTTGACTCTAATACGTTTATATTAGACTTTGCTGCAGACGCCCATACAGGCGCTGCATATGTAGCTGAAGGTCGGACAAATGTTTTGTAAAGTAGTGTTTTGTTATGTATCCCAATCTTGGAGTTAAAGAAGAAGGGAGAAAGTTTCGAAAAAGAGGCTACCATCTTGTATGTAGCATTTTTGATGTGGTGCCGCCAACACAGCGATTTATCAATGGTAACACCAATATACTCTACTTTGGAACTCCATTTAATTGGAGTGCCACAAACAAATAGGCGTGAAGGAGGGCGGCAATGTGTAAAACTCAGTGCTTGGCACTTATTCGGGTTGATGTTAATGCGCCATTTTCGCATCCAGTCGACAATTTTGTCTATATGTGTCTGCATAGAATAGGCAAGCACAGTGTTGTAGGGTGAGTGGCCTATAATAGCAGTGTCGTCTGCAAATAAAGCGAGAGTATTATCAAGAGATCTTGGGATGTCATTGACATATAAATTGAATAATGTGGGCCCCAGGATCGAGCCCTGAGGGACACCACTAGAAATGGGATATGTATCAGAAGCTGTGTCGTTAACACGGACGACAAAGCTTCTGTTAAGTAGGTAGCTTTTAATGACATGTATATAAGCGTCAGGGATGTTAAGCTGTGTTAGTTTGAATAGAAGTCAGTTATGCCATACTTTGTCGAATGCTTTTTGCAAGTCGAGTAGGAGTATGGCAGCCTTCTGTTTGTCATAGCTTCGAAAGCGGTTTCTACAACTCTGAGTAATTGGTGAATTGTACTGTGGCCCTCACGAAAGCCAAATTGATCAGGTAGTAGTAAGTTGTGATTTGAGATGTAATCGTGAAGACGGTTTAGGAATAAGCGTTCAGTAATCTTACTCAATGAGCTGAGCAGACTAATGGGCCTATATGATGAAGGGTTAGTCATATCTTGTCCCGGCTTTGGTATGGGACAGACAATGGCAATTTTCCAGGATGTTGGAAAGTAATGTGTCTTAAATATGGCGTTGGTAACGAAAGTAATAAGGAGGTGAATTTTCGCAGGGATGCTTTCTAACATCATATTTGATATTTTATCTTGACCAGGACATTTCCTGATGTAAAGTTTGTTTATAACCTTTGCGACTTCCGAAGGAATCACAGGTGGAATGTTAAATGAAGGAGGATGAGATAAAAAGTCAGTTAATGTGTCATCAACATTTTGTTGGTGGGCAGTAAGGTCATTGTCAAAGTTGTCATTAGAGAATTGCTTGGAATAAGATCGGGCCAGGCAATTTGCCTTGTCAGTGTCAGTAACATAGGTACTGGTATTGTCCTTGAGGGGAGGTAAGGTGGTCTTCTTGTTGGTGATTTTTCTAATGGCTCTCCAAATAGAACTATCAGTAGCAGATAGGCCCTCAATATAGTTCGTCTAATTTTGACGAGAATGTTGTAGAATGAGTTTTCGGACTTTTGCCCTAAGGCGATGATATAAGCCCGGTCCTCGGGGTGTCTGGATTGTTGGAAGGATACGCGGGCAGCGTTCCGTTGGTTAATGAGTCTCCGTATAAAAATGGGGAGCTTCGCATTTGCGCTGTGGTTTGCAGCTTTAGAAGAGTTTGCATAAGCGTCACTAATAAGGGTGGTGATACGAGTCACCTCAGAGTCTATTTGTTGAGAGTTAGTGAGGGTAGGAACAGTAAAAGGAACGTCAAGGAGCGTTTCAGTAAATCTGTTCCAGTTGGTGGAGACCCTCGTTGTGTCTTTAAGTGTGAGGTTGATATCGAGATCAAATTGCACCGGAAGATGGTCAGATGTAAAAGAGTCATACAGTTTACTTGTTGGTGCAAGCCTTGATGTGAAACAAGGTCTACGGTGGAAGATCCAGTAGTAAAAAAGTGTGTGGGAGTAGGTGGATATGCCAGTTTAGTGTGCGTATCAATTAGCAATTTAAGGAGGCCAGTGCATCTTTTGCAATTATATCTTCCATTCCACGCATAGTGGTAGGCGTTGAAGTCACCCGCAATGATATTAGCGGGGCAACGAGATAAAAGAATTCGGAAATCACTTTCCGGAAAGTCAGTCTTGGGTTTGAAAAATTCAGAGGTGACCATAAGATCACCTTGCATGGTGTGTATAATGACAGTAGTAGCCACAAGTGATGTAAGAGGTATTGGAATAAAAGAGTGAGGTATAGAGTTTTTTATGTAGATGACAGTACCGCCAGATGTACGCCCATTAGAGACCGTCCAATCTGTACGGTAAAGAGTATAGTTAGGTATATTGTATTTATAATTTGGATGGAACATGGTTTCCTGAATGAGTATGAGGTGAGTGTCGTTATGGCAAAAAAAAGGCCCGTAGGTCAGAGATTTTCCTGCGGAGCCCTTGGGCGTTCCACAGGATGATTCTCAGATTCATTTGGTGTCTCTTCAAGTTCGGAGTCTAGTTTGTCAGCAATGATTTGGAGTATGGCAAAGGCCTTATCCAGCGGGTCATCATATTCTCGAACTGCTGTAATAGCCTCCCGTAGTGTACGGAGGAGGGAGGGAATATCAAGAATTTCGTTTAATTCTCCAATAGTTTGAATAACCTCAACAAGTGAGGTAATTGATGTGGCACCATTAGTGGTAGCACTTTTAGCCTTAAAGCGTTTAGGTTAAGTAGCCTTCTTTTTAGGTTTAGGCTTTTTGCCAGTATTTTGGGCAGTGTGTTTTTTGTTGTTTATGGTAACCTTGTTTGGTTGTTGAGATTTGGTGGTTTGAGAACCAGGATCAAGTACGTTGTTGGTCTTGTTGTTGATGTCAGTGTTATCAGTGGGAATTACTTCAGAGCTGGTGACAGAGTTCTGAGCAGGCTCTGTTTCGGTTATCATATTCTCCACGGTATTTGCAGTGTGAGTCTGAGCATCCGTCTCAGGTTGATCGAAAAGATAGATGGTTTGATTTTGTTTGCGTTTTCTACCCACTTGGGTCCATGCAGAAGTTCCCGGTGGGGGGTGCGGCGAAGGGTGCAAGTTTTTGACGCATGGTGGGATTGTTACCAGTGGCCTTAGGAGTAATGGGCTTGGTAGCAAAGTTTTTATGTCGATTTTTGGGGGTTTTGGGGCAATCATGGTAAATCGACACATGAGGGTCCGAACAGTTTGCACAGCAAAAAGGGTCTTTGCCCTTGGTGGGGCAGTTTCGGAACAAGTGATTTATGGCACATTTTATGCACCTTGGGATCAAGGTGCAGTTGAACGAGGAGTGACCATATGCTTGGCAATTGTGACACATGTTAACTTACCGTGATATTTTTCAACGGTAATGGAAAGGTATTGGTAATTGGTTAAGCTGTAGACCTCTTCTATGTTAGAGGTGCGTTGAAGGTCTACGACGCAGTATGGTAGTAGTTTTTTAAATTTATTACGAATAAACGCAATGTTGAGTGGGACATAGCCCAAGTTAGTGAGGAAGTCCTCAATTTCATTTTTAGGTGTGGATGATGGAATACCTTTAATCATAATTTTGATAGGCCTTTTCCGCTTTGGGTCAAAGGTTTGGCATCCAATTTGGTTATTCTTAAGATATGCTTGAACCTCTCGAAATTTGAGGTCATTCTTAAGAGAAATCATGAAACGTTGTCCAGTGTATTTACAGAGGACTTGGTGTCCAACAATTTTAGAAATTGCTTCACAGTGAGTGGAGTGTCCCTGCGGGAAATTCGCAGAAGAAACGATGTTTTGTGCCGACAGCATTTAAGTCTACGTTCTCATCATATACATTATTTAAGTGGTTGTCGACTGGTGCGTTAGGTGTACCGGAGCTTAGTGCCTCAGGAGTTTGACTGGAGTTGTTAGTGTCAATGGCATCTATTTCAATTTCATCCTATGAGTGTTCGGAGGGAGAAGGTAAGTCTTTTGGCTTATGCTTGGCATCGTGGGAATCACCCTCAATGTTGCGACCACGTTTCCTGTGTAACGATGGCGGAAATAAGCCTAGTTGACTGAAAACGTCGTAGGTTTGTACCGTCATGTAAGCTTGATACTCTTTGAAGATAGGGATCACCGCAAGGGTGCCCGTGGTAGGTGTGTCAATGAATGTCATGACTTGCTTGTCATAGTCAGGTAATTTCTGAAAGATAGGATGTTGCTGAGCAACAAGAGAATCCACAAAGTCTAAGAATCCAATGAAATAAACATGAAGATTATTTTTCTCTTTGTCAGCATAGAGCTGCTCAAAAGTTTGTCTGTAGCTGTTAGAAGCCATCATAAGAAGTTGGTATGTGTAATGCAAGAATCCCTACGTGGGGATGAGAAAAAGAAAGTCTTGGCAAAAAAAAGGGGGGGGGCTACACAGTAACACTCCTTCAATGCTTCCTAGGAAAACACTGGTTGATTACTGGGAGCAGTCCAAGACATCAGGGCGATACCGGGAGCAGTATCGTAGTTTGCCAAAAAGATGTAAATAAAAACTCACTGAATGGAAAAACAGCAAGAGACAGACAGCAGGATCGTCACCAGTCCAGTAGTTATCTTCTCGGGAAGGCTCTGAAAAGAACCGGTCCGAAAAACCACTGAGCAGAACCGCTGGATCAAGCACTCAAAAGATAGGTAGGGAGCTCTCACCGCCAAGTATCCTTGGAGTCCAATTAGAAGCCGCTCGAGCTGAAAGTCCAATCTCCGTTTGTTGGTCAAGAAGAAGAATTTGGCGCGCCAAGTCGTGGGCCTCCCAAAAGAGAGAGAAAAAAATCAGGTGAGTATGCCAGCTTTCCACTCTATTAGTATGAATCCTGATCAATTCTGAAGCAAGTGGACAAATTCACACGAAAAAGTTACTTAGCTCCATTGCATTCGTTTAAAAGTTCTGTTTCACAAAACAAAACTTCAAATTTCTGGTGAGTGCTAAAAATATTAGAAAATATCTTAGATTAAACATTAAAATTAATATACCTTTCTCATACAAAATTATTCAGCATGATTTATTTCTTTATTATATCATCTAATTCGTCTTGGTTAAAAACTGCCATTTGACGTAAAATTATATCTTTTATCTCAAATTATTAAAATATTGCTATTCATGGGTAAACTCACCAGAATTTTTTTCAGTTTTACTTTATGAAAATAAAACTTTTTAAAAAGGGCTTAGTTATGATTTTAAAGTTTCTTGACGTAAGAGTTGTAAGGCTTTCTTTATCTAAAAAAGGTGTTTTTAACCTCCGGGCCGCAGACCGGTATCTGTCAGTGAAACAAATGGTACCAGTCAAAACCTCGTAGATATACAATACCTGAGAACAGAAACTGTTACGTGATCACACATGTATTTTCACAAAGCAAAACTATTCACGTTTTGTGGGGAATTTTCTCCCGCATAAACATTTTAATGATTTAAGATAGAAAAATTAATTTTACGACAAATAGGAAATTTTAACTATCACTAATTATATAATATAATATAGAAATAGATCATAATAAATAATTTTTTATCAGGAAGGTATTTTAATTTTTATCTTCAACTTAAGATATTTTCTAAAATTTGTATCACTCACCAGAAATTTTAAAAAGTTATATTTTGTGAAAGTAAAACTGTGATGACGTCATCTTAGAAGACCTAATGATGACGTAAAAGCTTCTCTTCTCAGGCCGTCCAAGGAACATTAAATTGCGTCCTCTTTGTTTACTGTGATATATTTCTATTGGCCATTTCTGCAGGAACAACAACAGAATAAACTGGACATAAACAACACACTTCGGATGTCATTGTTTATGTCCCCTATTGCCCCCAGATGGAGAGCCTGAACAAGCTCAGCGTTCTCGTGGATTTAGCGATCACTTATATTCAGTTTTTGGTGTAACCTTATTTTATTTTGAAGGCATGTTCAAGTACAACTAAATTAAAATAATTAAATCAAAACAATCTATGTAAAAATTCAACATATACCCCAATTCGGGTTGCTGTAAAATTATTAAATATTGACCGGTCCGTGGAGAAAGAAGGGTTAGGGAGCACTGCATTAAATATCTCGTACCAAAACAACTTATCGTCAATGCTACCCGACCCAAGGCGGTCAGGATTTTCAGAAACTACATAGCAGTTATACTCCATCTCGCTCATATAGAGAAATATTTTTTCTTTTATTAAATTTCTCTTTAAAATTTCTGGTGGTTAGAAAATGATCTATATTGCGTTACTGTGAGTGTAAGATAATGAAGGCGTCGAGCAAATAAACGACGGTGCCAGTACGTCTGCAGGTGGGACGCCCGGGCCGATGTAAGTGGATGATGTAATTGCTTCTAAATCAACGCCGGACTTTAAAAATTTACTGGACACTACGGTACATCGGAAAAGCAGGGCACTCCCAGCAAATTAAAACCTTGATTTTAAAATTAAAAATGTCAAAAACATTTTAAAGTTCAATAGAAGAATGCAGCAAACGATATGCTTATTATGTTACAAAAATTGATACAGATTTTTTGAAGTAGTAGTTACAGTAGATGCTAACAGTGGCGCTGCACATCGTAAAGCTCGTATTACCATGTATCAGTATCTTCATTTTCTTCAATCAGCCATAGCACAAATTTTTCGAAATGTTCATCGTTCGGCCTACAGAGACGTCACAAGCAATAGAAAAATGAAATTAGTCATCATATCATGTTATGTCTGAGTGGGAACGGATTCATACGCCGCACTAATCGACAATTCAAGCGACATTAGCCTGCTTGGAGAGTTCAGGTAGACAGTGCCTTTCATTCCTGAGACAAATGCATACACAGAATGCAGTTTCTTTAAGGAGAGGCGACTCATAGATGCAATCTTAATGTTAAAAGGCGAAATTTTTAAGTAAAAAATTATAAATGTATGGATTTTATGCTGAAGAGCATACTACATGTGAGACTGGAACCCCCAACAGCACCCCCTCACGTGTGCAACGGGTAACAGATAGAGCTGCACGACAACATTGATCGACGATCATTATTAAAAAGTGTAATCATTCTTTTGTATGGTTCCGGTAGACAAAGTCCTTAAGTGTGCCCTCAGAAAGCAGGCCCAAGAAGTAAAATCGGGAGAATACAGAGGCTTGCAATTACAGCGCCATTTCTTAGCGGCTTTTGCAAACACATTTCTTACGTTATTTCCGTTATTGACACTTGATATACACACAAAATATTAACACTAAAGGAATGAAATGTATCTTAAGAGTGTGCATTTTTTTCACTTTTTCTCAAACTTTAGGCTCATTGCAGCAACTGAACGTATTAATCGATGGAGCTGAATATTTATACTCTTGTTATGAATATCGCTTTCTTCATTAAGGTAAACTTCATTGCTAGGGACAAGAAATTTTCATAAGATCATAATTTTTAGAATTTTTTCAAAAAGTTGCATTTTTATTGTTATCAAATTTTAAGTCCGAAGCGGCAACTAAAGACCTTAACCATTCGATTTGAAATTAAGCACACTTTTTATTGAGCCTATTTGGCCAATAGCATTAAGTATACGTGAATTTCGAAGAAAAAGGTTTTTTTTCGATACACCCGATTGAACATACCCCAATACGGAGCCAACTCGTTGCAAAGAAACAAGTTCAGGGTTCTCATTGATTTAGCATTTCAGTGAGTTGAGATGTTAAATTACTTTATGTTCATTTTTTGTGCAACTGTATTACAATTTGAAGGCATGCTTAAATACAACGAAATTCAAGTTATTACATCAAAAAAATCTAAAATGTAAACAATCAACGTCCCCCTTACCCTCCTCCGCGGGCCGCGGTAAAATTATCAAACGTTGACAGGTTAGTTCGATAAAAAGTTGGGGAGCATTGCTTTTATGTCTGTTATTTTACAAGGTTTAATTCTTTCTCCTTTAAACACCAACTTCTTTGGAGTGTTTCTGATATTGAAAAATTTATGCTGTAAACGGGTTTCGCGACTTACTGTCGAGCACTTTCAACGCTTTAAGTTCAAATTCCGCTACACGCCAGTCTTTACGGGAAACGGCAGTTCCGCCACTACAATTTGCCCATAGCTGCCGAAACCGATATGTTCTATTCTTCTGATAAATGATTTTTTGCTACAATTTTTCTGGACATGTGCTAAGGCAATGCAAATTTAAAATCTAAAATTTAACTGTTTGAAAATTGTGGTGGATGGTGTTTCGAAAAAATGTGAAACTTGGCAGTTATGTGTGGATCAATACACATGTGCGCTGCACCAACACCACGTCATCACAGTTTTTGTATTGCAAAAAAACACTATTTCAAATTTCTGGTGAATGACACAAATTTTAGAAAAATATCTTAAGATAAAAATTGAAATACTTTTCTGATAAAAAATTATTTATTATGATCTATTTCTATATCATATTATATAATTAGAGATAGTTAAAATTTCCTATTTGCTGTAAAATTAAATTTTCAATCTTAAACCATTAAAATGTTTTATTCTGGAGTAAATTCACCACAAACTTTAAATAGTTTTATTTCGTGAAAAAAAATGTCTTTTGCTGAACCTAGTTATGTCGTAAAATTTTCTGTTATCAGGCATTGTATATCTAGGAGGTGTTAGCCGAACCCCTTCTAAAGTCTCTATAAAGGTCAGTTCACGTGCACGTCAAACCGGCTTAAATTTTGAAACATTCGGAGCAACAAAAAATATTAGGCGATTGAAAGCGTTGAATGTTTCGCAATTCCGTATCGAAGTTACAATAAATATTCGATGGCACAAATGCTATTAGAGGGCGGAATAAAATTTATAAAACAAATTGTACATCGGTTATGTGATCCCCGGTCAAGTCAATGCATTGATGACTTTTGGCTGGAAGGTCTCGAAGGCTTTGGAAAACCATTCCAAAGTGTGGGTGATTTTTCCTGCACCACCCACACTGAAAAAATTGTGTTGCTAAATTGAACAAAATTTTGGTTGTCTCTATTTCAAAGGAAAATTTTGTTGAATCAACAGGATGTTTGTTAAGTCAACGAATTATACTGTTATTATAACAATTTTTTTGTTAAAACCAACAAAGCGCTATTCGGTTGAAAAAGGCATCATCAAGCATTAGGCGAAAAGCCTGTTTCAACCTCTTAGTCCAACCACCGCTTTCTTCGTCTGCCACGGTCTCGCTTGCCCTCTGGCATGAAGTACAGTTCAGCTCTGGGTAATCTCCCGCGTGCCATAAGCTGGAAAGGATTTTTCCAGTCCGTGCGATATTCTTGAATTTTTTAGATAGACTGAATATTTTTAATTCTCTCCTAATATCTTCGATTCTTATTTTATCTAAAATTATGCAGCTTTTTACGGATCGTAGGTATCGCATCTCTTCTGCCTGGATTCTGCTTTTATCCTGCGCACCCAAAGCCCATGTCTCTGAGGCTTTGGGCTTGGCTCTGTCATATCATAAAGTGGAAACTGCCATAATCTTATAAAACTTCAGTTGCATTTCTCTTCTTGTTTCCCTTTTGGGGTTCTTCTCAGAGTACCACAGATATGTTGGAATTTGTGTAGCTTATTTAGGGTATCAAAAGCACCGCACTCCAGATTCGGATTCAACTCCCGGCGGCCGGGGTTCGATCCCCGACCTGGCGGTCATGTCCGTTCCTTCATAGGGGGCGACGCTGGGCCACCTACTAGATCTCCCCATAATAAAAAGACCAATAATTCCGGCCTGTTGTGGCCAAAGCATTCAAGGCAGACGCCGGCAGCTAGAATGAAAACAAATTCGGGTGTCATTATGATAGTCGAAGGTGGTGTCACTACCTAGATAGGTGAAGTGTTGCATTTGATCGATAATTTTATTATCGATAACAATTTCTGTTCAGACCAGTTTCTCGCCATTAAATGCCATTGTATTCACTTTTGAAATAGAGATTTTCATAATATAGTCTTGGTATATTTTATGAAAGATGTAAGAGGATCTTTGAAGGTCATCTTCATTTTTCTGAATAATTATTTTGTGATGCGCAAAGAGTAATGTATTGACACAAGTTGACAAATTCAAGTGGATGCCAGTATTTACTGCTAATTTCCACGTTCGTATGATGCTATCAATATAAATATTAAAAGGGTTGGGGATAGGCCACGCCTGTCTAACACCTTGGTTAGTTTTAATTTTCTCGTGTCAATATGTATTTTTTTGTTTTCATATAAGCATAGGCATGCATGAATCAAATGTCGAGGGATGTCTCTAACCAAATTTTTGTAGAATGATCAAAATTTTGTCCAATTCAACAAAACATTTTTTCCGTGTAAGGATAACAGCATGCGACTCCGCAAAATATTGAATTTATTGACCACTAATTGCGTTCTTCATCTCGTCAAACAAGGCATATCTGCATCAAAGAACACTTCCAATTTACCAGCAAATTTTCTATTAGCAAATTGTACTTCTTTGTTCATTACTACTGAACTGAACTGAAGTAGGGTGTTAGTGGAGCGCCTTAGCAAAATTGCTTTATCTCCAGTGTGCAGTATTACATCCTGTGGTACTATATTTTGAGGTAGGGGGTGGGGCATGATTATTGCTATAATCCAAATTTTTAATTTAAAATAAAACTGTTTAAAAACTGTGTTGAAATATCTTATGGTAAAATAGTAAGAGTTAGCAGCTATGAATAAGGCACAGTGCGAGGGGAAAGACAAATCGTAGCCTGTTGTGGTGTAAGTGCATAAAACACCGATGTGATGAAGCCTTCGTCAGCTTCAAATTGTCATACACTATCGTCTGCAGTGTTACTAGCGCAGCCCCAGTTTCCTCTGCAACATATTGAATTTTATGAGCCTGTTCACCATAATCAAATTCGACTAGGCTGCCACATTGGCTGCTGTTCGCGATGTTGCTGGTCGTTCTGTTCCGATTCCTTTGCCTGCAGTCACTATTCTTCAACTGAAGTTAGCTAACCAGTGACTGACGGTGCGCCTTGAAAATGCTTCGTTTCCGCTCGTTGACATCATGCGACGGTGAACAGCGGCTTATTCAGAGGGTGGTTGAGGGAGCTGCATTCCCCTCGAAATGGAACCTTTTACTTAGCTTACAATTGAAACTTTGCTCACAGTTTGTTCAATAGGAGGTTTACAGGCCGGTTTCATCATCATTTTATCAAGCTTATCATTGTTTAAATTTATCTGTGGACCAACAGTCAACCATATTTGAAAATTTGAAGCTACAATCATAATTTCTAGACAATTGTTAGCATAATATTTAATTAGTAATTAATAATAATTGAAGATAAATTTAATCTATAATACATTTCATAAAATTATGATAAACCACCAGAATCTTAATTTTTTATTTAAAATTTATTTTACGCATAGAAAATCATGCTTAGGGCTTCTAGTTAAACAGATCTAAGAACTCATTGATCCTTCCACATACTGATGGTAAGCACCTCGAGTGCAGGTACTCCATTGTATACCCCTCAGTCAGTCAGTCAGACTTACAATATGAAACAAAAATAGAGTTTCCGTTTCCGATGTGCCATCCATCTTGTTAAAGGTGGCATAGTCAACAACCTCTTGGATGTTTTAGTGTTAGAGCAAGAGCCCGCGGCCGCCAGACCTTCGTCATAGTATAAAAGCTGAAAATTTCTCTGCGCATATTCCCCAACAGAGGTAGGATAAAGTTTGGATGATCGTGGCTTTGGCAGGTAACAGGTGGTAAAGGTGTATAAAATTGCAGAAAATTTTCGTCATTTCATAAAGCTTAATTTTTTTATATGTTCTTCTTCGCAGTACTAGAAATCACTTTATCCCTTGCCAGACACTTTTCCATTGTGGCAAACCCCCGCCAGACAATCTCAAAGTTATGGAAAACGTAATTCTATTACGAGCGCGCTGCAGCATCGTAAGAAAGTTCAGAAGTAGCAGTATAAAATGTGCGTGACACTTTGTGACAGCTTGACGTACTTCGTCGCGGGAGTTTACGAACACAACAGTTTTCCATGACTTTGAGATTGTCTGGCGTTGGTTTGCCACGATGGAAAAGTGTCTGGCAAGGGATAAAGTGATTTCTAGTATTGCGAAGAAGAACATATAAAAAAATTAAGCTTTATGAAATGACGAAAATATTCTGCAATTTTATACACCTTTGCCACCTGTTACCTGCCAAAGCCACGGTCATCCAAACTTTATAGTGGCTGATTGTTCCTACCTCTGTTGGGGGGTATGCGCAGAGAAAGTTTCAGGTTTTATACTATGACGAAGGTCTGGCGGTCACTGGCTCTTACACTATGTAGCTTGTATGTTCACGGCCATTTATTGAATCTCTTTTGTGTTTGCAAATACGACACTCAAAAGTGAATATGCAACACTTCCGAATTTTGTAACGTGTTGCAGACTAGCGCCTGCTTTCTCGTTTCATTTTCTTTCGGAATAAGTGACGAATTTGTGCTAGTAGAATTTATTAATCTCGACAGCGATGTCTACTGAGGATAGAAAGCCTTCATTCGCTGCGTGAGCTTCAATGTGTTGAACGTGACTACAAGTGAAACTGATTAACACGTTACTTACATCGGTATCTGTGAATGAATACGTAATCGGCGACTTATTACCATCTTTGTTTGTCATCATTTCACGAAAACTTCCTATACAGTAAGTTTCATTTTATCTGGAGCCTAGAGTATACAAGTATTTGAAGGCAATGAGTGATAAAGAATGGTTCCGAAAATTCAATTTATTTTTAAGTTGAGAATGATTTAAAAAAAATTAGAATGTACGAAGTGTTGAATATGAATGGAACCATTATACTAAACAAAACTAAACAAAAACTAAATTATACATATATGTATAAGGGTTAGTATTACGTAATATAATTAACAACTTTTTGTGACCGAAAATTTTCTGCTTAAAATTTAGTAAAATTTCTGAGATAGATATGTGAACTTGTTACTATTTTTGGAACAATAATGAAAGAATTTACAAAAAGTGGTTAATTATATTCCGTAATACTTGGCACCTATGCATGCGTATATTAGAAAGGAAATTATACACTCTTTTATTTTCAAGCAAAAATTAACTTTCATCAAACTGCCGCCCAGGTTGTGTAGTAGTTAGAGAGCCATTCTACCACATCCCGGGTCTGGGTCCGCTTCCAGGCACGGGCTTTGGTGTACTTTCGTCCGTCCTTCATAGGAGGCAACACTGGTCCATTTATGTGTGAATTATATTCCAGAGTTTAAAAAAAATGAATCATTCAAAAATGAATGAGCTATATAAATTTAAAATATACTTTTGTCACCTTGGTTTTTTCATTGCTAAAGAAATTTCTGTGAATCATAAAAAGCCCAGTTTGATTAAAGGTTTTTTTTAATTTTTTTTTTGGGGGGGAGGAAGGGGTAATAATGGCGGGCACTTGCCGTATATGCATTAACAACCACTAGGAAGACCAGAATTACTTTCTTTATAATGGAGGCACCTAATAAATTTAATTAAATTTTTAATACCGCCATTAGTACCCCTCCCTTCCTCCCCCCCAAAAAAAACTTTAACCAAACGCAGCTTTTTTTATGATTCTTTATCAACCAAATTTCTTTATCAACCAAAATTTCTTTATCAACCAAAAAACCAAATCCGTGACAAAAGTATATTTTAAATTTATTTTCAGAATATATAGCGCATTCATTTTTGAATGATTCATTTAATTTTTTTTAAACTCTAGAATATAATTCACTCATAAATTATGATAATACTTTCACGCTAATAAAACAGTGCAAAATCTCCCTCCATCTCCCATTGTATGAAATTTATACCCTTTATCTAACTGTGTTTGTTACCTGTATTTTTGAAATATACGAAAATATAAATAACCCGAGCATTTAACTTAACGCTCCGCATTCCCATTTAATGCATCGGAATAAATCATACTATTAAAATGCGACTTACTTCAACTTTCACTCGAGAGCAGAGGATTATGCCTAGAGACTTATGGGAATTCAAAAGTTTTAGAGCTTTGAAAGAATAAACGATTTTCTCCGAATTCTCTCTTATCAGTGGAAAATATTTTAACAAAGAATTTTCCTAACTAGAAAATCTTTTCTGCAATTCAAGATATTAAAAAGCCTTCAGGTGATAAATATATGCCTTGAATATTTCTTTTCCTTCAACATCTAAAATATGAAAAACTCTCTATATGTTTTCCTTATGGAACAAGAATGTGACTATATTTTGCAAACTTGAAATATACAAAAATGATTAGATTTTTATTTCAGAAATAAATATTATGTGTTAGATTATGATGGACTGCATTTCAATTTCATGTAGTTTTAAAAGCTATGTATATTTTGCGATTGCTTGACTGCTTACCTAGCAAATGCTAATATTAGACACTAATAACGTTTTTCTAATGATTGCTATATTATTCAATAGTCAACTGTGTTTTTATACATAATTATTGAAATGATTAATTGTAATAGGTGGTTGTCATCGAGATTGTATAGAAGAGAGGCAATTCAAACGGATAATGAACGTTTTTGAGGATCATTACTGTCAAAAGTCCAGTGCTTTCCTGCACTAGTTTCACAGATAATTTCAATACAGGCTTACATTGTGAAACACCGCACAATTGTTAGAAGTAAAAAAAAAAAAAAGAAAAATACATTACGAAAAACTATATTCACACTGTGTGTTATTCCTTGGTGTGAGAAAGTAAATTTTACCAGTGTGAAATATTAAAAGTTAATTTTAGTTCTGGTATGAATAAATACAAGAATGCCGTTTTAAGAGAGATAATCCACAAAATGTAGATTTTTACATAGTATATTTAAAATTTGCTCGTTTACATTATTAAGAATTTGTACTTATTTAAAAAACTTTTAACTTCAAAGCATTCAATTACTTTCTATTAAAAAACTCGATATTTTTAATTAAAATTCTTTCACGTAGAATATACGGAAAATATTTTTTCGTTAAACTTATCGTATTAAATGTATATTAAAGAAATCTTTTTTTTTCAATGATTGTTACATTGTGTATAATGTTTACTTTTAATCACCTCTATTAATTATCGTGCAACTCAGGAAACTCCCGATTTCATTCTTTAAAAAACATACAAATTATTTTCTTTGAACAGTGAGAAATAAGGACTTATTATTATGGAATTTGCTTGTTTTAAAGTGCATGCTTTCATTGCGAGATAAAATTAAAATTATTTTCATCTCTTCAACTATATACAGCAAAATATAAATTGAAACTGTTAATTAAATTGCTTCTAATTTTAAAAAATTGAATCATACTTTTCTTGTTCAAACAGATGTATGCAATTTTAGACCTGAAGTTCAATTTGCATTACTTTAAGGAAGTTTCAATAATTATTCATTACTCAGCATCAATCCATTGGCACAGCCCACTGACAATGAACAAAATATGTATGCTATTTCTGAGTAACCGAATTTGGCATTAAACCTCTAAAGAGGGACAACAGTACTTACGACTCTAATTTTTAAACTTTTACCATCATAAGACTCGATGGCGACTCATTTAAGGCATCTTGTACAGTTTAACCCGCTCCAAAGAGAAAAATTTCTACTAGCCATGACAGCTGGTAAGGTTTATATTTTAACAGCCGTTTAGAAAAGTCTGCAAGCCACATCCATAATAAAAGTTGAATTCAAGAATTTAAATTTTATAACTACTTAACTTTTCATTGCAAGAAAACAACGAAAAGATTTATCCCGTAACAGAGAAACTGCCAGAAGTTTGAGGATTTTTGATACATTCAGTTTAATTTTGTTTTCGACAAGACAATAACTGTCACTCACTGTCGAGATTTTATAGACTCACTACTCGGACGTTCTTGAGTACATTTGCGCCAGTTAAACATAAGAACCATATTGTGAGTGACCTAAATTTTTACTAGCATGTAAGGACTTTTTAATACCCACTGAACTCAGTGAGAGGCGACCAATATTTTCGTGGTTAATACAGTCTCATTTATTTAAAAATGCACGTAATTTAAAGCAACCACCGAAGGCTTTTTATTTCTAAGAATACAGTCTTTCAATGTCTGAGGATGCAATAGCAAAACGAAAGAAAATAATAATGAGTGTACAGTTTCCAAAGATGAATAGTAGAGTGAAAGGGAGAAATATAGCGTGAATTTCGCAAACCTGCGCGAAGATCACAGGTTGAAGCATAAATTTTGGTTCCGAGTACCGACAGATATGGACTGTGATCAGTGTACACAAAACTCAGATTTCTCTGATTTGCCTCGGTTTACTCAAACATCCAAAGTATGTTGCTTTGGCTCGCATTCGCATGTATTAAAAACCTGTCCTAAAACAAATTAATATTGTTATGAATATTTTTGAAGATGTTTAACAAGGATATTTATAATAGACAGTTTTTATCTGTTTCTGTAACATAAAATGAAATTAATTTGGATAAATCCTGACACCAATGAGTTAACGAAACACCTCCTGCATATAAAAAACCTTAACAACTCAAGCTTCGACATCATCACTAACATAAGTCTACTAAATTGTCGTCGTCACAGTTTTATTCCCACAAAGTAAAACTACTTAAAATATCTGGAATATGCTACAAATATTAGAGGCTATTTTGAATTAAAGATAAAAACTAAGATACCTATCCGATACAAAATAGTTCAGTTATGATTTATTTTTAAAAATTGCCAGTTGTAAAAATCTATCACCTTATGTTCAGTGATCAAATCAATATTTTTAATTTGAAGTTAAACGGGTAGAAGGTTGTGATGGAAAACCTCCACACACCCCTGGGAACGGGATTTACAAGTAACTTTAGCTGAGCTGAAATAAAATGTAATGAATCAAAAATAAAAATAGCGACTGGTGACGGTTATTATTATTATTACACAATTTCTGCTCGAGACTAATGTAATTTACGAATTATTTAAACGAAACTTATGTAATTTGCGAATTATTTACTTTCATTATACAGTGGCCAAGCGCATAGCTCTCTGAACTGGGAAGCGGAAGGTACCTGGTTCAAAACCAACTCACGTCCTCCGACCTAACCGCTCGGAGTTTTCTTTGGTTTCCTACGGGTTAGGGCTTCCTAGAAAAGACACGATCCCTCGTGTAGATAATTGACCCTAATCCCACAACACAACATTATACAGAGACTCTTATTGTTTTGATTTGCGCCATATTACATTATTGTAAGTTCTGGTGTTTTACGATTCTTATTTGTAATTTTTTGCTATTTATTTCATGTGGGTTTTGATTTTAGCGTTTAATTTATTACAAATAGTTCAGATTATACGAATAGAAATTAACGTAATTTTAGAGAGTATTTCAGAGCACACACATTAGACTCTTTAATCAGTTACATCGCGACACGAGTCACAAATACATCTCAAATTCGTAATTCCCGTCTCTTCCGTGAGTATAAATTTGTATCTTCTCCCTTGAATATTAACGAGGCTTTTTGCGAAGAAAGAAATTCCAGAGTAAGTGAGGAGAAGCTCCAGCTTCGATCTCCCCTTCTCACGCATTTTGTTTCAAGCTTCCTTCCATCTGTCGCCAAGAGTATCTATCGTCATTTGTCGGTGTCAACGAGGCTTCATCCTCAGGAGAGTTATCCATCATTTTTTTTAACTTCTTTTGATTTTGCTTCTTTTTTTTACTCCTGAAATAAAAATCAGACAATATATATATATATATATGTTATTCTTTCCTGAGCCTGCGAAGAAGCCTGTTCAGAGAACATATTGCTTTGGCAGTTTCGTGCTTTTTTAACAAGCGACATGTGACTGAAATCGTTGGGTTTTAAAGTTCAAGTGAGATTTTTTATAAAAGAGATACAGATGTGTAGTTTTGAGAATATAAATGCAAATTAAAAGTCTAAAGAAAAAAAATTGAAAATTATTACACTCAGACTCATAATGTAAATGATTTCAACCGCGTGACTATTATATCGGTTTCGTTATTCTACAATGAAAAATATTAAATAATTTAATGCATAATTAAAGGATTTCGATGGATTGCCGCTCCTTACAAACATACATTTACATTTCTTACGCATATTTTTCTGTCCATTCACATATACATATATTTGCCAGTGTCCATGTTGGAACGTTTTTGCATGTGAAGAAGGTGAGAACTTTTGTACTCTCTGAAACAATGGTATTAATAAGTAATTTATTTCATTTTATTAGCTTACACATTTATTTTTTTAATTTCAGTTTTTATTTAATTTTACCATTTAACGGCACTTTTATGAAGAGTGCTTTTGCAGCTGAAAATCTAGGCGACGTTACCTGGTGATCAGAAATTTTGCTTTCTTTTTTGGTATTAGAACTCCAGAATCTTTTAATTATTTTTTTCTTAATTTCAATATTTCATTTTTAACTTCGTATTAATTATTTTAACACTCATTCAACTTTTTCAACTCTTTAAATATCTGTTTTTTTTTAATATTTTGCACGCCGTGAGCAACTTTTCTTACCCTTGTTCTCGTCATAATTCGTTCCTAAAGCGTTGTTGGAAGACAGTGGAAGACAGTTCGAAAAAATCATGTGATTTTGGTACATAAGTACAAATAAACTAATTATGTCAGGCACTTCAAAATTTTGAAACTGTCTCTTTACACGCTGTACTACATCCTGAAATAAACGATAAACCTGTATCAGTTTCAAAACTTTTAGAAAAAATTATTAAAAATCGGAAAATTTCACAAAATGTATCACTCTTCGAAAAATCGTGCAGCTCCGATCCATGTTTAAGAATTTTTTCTGAAAATTTCACAAAAGGCACAGCTTTTTTCTTATTGTAGTGTGTAAAGCAGCTTATGAAGAACAATCTGGAATTTTTTGGAGACCATGGTGCTATTAGTTTATTTCAATTTGTGTACCAAGACTAAAAGCAGAGGTTTTTTTTTCTTCGAAGAACAGCCTTAAGTAATTTATTAGCTTACGGTCCATAATAGAAAGATGCTTAAAAATCAAGGAGTGTACCAAGTATCGTTTTAAAACGTAAAAGTAAGTAAAATTTATCTTTTTAAGTCTTTCTTAGAACTTCTTGAAAGTTAATAAATTCGTTTTCATCAAACGTCTGTACGCCTATTTCGGAGAGCACAAGCAGGCCCGTAGAATCCCGATGGCCCCGGTGTAACCTGTCACTTTTTTTTATGCTATACAACACAATGACAAGCTACACTCGTCATGCAGTCTCCTATTTTTGCAGATAATAACTCACCACTATTTTTAAACAATAATTTTTTTAAAAAATAAAGTGCGTACGTGAACCACATGTGCTTCAGTCATACAAATTTCTGTTTATATAAAGAGTGCCAAACGCATGAAGACGTGTTAAGGCGCTTAGTATTACTGAAGTATTGCACTTTCTTATATTCGGTAGATTACCATCATATCCCTATCATTCTAATTAACCATGTGTAAGAGATATAAAATCAAGTTTTTTTAAATTAAAATTAAATAGTTATTTCCTGGACAATTTTTTAATATTAATTCTTATCGGAAGGAGATAGAAAATTATCTTCATCCCTTTTATACTTTTATAATTATTTTTTGCGTTCCTTATACAAAAATATATATAGACTATCAGTACTTAACGTATAATCTCTGTTTCGCTGTAAAGAAAAATAAACACAGTTTGCCAAGCACTTAAACTCTTTCAACCATCACGGAACGCAAACTAAGTATTATCTGCCGGTCTGAGATGCCATTTTCACCTCCTTTACGAAACGTCAGTTTTAAAGTTTACCTCAACAACGCATTTAAAATATGTTTCCCAAAACAGTATGTGTTCAAGTATCAGCTTAGAACTTCTAATGCAGCTGATTTTTTTACGGGGATCTTCTTTTTTTGCAATCACGACATGGAAGCTGAAATTCTGTTCGTGTGTCGTTAGGAATCTGCAGAGGGCGTTGCACAAATGTTGTTAATGCCACGAAATGTCGCATATCATCCGCATGCAATAAGTCTTTCTCTTTTCTTGATGGTTGTAGAATTGCATTTTGTAATGTTATAAAAAAGAAATTCAAGTAAAGCCTACCAATGTCGCTGAATTTAAAACAATGTAGGTTGTGAGATTTCGAGTGCATTGTCACAAAGATATTAATAGGTAATGGCAGTGTATCACAAAATATAGTGTATTTTTACGTTCTTTATAACTTATTGGTGTGAAAATCTCCTCTTAGAAAGGATTAAGAATTTTGCAATATGCATCTTTTTTTAAATTTTCATTTACTTTATTAATTTAAAGTTAGTATTAAAATAAACAGTTGGTTTTTTTAAGTGAATTTTTCAGTGCACACATTTTATTCATTTTCGGCTTTTGATGTTGTTTCTCATATTACTTTTTCTGACTTATAGAGTTGGTGTTTGTTCATTGCTTTTGAGGTAAACCAACACGAGGGGTATCTTTCCGAGGATTTGTCTTGGTCAGAAGACTTTTTAAGGGGTACTCTTTAGAACACCAGACAGATAGATCGACAGCCGCGTGGTAGGCCAGAACCCTGGACTTTTACACTTTACTCAACCATGTCGGGTCAGAATTGCTGTTTGATCTCTCTTTTAAACTTTTTCATCGCAAAGTGTACTAATATAATTATAAGTGTACAAACCCCTTTCACAAAGTGTAAACGTCCCAAGTGTTCACAAAGTGTTCCCCATTTTACAAAGTAGAAAGCCCCCTTTTCTAATAGAATAGTGAAGGTTAAAAAAACATTATTAATTTTCCTTGGCACAATTTTAAGTGTTTTGTTTCTTTCGATTAAATGTGTTGTTAAGTAATGCCTAGAAGTTCAATTTATAAATTCAGATTTTTCTTCATATTACGAATAAATGTAATAGTAGCATACAAATTCGAAAATACAATAATAACATTTAAAAACAGATTGTATCTTACCTCCCTAAAATTCGTCCTAATAAAATCAAAACAAACAAAAGGCAATTGTGATAATACTTTGAATTTAAAATATATCGCTGCACTTTCTAGTTAACCTTGTTCCGATTTTTACTTTGTCCAGCTATAACATTAACACATTTACGGGCAAAAAATGTTTTGTTGACATTATTTCAACCGAATAATTGTGTTTGATCAACGCCAATTTCGCTTCGTCAAGAAAAAAGAGCAACAACAAAATAAATAAATAAATAAATAAATATAATCTGAAACACTTTCATATTTTAAATATGCACTAAAGTGCTATATATTATAAGCGTATCATAAACCATGTATCGTCCCAATTTTTCTTCCGTATTCCATTAGGTTGGAAAGTGTTTCATTATTCACGAGTGTGCCATATTTTTTCCTTGTTCCATAATATACACCTTTGGAATCGAAATCTATTTGAATATCGCCTACTAAAAGTGTTTTACAATCTTCCACAAGTATATTCCACCCATACAGCATTTTAAATATTGTTTAAAATGTGCATCATAATCCATGAGTGTGCCGTGTTTGTCTTTCTCGTTACATAAAACACACAGTTGGAATCGAAATCCATCTTAAAATCGTCTACTAAACCTGTTTTACAATCTTTGCCAAGCATGTTGCATGTTCCAACTATACTTCACCTTTATAAATAACATTTGGAAAGTGCATGGTAATCTATGAGTGTACCGTATTTGTCTTAAATGTTCCATAAAACACTTCTTCGAAATTGAAACCTATATTAAAATCGCCTACTGAAAGAACTTAACAATCTTCTCCAGGCATGTTCTAACTGTACTTTTCATTTATAATAAACTATCGCGTTTGCCAGTTTCTAGCCAAATTTAGAAGATACCGCCAAACTTGGTTCGGTTGAAGACAGCAATTTTCGAATTATTTGGCACCATACTTCGTGATCAGCTATAAAAAATTGCGAACCTTGTGTGATTTCCACCATTTTATCCCCCACTTTGGGTTATTTGGCAAACACATTTGAAAAGTGTTTCACCGTGACAACTCTTGTAGAGATTTTATGTCGACGCTAGAAGCCTGCTTGAATTTAATTGCACTGCATTGCTAAAAATGTTATTAAAGTGAACAAATTAATGTTTTCTATTGCTTAAAATACGTTCAACTTAAAACAAAAGCGAATCGCGAAAAATTTTTAGGTAGTTCTGATCGCAATAGTTTAATAATTTCATTTATTAAGAATTCGATATTTTTACATACATAATGCATTGAAATAGCCTAGTGAATGAATTTGTATTGATGATGTCATTCGTGAAAATGTTTATTTGCATTTCTTTAAATGCTATTATGGAAAACGAAATAGTGAAAATTTACGAAATTTATCTTGCAAATCAAGTAAATTACTTGACTGAATGATATGAAATAAACTATATCATACTTAAAAGTATTGTTATAAAAATAACGAATATATAAAAGTAACTAAGAAACGGTAACACAATAAAGATTAATTTTGATTAAAGTGTGATAAATTTTAATTATATAATTTTAATTACGCCAAAATATTAGTATACCGTTATAAGTAAAAACATTTTGTCTAATTTATAGTTTTAAGTGTAATATGTACTCTGTGTATTGCAGTTAAGTGTATAGTCTTAAGAAAGTTTTAATTTGTAAGCAGTCTATTTGAACCTTCTTTTTTTTAAATGAAAGATGAACATCACCAAGAATCCTTACTCTCTCACGAGGAAAAAGAAACATTTATTCCGTAAAAGCATTTAAATTAATAGATTTTAGCAAAGTGACGAGCTAAGTGGCTACGCAAACTAAACAAATGAAATCATGCTTTAAGAACCTATGTTATGTCCGAAAAACGATAAGTATTAAAGCAACATTGAAACTACTGCAAGATCAATGTTTTCATTTTTATACTTACCGAGTTTTAACACGAATTCAGAATTTAACTCTGTAAGTTTAAACCAAAAACCTTTTTGTCTTGAATTTTATCATCTTAAAAGCTACAACGTTGTACGCAATATATTTAAGCCTTATCCTTTCTGGAAAAATTCATCATGAAGTCCTGAAACTGTCTCCAACAATGAAATAAAAAAATCTAGTACCGTCATAAATATCGTCACGAAATATAGCATGCCATAATTCTTCAAAGTTTTTCTTCTTAGATTTTTCTCTCTTGGAGATAACAATGATTGTTACCAAAATATCTTTCATGATGTCAAAAGTGAAAAAAAAATCGGTTTAAGTATGTTTAAGTAAATTTAGAACGACTGTGAAACTAGATTTCTGTTGTTACAAGCGTTATTACATTGTGTCTATTAATTTAGTGTTTTACGAATGAAGACTCTTATAGTAATCCATTTATGGTATAAAAGTTTATCGTAACATACTCATAAGTTTAATTAATTTTTAGTCTGACAGGGTTTTACTTGTATAATATATTATAAATTTGGCATATCCAATAAGTCCGTACGAACCACTGACATGTATGCTAAACTGGATTGCCGTTAATAGATTTCGAGCAGTCTCACACTGGGGCGAGTGTGTGGAGAGGTTGGACATTTCAGTAAAACCAATTTCTACGTATCAATATTTTGTTATTTAAAATGTAAAAATAGTAAAATACTAAGTAATTAAAGCAAAATAGAAAGTAACAATTATAAACAGACTTCATAGAAAAATGATTCTCCGGGGGATTTAATTGAAAAGGTTCACAAACAGAGTCTCCGACCTCTACGGAATATAATCCACCACTTTTTCAAAACAGCAAATTTATACAAAAGAAATTTTTTTTTTTAAAACTGTTTACAATCCCACGATAGACTACCTTTGGATTGTTAAAATTTTGCTGTTTTCTAATACAAATTGTACCGTTTCGGAAAAGTGGTCAATTATATTCCGTAGACGTTGGAGACTCTCGTTTACAATAAAAAAAAATCTGATGTGTCCAACACATGACTTCCTTGCACGTCTATTAAATCAAAAATGTTTTTTACGCACTTCCTCTAAACTTATTTGTTTGAAAGATATAAAATATCAATAATAGTAAGTTATAGCGATTTCTAGCCAAACATTTCGATATCGCCAAGCTGAGTTCAATTTGAAAGATTTCTTTCTGACACTTTATTTGGCGATATTTCACCAAAAGCCGACAAACTTGAAGTAGTTTGCGAGATTTTGGGTATAGCCAAAGTAGTCATTGACCACAGACTTTCAATGAATTCAATGCATCCATACACCTTAATGTATTTAAAGTCATTTGGCTCACCCTGTAAATAAATTCCCAGTCGATTGCTTTCAAAAAAGATATTGAAAACCGTTAGATGTTATAATATAGTTCTAAATACAAAAGTTCAAAATTCTACGGGTTAAAGTTTTAGAGTTATACAAAATACGAAATAATTTTTGGCGCCAAATTTGGCGATATTTCGGCGAAACTCGTCAATGTCGACGACATTTGGCGAGATATTAAGCATGGACCAACAATGACAGATTATCGCCAAATTTGGCGATATTTCGCCAAAACTCGCCAAGAACGATGACAAATGACGATACTTTGGGCATGGACCAAATGACTGACTATCGCCAAATTTGGCGACATTTCGGCAAAACTCGCCAAGGTCGAGGACAGACGGCGAGATTTTGGGCATGGACCAAACAATGACTGTCTACAATTGTATTATATTGAAGATGTCCATAGACATTAAAGTACTGAAATTCTTTTCGGTGGTCCTGTAAATAAACTCTCCAGTAGATTTTAACCAAAAATCGAGATGCACAACTAGATGTTACAACAATCTTATGTATGAAATTTCATAATAGTTTTTGAGATTTGAGAGTTAAATATGCACACACGTACACAAAAAAGTCGCCAAGCTTGGCGACTTTTGGCATAGTTCTTGAGGGAGGCACGTGACCGTGGTCGGACCATTGCCTAACTTATGTGGTAGGACGGTATTGTGCTTGAAATGGATGAATCTCCTAAAATTGCCATTGACCGTAATGTATTGGAAATCTTTTGAGTGTTCCTGTAGCAGAACTGTAAATGATAAAGACACTTTTTTTAATGGAGAAATTCATTTTCTAACTCTTTACAGCATATATCACTTCTGAGTCGTTTGAAATAGCCCAATACCTCTAAAAAACGCTTTGATGAATTTCGGCCCATAGAGCGTAATATATTTCGAATCTTTTAGGCGGTTCTGTAGATAAACTATCCAGTCGAATGGAACCGAAAGGGGAGGTGCACAACTAGATGTTACAACAATCCTAAATATAAAGTTTCAACATTCTACGCCTCATAGTTTTTGAGATATGCGAGTTTAATGAATTTCGGCCCATTGAGCGTAATGTATTTCGAATGTTTTGGGCGGTACTGTAGATAAACTATCCAATCGAATGGAACCAAAAGGGGAGGTGCACAACTAGATGTTACAACTATCCAAAATATGAAGTTTCGACATTCTACGCCTAATAGTTTTTGAGATATGCGAGTTTAATGAATTTCGGCCCATAGAGCGTAATGTATTTCGAATCTTTTGTGCGGTCCTGTACATAAACTATTCATTCGATTGCGACCAAAAGGGGAGGTGCACAACTAGATCATAGAACAATCCTAAATATCAAATCTCAACATTCTACGATCCATAGTTTTTGAGATATGCGAGTTACATACATACGTACGTACGTACGTACAGACGGCATGGAAAAACTGACCACAATAAACTCGCCGCTGGTCAAAATGAGTTGCAGACGCGTTAATATGATCGTGCATGCTAGCCTACGATGAGATGCATCGAAAAAATTCTTAAAATTAAATTTAGAGGTAGTCAAAATCGGATTTTTTGTCGAAATTTGGCCCCCAAAATTTTTCGGGATCACATTACTTCCTTATACTACGTACAAGGAAGTAAAAATACAAACTGAATATTGTAAAAATGTTTACTTGGCTTTAATTGTCAATATAGTTTGAATAGGTAGGTTTCGGAAAGAACTGAAACCGGATTATAAAAGCTGAAACTCTCTACAATTTATGGGTCAGCGATTTTCGTGATTCAAAAATTCATTCAAAATATCTTGAAAATTATCTCTAAAATTTTTTTATTTTCTAACATACGTTTTTGGGTGGTTTGGTTATTTATTAGGGGCGCATAAAGACATTAGCACATCACAACATTAAATTTGTTCAGAAATACACAAGTTCCTGCCTGCTTAATAAATCCCTGTTCCTGCTTGCCTGTTCTCCATACATTGTCTACCAACGGAGCAGCTAGTTAATTCTTTAAATCCAAGGTATTATCTTCGGGTAATAATGTTAAAAATTAGTTGGTTTAGTGGAATTATGTTCTTAGTTTGTCAATACAACAATAAAAATGCAATATTAAATGGTTTTATTTCCCAAAATTATTTTAGTGTCGCCCCAGTGTGCTGTAAAAATCCTCAAAATGACGTCAAAGAAGTACCAGGAGGTCGCGCTCCATGTATAAATTTCACACCCACTTTTTATAAACAGCAGATTTGTAAGTACGATAGCAAATACTGTTAAGCTCAAACAATCTTACAAAGCTATTAAAAATGTTTTAAAAAAAACACTATCATTAAAAAGTGGTTTGTTTGTTCTGTACATGTGGGATACCTTTGATTTCTTTCTTTCACATTTTTGTGGATTTTAGCCACGCCTATACGACTCGGAAAATCGGATCACGACAGCAATCGCGCTTACCTTATATATCAATGGTACGAGCGAGTGTGTCTATCATACACACACACATATATGTATATATATATATATATATATATATATATACATATATATACATATGTGTGAGTGTACCTAACCATATCATACCTATTTTGTTTACAGACGTATGCAAATGTAAAATTAATTTATAATAATGCAGAATTAGATAATTTTGTAGGTCACACTTGATGATTTTCCGGGTTTTTAATCAAAATTTGCAATTTCTCCCGAATTTTTTGTTAAAGTTTAGATTTTCTGATTATTCTAGGTTTTCAGATTTTTCTTGTACAACGTATACAAAAAAAAAAAAAAAAAAAAAACATTCAATATCCCAAACTGAACTCATGATCATATCGATACTCGCATTTCCATGAAAACATGAAATAAGATTTTTTTTTGGCTGGCTCATATATTGCCAAAATTCATCATCATCAATTTCAAGGAGTATGCAGGGTGCCTGTTCCAGCATCATTGGCGAATTTCGTCAGCATTATAACTACGAATTAAAATGGTCAATTTTCCCCCTAGCACTGTAATTAAAGCTTAAGAATATTATTTATTATTACTTTTTTTTACAAGAAGTCTATAGTTTCATATATTTTTAAGTATCCCTTACAGCTTTAGGGATATAATATGTTTGCGTTAAATCTGCTAGCGCAAATGAATGACATAATGAGTTATCGTGATGTAAATATGATATAAAAAATAATAGAACTATGAAACTATGAACTAGGCATAAACTTACGAGATAGTTTAAACATAAACATTACGTACATTATTTAGTACCACTGTAAAACATGTAATGAAAAAGATTCCGAATAAATAGGAAAAAAAAAGTTGTAAAACGTGGTGAAATTTAAGAATGATCAAATAATACTCAATCGTCCAAGATTTACCAGATGAAGAAACATTTCCGCTAAGCACGGGCTGCCGCTTAAAAAATGTCCATTACTACTAATCTTTCTTTATTTCTTTCAATGGGCGGGCACTGGCAATGCCTCCGAGATATAGAAAGCCTAACAACTTTTATGTCACTAAGCTTTGATGTCTTTACGCCAACAGTTACCATATTACAACGTCAACAGTTACCGCCAACAGCCTTGACGTGATCAACAGATCTGTGAAATCATTACAATTTTATTTTGATAAAGGAAAACTATTTAAAAAGTCTGGTGGATGCTAGAAATATTAGTCAACATCTGAAGTTAAAGATTAAAAACCTTTCTGGTACAAAATAATTCATCATGATCTGTTTCTGTATCATATTACACAATTAGTGATGGATGAAAATTGCCATTTGTCGTAAAATTAATTTTTCTACCTTACATCATTAAAATATTTTATGAGACAACTCACCACAAATTTAAAATAGTTTTAGCTTCAGTTGTGCTTTCTGTATCTAGAAGGTGTTGGCGGGGGGTAATGTAATGGTTCTTAAGCCTATACATTACATGGGCGTCAATATAACGGGCAGGTATTACGGATAAGGTATCCGCCACTACAACAGCCCGAAGGTTTTGTCATTCTATAATAGGAGCGCCCAATATTACCCTTATGAACGGACAGGCGAGGTAACACCCAAGTCCAAGTTTGGTATCGCAACCGGATCCAAGAGTTTATAGTATCGTCTGAAGACACTAGCACTACACCACCTAGGCGGCTACTAAGTTTTATTTTATCGAAGATTTCATTGATTATTTTACGATATTTATAAAAGTTACCTCCATTATTTTTGGTTTATTACTCTAATTTACGAACATTAAATAATTCTTTTTCAGAATCCGTAAAATATACACAGAATATCCAACGCTGATATTTTAAGTTTATAATGCAGGGGTGGCCAAATGTGCTTGGTCTACAAGCTACTATGGCTTTTAGATATTCTATAGCCGCAGGAACTGAATTTGATTTGAAAAAGAAAGATAAATCATAATTTGGGTGGAGGAACTCAATATGTTTTATATCTTATTTTTATAGATTTTAGCATGAAAAAAAAAGTATCTATTCTCAATCTTGAATTCTTTTCGAATACATTTCTTAGCTGACAGCTTTTACAATTTTATCGGATGATTACAAGCCACTATTTTATTTATGTAGTTATGCATTAACATTAACCAAATTTTTTATTATAAAGACAGTGCATGCAGGCCGCAATGAGAAATTTTCTGAAAAAAGTATAATATTTATATAGTATAATATTTTATAAAGCTTCAAATAAACAAAACAAAATATTTTTTACCAAGTTATGCAAATAGGATCTAGAATAACATATCTTTTATATATTTAGAGAGAGCAGGTGACTAATTTCAGTTTTCGGTATTTTGGATTGTTGTGAATTTTTGTATTCGATAATTAAGTATATCTAAAACAGTCATCGGACATCGGTCTGTTTAGCTCATCAGAATTTAACTGAGGTTGTAAGACCTGCTCTAGCAAGTCAATAACCCAACTTTGACAACTAAGACTAACGTCTTAGATGGATGTCAACATGGGGACAAAGAATCCAAAAGCAAATAGAGTTTTATTTAAAAATTTTGTTTTACGAATTTGATAGAATCAGTACCACGTTTAAAAGTGTTTTTGGGTAACATTATCGATTTCTTAACTTACAAAAAATTAAACAACTTAATTACTTTTGGAAATTCAGTTGTTTCAGTCTACCATATTTCATACACATACGTATATTTTTTAAATAAAAGCCGCACTTAGATTGCGAGCCGCTGCACGATCAACCTTGCTCTACTGTATTAAATACTTACCTTGTTGTACTGTATATTTCCGTGTAATGAACAGTCATACGGGTTGCTTTGACTTCTTTTTTCCATTTTTTTTTTCAAAAATGCTTCATGGGAACATCCACTGTTCATACAAAACCTTTTGTTAATTACTTTCGTGAGGAAAAAATATATGCAATTGAAAGTACCACCAGAAGCCACCAGAATTGTAAGTAAATCCTTGTCATATGATGTCGCATACGTATTGTAGTAAAAAATCTCTGAGTAGAAAACAAGATTTACGCTACTTCAGAGATTCATATTAGCAGATTGTGCAATAAAGGTCATTCAGCTATAGTGTTACGACATCAAAAGACAACGCAGATACATTCGGGAAATTGACCTTAAATCGCAGTGACAAGTTAATGGGTTAATTAAGTAAAAAGTTGTAGTAGAATAAAAGTGAAAAAAAAATCAGTGCAAACCCTATTGTTACTTTAAGTTGGGTCATATACACTGCTGGCCATCGTAAATGCAACACCCTGAAGGAAGCATGCAAATAATATGAAATTTACAACATGCATTAGCTGAGGTGAGATATGCAAGTGATTAGAATTTCAGCGCAGACGCACATCAAGCGCGCCTGTGGCGCCACCTCAAAGCGCTATTTAAGGCTTGGAGATTTCGACGGTTTCAAGTACAGCAATTGTGTTTTTCTTGTTTTTTTTTCAAAAAAAACGATAAATTATGCCTCGTAGGAAACAACGATCATCTTTTGATCAAGTATCCGAGTTTGACAGAGGAAGGATAGTGGCATACCGAGATTGTGGGTTATCTTTCAGGGAAATCGGTCGTCGTATTGGACGAAACCAAACAACTGTGATGCGGATATGTGATCGTTGGGTGCAGGAGGGTACGACGGACAGACGTGATCGACCGCATCGACCTCAGTGCACCACGTCACGTGATGACAGGCAGATTGTACGCATGGCAGTGACGGACCGCTCAGTCACATCACGAACCATATCACAGCAGATTCAGTCTGTAACGCATCATCCAGTGTCTGCGCGTACCATTCGACGTCGTTTACAGCAGAATGGTCTGTCCGCAAGACGTCCGTTGCTTTGTCTACCTCTGACGCGGAACCACAGACGTCTCCGCCGCCAATGGTGCGATGAAAGAAGGATGTGGACGACAGAATGGAATGAAATTCTCTTTACTGACGAGTCACGCTTCTGCATGCAACACCACGACGGTCGGATTCGAGTCTGGAGACACCGTGGAGAGAGGATGCTGAACAGCTGCATTATGCACCGTCACACTGGTCCTGCACCGGGTATTATGGTATGGGGCGGTATCGGATATCTCTCTCGCACTCCTCTAGTACGCATTGCCGGTACTTTAACCAGCCAGCGCTACATCTCCGAGGTGTTGGAGCCAGTTGTCCTTTCTTACCTTCAGGGCTTGCCAACAGCCATATTTCAGCAGGATAATGCACGGCCACACGTGGCACGCATTGTCCAAGGGTTCTTCGTCAATCACCAGATTGAATTGCTTCCCTGGCCGGCGCGCTCTCCGGATCTTTCGCCGATAGAAAACATGTGGTCCATGGTTGCTCAACGACTGACCCAGAGTTCATCCCCAGCTGTCACACCAGATCAACTTTGGCAACGTGTGGAAGCTGCTTGGTCTGCTGTACCCCAAGAACACATTCAAAGTCTCTTTGAATCAATGCCGAGGCGTGTGGCAGCTGTGATCTCCAACAACGGCGGCTACTCTGGGTACTGATTTTGGCAGGAACCACGCTTCATAGAATGCTGTAAATTTAATCATTTGTTACTTGGTCAACATGTTATCTACACAATAAATTTTGTTGTGATATCTCTTGTTTTTCTTGGTGTTGCAATTTGGGTGGCCAGCAGTGTATATTAGACGCTACGCAGTGATCTTATAACATGCATTAATGTTTTTATTATTTTCCCCTACTAACAATCTAATGAGAAATAATTTAAGTAAATAAAATTTAAGTAAATAATTTAAGTAAATAATTTTCCTGCTTATAAATACTTTTCATAAAGCTTCAATTTGAAGAAAAGATTTCTAAACATTCTTTTAACCTTCCTCTTATTAATTTTTCATATTTTATCTATGCGCAAATAAACATATGGAGCTTTCATGTTAAATTTTCTTTAAAAGGTTAAATCAAACAATTTTGTATGTAATTCAATGTATATTTGTTTATACATATTTATACAGATAGGAAGGAGAAAGCAGATAGAAAATGCACTAGTTCTAATATAAACACTTCTTTATTTAATATTGTAACATGCAATAATATTTTACTAACTACAGTATAACATAGAATGTCTAACTCAATAATTTACATTGTTCTTCCTTTTTGAAACATGATCAATTTTTTTTTTGAATATTCATTTCCGATGCCATCCCGTTTACTCATTATATTCAGCACACAGTTTTCTTTTAAAATGTATTGGAAACTCTTTAATCAACGTGCAAATATCCATAGTTTAAACAGAGCCCCCCCTTCTCCAAGTTTTTGTCAAATATTTTTCCTCAGGACATTAACTGTTCTTACATTAAAAAAAAAGAAAAAGCATTTCTCTGGAACAAAAAAGTAAAAATGGCTATCAGGGAAGGAAAAGATCTTGTCAGGCAATGTCACGTACATTTTGTATTAAAATGGCTGAATAAAGAATGAGATTCACGCACCCTGAAAAATTCATTCCAATCGATTATGCATTAAAGACCATTCAATTACAGTGCACTGACTCTGAGAGGCGATCGTGAAATAATCTGAAAACGACCTCTGAAAAAAGAAAGTGGCTGTAACGATATTGAGAGAAAGCCGTGTTCTCCGAAAGCGGGTCGTTATTGCGCATAAAAGTAGAATCTCAAACCACTCAGATTTTAGTTAGTAAACCTGGTAAACGCAAGTATAAAATGCCTTCCTGTATTTCGTTCAACCCTTTAACGCTCGGTGGAGGCGCCGTGAAACTGCCTAATTTCAGCCGTGGTTGACATTTTAAGAAAACCGCTTTGCACCCTAAGACTCATGTGACCAACTGGGTGCGACCTTCTTAGTCCGAGATAACCATATTAAGTGTGGACTAACCATGTGACCTAGTGAGTGTGACCTAGTGATGGTCATACTCACTAGATCACATGTGATTAAAAGGTCAAGTGCAAAAGGGTGTGATTAAAATGTCAGCACCGCAGACTGTTTATCGGGCTTGCCCTGATTTCAGCACTTTTACTGCTCTGCTCAATAATATGGTTAAGTGGCCCCCGACGCTGAAAAAATTTAGCAGTTTACATAGTTCAATTTAACTTCCAACAATATTCAGCAGGGCAGTCAGCTATGCCGTTAGTTTTTTAGCTATGTGACACTTAATTGGCAATTCGATTGACCGCCATACTGTTGGTAGTTAAACCAAGCGACGGCAACGGCTGCACTTTTTCAGAGTTCCAAGTTGATTCAGTTGTTCTTCTATATCGATATGAAAATGGTTGTCCTTCAAAAGATTCATAAAGGATGAACAGACAATTGCCATGTCCATTGAACCAGTGTTGAATCAAGCTGGTTGCAAAATAAATACTAACATGAGTAAAAAAGTAAGAAGCATAGATTTGTGAGTGAATATTCAAGGTGATTCAAAATATTTGTTTACGTCCTGTAGCTAATGAATGATTTGTAATCGTTCAGTATATCAAAAAACACAATCCTGTATACAAAGGAAATATAATTAAAGTTTGTTTCGAAACGAAAAAAAAAAAACCCATTAATCAGAATAACATCAAATTTGAACAAAATAGTTTTAAGGTCGGAAGAATGTGTATGGAATAAGAGAAAAATGTTCCAAATTTTAGTAACAGACGGCGCTTCTAAAATTCGGAACTTTTTTTTATTCCTTACGTTATACGCTTTCCCCTTCTTTAATCTTAATTTGAACATAATAATATTATGTTCAAATATGACGCCATTCTGATCAGAGGCTCTTTTTATACCGTTTGGAAACTTTAATTTTAATCGACCTTTTTAAGAGAGAAGTGCGGTAAAATAAATAAATTAATTAAAATAAAATGACCAAGTAATTTTAGTTACGACATTAATTTAGGGCAAGTAGGCTGATCATCTATTTGGGACGTATACTTTAACAGCCCAGAGCCCCTTCTGTTAAATTACATTTTCTTTTTTCTGACATCCGGATGACTTAACATGATTGCTATGGTGAGACACGGCATGATGTATCGCCAAAGTACAATTTCCTGACCAACAAGATACCAACAGATCAGGATAAAATATCAACAGATCAGGATAAAATAAATAAAAACTTTGTATAAAAAACACCTCATTTTATGTGTTTTTTATAAAACGTTTTTATTTATTTTATCGTTTAACACCAGTTTTTTGAGTGTTTTTCCGTAGATCAGGATACTGTTACATAAATCTAACCGACACACGCACACACACACAAAAAAAAAAAAAAAAAAAAAAAAAACAGAGAATCTCCTGATGGAGAATCGCCCTACTAATTATTGCTACTCCTTAAATTTTGTGCACGAATAAATGCGGAAGATTACCCATTACTATTTCTAAAATGAAATAATAGATTTGAAATTTAATCACCTTTGTTCTTTCTTTATGTACATTAAAGCTTCTAAAACAATTAATCTTCTGAAAAAAAAAATGCTTAAAAGTTGGCAGTTCCGAAACATGCCCAAACAAATATTAGAACACTAAAAAAAAATCAAATGTTCAAAGGTTTAAATTATTAAATGACACAAATTAAACAAAAATATCATTGGACGATCGTTTCGGATCGTACAAAAGGCCCATCTTTCATCAGCTTAAAATAATGCATCATCTCTTATGAAATAATAATAATAATAACAGACGATTCAGAATGCCATGCGCAAAAATTAAGAAAGCAATAATGAATTCAACCGTTTGAAACAGAACACTGTTGGAGCAGAGGCGTAGCCAGAGAATTTTCTTCGGGAAAACATTAAATATTAGCGAAATATACGCAAACGAAATTTCTGCGAGACGGATAATTTCTGAAAAGAAATTCTGACATATGCAAAAACTTTGGTGATGGGGGAGTACATTCCGTGCATGGGGAATGTACGTCCCGCATAAAAGAGAGACAAGTGACGTACTGAGTAATTAAGTCTTAAAAAAAAAAAAAAAAAAAAAAAAAAAATCACCGTCTAACATCTGAGGAACTGATTCTGCATAACCATCTCAAAGAACAAATATAAGAACACTCAAAAGCGAACAAAAAATAAATGTATATGTTTAAAGGCACAAAATTAAATAAAAATACGACTGGACGATCGCTTCGAAAGGTACAAAAGGTTATTCTTCTTCGGCTGCAGGAAAAAGAAGAGACAACACCTACTCAGCTAAAAAGGACGAATTAGTAAACTTGAGATAACCATCTGTGATGTTACTAGAATGATCACGGGCGCCATGTGAGTTTTTGTAGGGGGATGGGCGAGTCAAGGCTCCTGATCCAGAAAGTTACTATATACTAGTGTTGAACCATTTCTACGTTATACCAAAACTTAAATCAAAACGATAACATGGGGGCTAGGGGGGACATGGCCCCCTCCCTGCCCATACGTATTGGTTTCGATGAGAATGCCCTTTTATTATTGTGCATGACCTTTTTTATGAAAGTCCCAAACTAAAAATTGACGAAACAGATGAACGTACAGTATTTAAAAGAGTCCTGAACACTTTGTTGCAGTCGGAAAGAGTTTTTTTTATGTCACTTACCGCATTTGTTTGGGTTCACATGAAAGTTAATTTTTTGCTAACTACCGTTGGATCATTGTGCGTATTAAAATTTATTTTTAATAAAAGGTTACGCCCTCATAATGAACGAAACGACGCCTTCTGTTAAATAATTTATTCCGCAATAAACATTATAAATGAACCAGTTTATTTACAGGAAAATTTGGAAAAAATCAAAATGTCAAAACAAAACAGATAGAATAGAGAGTATGGGAGTTTGATTTTTATTTCAAGGGTGGGTCTATAATTCACATGGGTGGAGCCATAGTGAAGCTAGACGTAGATAGATACAGTCTCACCAGATTACATTGTACGATTTTTTACTACATTGTACCATCAAGCGCCAAATAATTATTAATTAATGTTTAAATAAAAAATAAATAATTAAAAAGTAGTGGGTCAAGAAATTTGTGTTTCAAAAACTCAATTTTATTAACAGTTTTTCTCCTCTTTTCATACACTTGTTATAAAGAATTAAGTTTCGATATTGAAAATACAAATTCCGTGCAGATGAGCCTTGCACAAAATTTATTTACGCATATCATTCGGGTAAGCACGCGCAAACAATTTAGAACAAATTTTGTACGAGGCATTTTTTTTATATAAAATTCTAATAAATAAATTTGCACCAAGTTTTTAACTGCAAATAAGCTGTCACTAATATCGGATTCATATTTGTTACATATTGTACTTTAAAAGAAGAATTTTATGGATCATATAATATGCATATATATATATATATATTATATATATATATATATATATATATATATATATATATATATATATATATATATAGTAGTTTAAATATGACCAACAACCTCCTTTTTTTACATCTACCTTGGTTCTGAAACAAGTATTCGTCAGGACTGTATTTTACCCCAATAACTCTATACAAATACCTTTTTCTCATTGAGATCACGCGGAGTATGTGAAGGAATGATTTGGTCTTCTATCCCCCATCCTCCATAGATTACAATTTTTGGGAAATGCTGTCTAAACTAGCACCTATGTTATAAAACTGAAATACATGCCAATCTTCGTATTATTAGTGCCAGTAAAGGGCTAGGCGAAATATTGATACATGTTAGAACGACACTACTTTTCGATTTCCCTAATAACGTTCGAGGTAATTAAATACGCAGCAATAAAAAATAGTAAATAATACATTATTACTTTAGTGAAATAATTGAAACCTTGTTAAATTACACTCACAAAATTGTATTTATTCTACTTTTAAAATTTGCAATACTCTAGAACTGCGCGCATTTTTTTTTTTTTTTTTTTTTTTCAGAAGTACCAGTTTTCTGGTGAGCGTAATTTTTTAAGAGTCATATGATCAATGAGGTTAGACCATCTTAGTCCGAGATAACCACAGTAACATGATCACATCTCCTTTGTCATATGAGTCCAAATACAAAAGGGGTGTGACCAAAATGTTAGCACCGCAGCCAGCCCTCAATTAGAATGGATGTTAGAGTCATCGGCACTACAGGTTAAATATAAATTTCTAAAAGTTGCGGAAAGAAAACAATTTCTTATTATCAAAATCATACAAAAATTACATAAAATTACTAATTCTTTAAATTTAGTAAAAAATGCCATTTAACATTTAGTAGCTCTCCACACTTACAAGCAGAGCGCCAATTCTAGGTTGATTCACACCTTTTCCGTTTTTGTCTACAAACTAGCTGTGGTTGCCACATTTACAAAGCTGAAAGGCGATTTCTGATTCTTCTACGTTTACAATGTCAGCTCAGTTCTAGCTTGCAACAATCGAATTTAACAATGCAAAATTATTACCTAAAGCAACGGTTCTCAACCTTTTAACGTCGAGTCCCCCCCAACAAAGGCTAACTTGCGGTGACGCCCCCCCCCTCACATTTTTCAGCATACATTCAGTGCTTTAATCTTTAACACTGTACATTTAGTCGAATTTTCTACAAAATAATGCTATAAGTAAAGTTTGAATGAACATTTTAAGCGAAAATGGACATATATTTGAGTAAAAATGAGAATAAATAAGATGATTTTTTTAAACATGCACCACTATTTGCCCCTTGGTTTTCCTCGTGCCCACTGCAAACGTTCTGCGTCCTACAGGTGGAAAATCGGTGACCTAAACCATCTTTTAATGACTCTATACAATTGTGATTTTATTTTTAATAATAGTAGGCATTAGTGGTGCGTAATTTTCCAGTAAAATAGTGAAACTTATCAGCTCTGTTATTGGTTTCTCATAAATATCCTTTAAATACTTGCCGCATAATACTCAGATTTTACGTTTCATACGAAGATCCATATTTATTCACTAAAAATTATATCTTAAAGTGGCATTTAAAATGTCGATGAACCGTCCTTATTTTTTTATATTTCTCATATTTTAACGACATTCTTAGATTTTTTCGTCTCTGTAATTTTCATCTCATTTGAAAAATATATTTGCAGTACGGCGTTGGTCTAAAAACGTAAGTTTTGTCTCATAAGTATTGCTGGAAAAAGCAAACTAAACATCATTACTTTGAACGTATTCACATTTAACCAGCGTATTCACATTTAAATTTTATAAAAGCTGTATAGTAAGCAAAAAAGTCTCGACAGTGCATTAAAAATGAATATTTGCGAACAGACATGCATTAGCTATTCATAATAAGACATGATTTTGTCATTAAATATGAAACATTTGTTGTTGAACTGAAGATTCATATTATTTAATATTGAGTATGTGCAACTTATAAAAGCAAACCATCGTAAAATTTTAATTAAGTTAGCAAAATTTTCATTGTTAATAGAAAATTTAGTATCGGTGGAAGAATGTATGAATTTAAATTTATTTAATGAAATGATTAGAGAAAGCGAAATTAATATTTCAAGTGTATTCATCGTAAAAGAAGTAATTAAATCAATAATTTACATAGCATATTTATTTCATTAAAATATTTGAATTATCGCCGTTGAATTTTGTAAATAATTTTGGGAATCGCGAAATGCAGTTCTAAAGCAATAGCACAAAATATCTGTTTAATCGCTTATGTCTGAATTCTGCACTGCATTGTGTTTATTAGAAACAAAGTTTAAGTAAAAAGAATATTGATTCTGAATCATAAGAGCAGTATTAACTATTTTGTGCTCTATAACAACAAAGTGCTGTAGTTATTTCCTGTGTAGACATTTCATACGAAAACAAGTTTTTCTTAGTCAAAGCCATATTTAGACTTTGTTCGATGTCTACACAGATAGACAACTAGTTTTTTTCAACATTAGTTTTATTATGGATAATATTTTTCAATTTTACCAACTATTCGGATATTCTATTTCATGGATATATCTACTAATGCCTTTTTGGATACGATTTTACCTTCATTAAATATATTAGAATATCAAAACTGATGTGAATGATTCCTTGATTCCTAAGTTTAGTCATTTTACTATATATGTATGTATTGGAGCTATCCGATATTCTTTAGTAAATTCTTATCGTTAGATAAAAAATCTGTCAAAATTTTCAGAGTGTATGTTAGGTATTTCGCAGTGTTTTACAGATAATATACTACAATTAAAAATAAGTTAGTCAAAATAAAATAAAAAACGGAAATTTTTAGTGAGTTGTGGGTTTGGGAAAAAAATTAAAAAATGCTTCATCACAAAATACACACAGACATTTTGAAAACTTGTCTAGAGTTACGAGTTTAAAGCACTTAAATATTTAGATGAAAGCATTTTTATTTTTCATTTCCAATGCATAATCATGAAATCAAATTTTCCAAGATATTCATTCATGAAATTGTCAAATGATTACATTAATAGAATTTATAATAATGAAATAACATAAGAATCAAATTTGCTGTCCTATATTTTAAGTAAGTAGATAATCAATACCTTCTAAAATAAATTATTAGTTGATTGATTGGCATTGATAAAACAAAAACAAAATAAGAAAGGAAGAAATCACAAATACCTAGAGCAGTGGTTCCCAACTGGTTGGCCGTGGACCCTGGTGGTTCGCGAAGCTAGTTAGTGTTTAAAAAATAGTTGTATCTTCATAACTTCATGTGGTGAAGAGGAGAAAAGCGTAATTAATTACTGTCGTTTTTATTAAGAAAAGGTTATTAAGAAAAGTTTTTGTTTCATAATCCTTTCACAATAGGAAAGAAACCCACAGCTACTCAAAGAAGCACGTGTTGATAAATCCCATTAATGCCGGAAAGGCGGAAATAGAACACGTTACAGTTATTATTAGTTTTTTAATTCATTTTTAAAAGAAGTAAGGCGTACCTTTCTAAAATTTGTTTGAACTTTTAAATTTACTTAACATTTTTTGCACACCTTTTAAATTTCTTAATATTATTGTTATTTTTAAAATTTTAATCCTCCCCCATCCACCGAAAATTCTTTTAAGTGGTCCGTGGGTTAACTTGAGTTGGGAACCACTGACCCAGAGGATGGAATTCTAAAAAATTCATTTTATAATGAACGAAGAAAAAGTAAAAATGAGTTTTCAAAGGGGAAAAAAATCTAAAGATTATGCACATACGAGAATTTTTTTTTTTTTTTTCGAATGAAAGCAAGTGATTGTCACCGTACAATAAACGCTGCTGAATGGTGCATATCCTATAGGTGCGGCGAAAATCACTGGCAAATTCTCGACTTCTGGTTCAGTAGACAGGCAGTCTTCGAACAGTGGACAGACTGTTTTCACCGTATACCTCAGAAGCGCTATATTTATTAACGCGGTAGCTGCATAGGTTAGACTCAAGTAATCCGTTCACCTTAAACTTCAACACAACCTAAGCTGACAACTTATTAAATTGCTGCTTCACTACGAGTAACATTCCGTTTCTCTTTTCCCAATAAAAATTTTACTGTTTGCAAAAAGTGGCTGCATTTCGAAAAGTGTAACAATACAAAATATTCAAAACTCAACTAAGTATATAATTAGAGATCCCCCCCCCTACTTTTAGTGGAGTAAGACGGAGGAGTTATTCTCATTATTTAACGTAACAGCAACAAAGGCATGTGAAAGTAAACATGTAGCATTTAACTGTGGTGCTAAATCGGCTTCTCAAAACTTTCTAATCAAAATGTCACGCACGAAATTAAATTCAGTGTTTGTTTGGATGCTTTGTTTTCGAAACCACTTGAGAATATGAGAATGAAATTGAATAGATCAAAATAAACTATTCTATAATTACTGTTTAAAATCCATTTACCTCTCTTTATTTGTGAGTAAACTGATAGTGAATCTCTTGAAAGGTGCGGTTCTCTGAGGTTAATTAAAAGAGGAGATATTCTGTAAACTTTCACTGATCCAATTTAATTAAAAGTGGTGAATAAATTCACGGATATTTCGTATTTTACCCTCATTATTTTTCCCCTCTTCAGCAAAATAAAACACTACTATCACAGCTTTGCTTTCTCCCTGACTATTAACTAGTCCACATAATTTTCATTTTAAAAATAAGAGATTTATTTTGAGATTTGACTTTCTGCGTAAACTCTTACACATTGAAATTTATACCTCAGAAAATACTTTACGCCGCAAATAAATTCCTTGTTTAACGAAAATGTGCAATGAATGTCATTTAAGCAGGAACGAGCTAGTAAGAGATTGAAATTCACATACGGAAACATTTTCTATCTACGAAGCCCTAAATAGAAGCCAGTTTCCAGGTCTGAGCAGTCGAATATAATAAAGTGTTTGTCGTTTTTTGAAGATATCGAAAGTTATACATTTTAACAACATTTGCATTACCATTAATTATTTGTTGTTTTGTTTAGTCAAGGTTGAACGCCTTATCCACTCTAACATTAATCGGTTCTGCCTTTAATCAAAGGGGAGGAGGTATCTAATCATTAGCAAAATAGACAGGCTCGCTTGTTAAAGTTTACTTGAGTTTACGTGCATAACCACCATATATTCCGGATATAGTGACTTCAGATTTTGTTTTGTTCTTTAGTCTGAATGGAATTCGTAAAATTCTAATTTAGCGGACTAACCGTAAATTTACGAAAGACTACAAATTAAATATTCGTATAAGTATGACTGCATTTAAACACATTGTGCTTAAATAAATGTTCTAAATCAGGATACGCGTCAAAAACCAATTCTCCAAATTCCCTGTAGGTATTTTGATGTAAATAAGGCTTTCAAATTTCATGTAGGCATTTCGTTACGACATACTTTGCTCTTAATAAGTAATTGTACCATTTAATGTAAATTTAAAACAAAAATTCCGATGAAATAAAATCATTCATAAAGTTTTTAATTTTTGTTTAGCATTAAAAATTATTTTTTTAATTTTAAAATATTAATAATTATAAAATATTATAATACACATAATCAAAGACATATATTTTTGTCTAATTTCAGAATTTCAGGAAATTTTTATATCATTTCTATAGTGGGAATTTTATCAACATTTACATTTCTCAGTAATAAATTTGGTTTTATGAGTACAACAAATTACAAGATTTAACGCTATTAAACATTTCTCTACTTAAGCAAAATACAGCAGTAAACCGTATAGGCTGGTCGATATCATGTTTTTTTACTTATGTTGTCACTCAATTAAAGGAACATCTTAATTTTACTACAAAATAAATTCAAATGATCAAAAGTACTCAATTTTTTCATTTTTCCTTTCCTTACATTTTTAATGCTTACAGCATCTTGAAACTGACCTAGGAATACCTTTACCTTAAAAACTTCTCTAAATGTTTATTATCGTCGAAAAAAAAACCCAGAAATTATTTAACTAAATACATATTCACTAAATTTGAATTTGACATCCGTCAATTAATAGGAGTAGTGTATATTAAGTAAACTTATTGAAGAAGATGTAGTTCAGTGGATATTCAAATTCTTATCAATTCAGTAATCGCATTTGTCATATTTCTCATCCTGTTAGACTCGAAAATTCTGAAGACATCTCTATTTTTATATATTTCCAAGTGCATATATTTTGGGCAGATATATTATTTAAGACTCATTTTAAACCCAATTTTGGTCTTGAGTGAAAAGAAAAAACAAGAGTTCTCATGATAATTACTTTTGAAGCCTTAAGTTAGAATGCATTGCTGAAAATTTAAATTAAGTATGCAGTGAAAAAATAAGTTTTCAGCGAGGGATGCTGCACAGTAATATCGATTTTATTCAAAACATCGATTTAAAAAAAATAACGAATCTGTACTTTCAGATTAGACATTGTCCACTACAACTGCCTGAAGGTACTGCGGCCATTTTATTATGGCGGCACCCATTGGGCGGCTAGCGTTACCCCTTATGAAGGAAAGTATAAGTCCTTGGACAATTCATGTCCACGCTAGGATTCGAATCTGGACCCAAGGCTTAATAAAATGGTTCTTAAGCCATTACACCACCTGGTCGGCTTTTTTAAAATATCGATATTTTATTCACTGATGTATTGAAACCGATTTTCTTTTGATACCGATGATTTACCACACAGTCGTTTGAAAACTTCGTACGCAGCCATCATCATGTACGGAGGTTAACTATTCAAACTTTGTAAGCAGTAATTCTGTTAGAAAGTAACAAAAGTTCTTCATTAAAACATGTGATTTTAGCTATGTGTCATAAAAGACCTTAAAAAGAAATTTTGTTTACAAAAAATGGTTAATTATGTTCCGTATATGTTGCCAGTTATATTTATGTTAAAAATATCCAAATTTCAAATTTTATTCAAACACGCAATTGAACTTTTTAATAGGCTTGTTCTATGTTTACTAATAAAAAATTCAATTACGTTACATGCAGAAAAATCCATTGGTTACTTTTGTCTATCAAAAGTCATTGTAATTTCACGTAGAATAAGTCTATAAACCAAAAATCAAAGTGACCAACAATTGTGGGATTTGAGAAGAGTATTGTTTAACATCGATGTTTTTTCACATAGTCTATTTTATATTTTACATTCAAAAAAGTCTGCTCGAAAATTTACTCAACCAGTAAATTGAGTATTCTTATAGGCGTGTTCAGTGTCTATCAAACATCTCAGTTACGCCACATGGAGCAAGACTGTTGATAACTTTAGCCTAACAAAAAAATCACTGCACAACAATACCATAAACCAAACACCAAAGTGACCAACAGCAAGAATGTCAAGCGTGTTTATGTAACTTAGAAACTAAAGATTGGTTTAAGTATAATCATATTTAAAATGGTTTGACCCAATATATTGCATTGAGGAATAATTTATGGTTCTAATAAAGACAAGGCAAATTTTGATTCTTTTGTTTAAAATATTGTTCTGAAAAAATATAAACCACACAGGACAAAAGTAGAAAGATTAAGGTAATATTTTTCATTAAAAAGTAGTACTTATTTTCTGAAATTTCCTTTCTTTTTATTAAAAGATCGAAGTTTTTCTTATGCGCTAGAAAGAATTTCAGTAAAATATGTTTGCTTAAATGTTGTACTGGAAAAGACGATTCACACAGGCAGTAAGCCAAATAAATACTGTTTATTAAAATACTCTTTACTTTCCTTTTGCTAAACATCGATGCTTTTCGGCCAACGTATTTCTAACATCGATGTTCCCAATCACGAATCAAGTTGTTCTGCGATAGCTGTCTCACCACTATCTGGAAGGTCACAGTGTTCAAACGGTCCCCACCCTCAAGACAGTAGCGATTTATGTGTTTGTGTGTATGCCCTCCTCCACTAGCTTACGAATTTTATATTTACAATAAATATTTTTCTGTACGTATATAGTGGTGGTCTTTGGTGTAGTATTAAATAACTTTAATAGAAGTTTTCTGTTAATCTAGGGGCATTCTCCATTTTCTTCAAGGAAGAAAGAAACAAATAATACTTTTTAAATCTTTACAAGAAAATGTGAAAAAAAATCGATTAATGTAAATATGTGAATAATCCTATGAACTCGCCTTCCCGCCATTTTCAGCGTAGTTGTTTTAAAGCAAACATATCTCTGGTACACAAGAACTGCTAATTTTAAATTTTGAAAAGGTCACTGAGTTTTATCACTGATTCCTATCCATTTTTGGACCATGAATTTAATAGAAAAAACACATAATAATAATAATAATAATAAATATTGTTTTCTGACGCGTAAAGATTTGCCATAAAACCAAACTGTAATGCAGATTCTCAAAAGTTTCGATAAGATTAACAGTCTCAAAATAATCTTATATTACGATTTATGTATTGCTTTATTCCACTCAGATCTACAATCAAGAACTTCTTTTTGACCACATGCAGCGACATTTTTTACTTATAAGTGAAACTATATATTAAGATTTTGTGTTAAGTATATCGTAAATTTTTACAAATGTTATAAATGTATAAATGTTACAATGTATAAAAAAAAGAAAATGAAAATGAAAATTGATGTAAGTAGCGTAGCTGTTTTACACAGATATTGAAAATGTTTACCTAAAAATGCATTGAATCTACAGGAATTAAATGACATTGTTTAGGAACGCTGATTTAATTGTTTTACGTTATCTTTAAGTAGGGAGAAAATAAACAACTAATAAAAATTTCAGTTATGTCAAATGGAGCGAATCTGTTCGCGAT